>CM039127.1:1107079-1457816 GCA_022036555.1 Microstegium vimineum | reverse complement strand
TTAACACCTTGAGCAGAGATCTGATGGGACCCCCTTTTAGAGATCTGGCCGGGGGAGAGTTCGTGTGTTGAGTGGGAGTGATTTGGTGAATGGTTTTTGGGTGATTAGACCGGGACACTAAGAGTTTGGTCAGGTTTAGGCCTCCCGGAGGATAATAGTCCTACGTCCTGTGTATCTCTGTTGTTAATGAGGAATCTGCCCTCTAAAGACTGGTTGTCTCCTTCCTTTTATAGTAACCCTATGGCGGTTGTTGGAACCGCCCTTGGTGTGAACGCGCCCCTCGCGATGGGGGCGCCCACAACACTGTACATCTTTTTGCGAGGTGCCTCTTCTCGCTGGGCTAAGGGTAGCTTGCCCTTTCTGTCTTCTGTGGGTCCCGCTAGCGTGCAGTGGGTCGTGAGGTCCTCTTGGGGAGAGCCTCCTGGGACTCCTCTTGGGATGCATCCCGGGAGGACCTGTTTGTCCTCCTAGTGCAGACGGTCTCCTCTTCCGTCTTCTCATGGGCCCCTCCTGGTGTCAGTGGGGCCCACCTTTGCTCCTTTTCCACGTTGGTTCTCTGTACGCGGGCGAGTCCGGTGGTGGACCCGAGGGCGGATGACGCTGACTGAGTGGGGTGCCAGTGTCAGGCTCATGCTCCGACGAACCCCTATAGGCATGCCCCTCTGGTCGCCCCGTAATCATGGTCCTTTTACGAGGATAGAGCAGCCGCCTGTGCCATGCCGACGCGTCAATTGTTCTTCCTCGGGCTCTGTTTTTTTGCTCTTCCTTCTCCCCGACACCAAGAGCTTCAGGGGAAACCCAGGGATGATGATGTCGGGAGCGACATCATCCCGAGTGATTGGCTTTGACACTTCGTCTTTACCCTTGTTAATCCTACCATTAAATGGTCTGAATTGATAGGCCCTTTTAGTCCATCACTAACTAAGGGGACCCGTTCTCTTGATGTCGACAGTTGCACAGAGAACGAAAACTCCGCAGGTTTCTATCGGTGTTTAGACCCGGCAACCTCCATTGGGGGTACCCGTCGGAGAGTAGATATTGGGGGATCGCCATGACCTAAAACTCGAAGGTATGCGCGAGGACACAAGACACAAGATTTATACAGGTTCGGGCCGCCAGAATAGCGTAATACCCTCATCCTGTTCGGGGTGTTGTATATTGCGCCCTGCGCTTAGGTGTTGTCTCTGGAGGGATTGTGTGTTATGTTGTCTGTCCTCCTAGGTACTCGGATCCTTCTTTGTATAGTCCAGGGGGCTGGTTTCTAGTCGGTTACAAGGTAGGAGTCCTGTAGAATTACACGGTATGAGTCCTAATATAATTATAGAAGAATTATAGTAGGAGTCTGTCTTCTTCCTTCCTTGCACGTACCCGGGGTATATGCTCGACAATTTCAACTATGGGTCCTAGTCAAATTCCACCATTTCAGTGGGCGTATATATTTGCAATTTTTTATTAAGCATATATTTTTTGAAAACAATTAAAATAAAGAATAGAAAAATTCCTAGCCTGTGCCGAGTTTGGGCCACTAGTGTGGCACAGCCGGTTAAGGGCCCGTACTGCCTATCCTACGGCTCCCAAATAAAAAGTTGCCCCAACCCTAGCTCCATTTCGGAAAGAGATCGTCTGCAGTTGGCTTTCTCGTGAATCCCACCGTGAGGAGTCCCATACGACAATACGACAGTGACACAAAGGCGGATGACCAACTGCAGAACCGGTTCCCTCCCCTGCTCCCCAGCAGCCCCCGCCCCCGCTCGCTACTCCCCCGGCCCTCCCCCACTCCATTGCCACCGCCGCCGCTCTCCCATCGGCGTAGGACGACGGTGGTCGGTGGCCCTCCTCCTCCTCCCACCCCAGCCTCCTTTTCACTGCCGGGCGTCGGCGTGACGGCCGCAGACACCCGCGCAGCCCAGCGCGTTCCCGCTTGGCCTTCACGGTTCACCCCTCCTACTCATCCTGTTTCTCTCCCCCGTTCCCTTCTCAATCTATATCCTCACTTGGTCTTCCTTGGCGGCGCTATTCGGTCTTCGCAGGCCCCTTTGCCGGCGACGAGCACCCACCAGGTATGCCCTCCTCGTCTCCCTTTCCTACGTGCGAAACGGATCACCCCAAACCCTAAGCTATTTGTAATCGATCCCATCCAGTTACAGTACATTAGCTTCGATTTGATCGATATGTGTACACCTGTGTTCTATGCTGGGTCCGCCTATATCTAGTAGAGGAAGCGATCCTGCGAGCTGTGTCATTGTCACATGTCAGCAACTAATTTCCTGTCTCTTCCATTTTTTAAGTCAATCAGAGTATGAGCAAATTATTATTTTTTAAGTAAAATGAGCAAATTAATTTAAGGTGCTCATTTCTTGCATTATTTTGAGTTTGACAAACAATTTTCTTTCTTTCATGGAAGAATCAGGAAGCGAGAACCGACTGAAGAAGTTAAGATGAGTTGCCAGAAGTTCAGCCGCCAGTATCTGCATATGGTGTTAAATGCTGAGCGTGGCTTGTATGCTCTGAGCCACCTGGACGTTTCGAGGTTGTTCTACCCATCAAAGGAAGAAGCCAAAGCAGCACATGCAGAAGACAAGAAGAATGACAACAATAAGCTAGGAGGAATTGGGAGCATTGGGAGGTTGCCGGAGCCTAGTGTCCACTATGAACCATTCACTACAGCTATGTCTTATCCTGACAGATCGAGGGATATCTTCGCACTCTTCGGCAAGAGCAACATCCTCTGCTCTGACTCGGTTGGCGACACCACCATCTACAACACTGAGTCACAATGCCTTCTGAGCTTGCCGAGGTTTAACTCGCCAAAGGGGCCCAACCGTATCACTGTCTGCATCCCACGCACAGAAGCCCACACCAGGTCTGAATTCGAGGTCGACCCTGATTTTGATTCGGATCTCTTCACTAATAAACGCCAAGGCAACCACATGAGCAGCCTCTACGTCATGGACATGGACCCTTACAACAAATATAGCTTTGAGGTGCTCGCCTACTACCCTCTCAGTCGTTGGCGTTGGCGTTGGCGCCAGCTCGCACCACCTGCATTCGTTGGTGACCCTAAGTACATGCCTCGTGACAATGTGCCCTTCGCGGTGGTTGATGGCACTAAAATCTGTATATCATCTGAAACTGCCACCTACTACTTTGACACGGTGGCCTTGGAATGGAGCAAAGCAGGCGATTGGGTGCTGCCCTTCCGTGCCAAAGCTGAGTACATCCCTGAGTTTGGCCTTTGGCTTGGCTTTTCTGCTGACAAACCCTACAACCTCTATTCCGTGAATCTCTCGGGTGTCACCATAGGCTCTTGTGACACACAGCCGCTGGCACAGTATGTCGGGCAAGATGTTGACCTGCCAGGGGACTGCTCACTGGAAAATGCTTATCTGGTGAACATTGGCTCAGGTAGGTTTTGCATTGCCAAGTTCGTTGATCGTATCCATGACCAGGAAAACCCTCGGGTGGTGGTCTTGACTGGTGTGGAACTGCACACTGATGACAATAGAGGGGAAGGAGCGCTCAACATTACAGAGCACAAGTCTGAATGTCTTGCTTCAGATTCCATCGTTTGCGTGCTTTAAACTGGTTGGCCGGGTGCTAGCCTGTTGACACAAAAAGCGTCAGGATCTGCGAACACCTCGAGCTTATACCCGAAATTCGATATTCGGAGGCGTGCCAGTCGATTTGACCAGTTAATCGACAAGGACGATAACTAGAACAAGATTCAATCAAGACAACGGCGATGCGCCCGGATGCCAAGATTGGGACTTGATCAGGATAACTAGAGCAGAGCTGAACGAGACAACAACGATGCGCCCGGATGTCAAAGCTCAGAGATACTCCCACGCGGAACTTGCAAGGGTTTGACGGAGATCAAGATGATGCAGCCCGTCGTAGCTTGAAGAACTCGTTGATAATCTAAGACTAATGCAATAAAAAGTAAATTGCGATAAAAATAGAATAAGAGTAAAATTGATTTGATTGATATTGGATTGATTTTTTTACACGCAGCCCTTGGGCACATATTTATACTCCCGCATGGAGAGTTGTACAGAGACACGACTCGTACCTTTCCTAAAACAAACTCCTAACTTTAAGGAAACTGCCTCGCGCAAGAGTCGGATCTAAAATAACAATATTATTTTCCTAAACAAACACACCTATTTTAAAGGAAAACAAACGACTCATGCAAGAGTCGGACTCAAACTGCTATAATAATACTGGTATAAAACCACCAGTTTCCTTATGTCTTTCCCTCGATGAAAACCTTCCATCGGCAGATCCCCTCAATCCGCAACTTCCTTCTTTGGCCACCGGTAATCCTCTGCTGACATCAAGCTCTAAGTCACCCTGTGCTCATCGGCACCCTATGCCCATCGGCATCGGCAATACTTCCCGATCGGCAATCTTGGACTGGTAACTTGTCTTCAATTAATCCCTATCAGCAATCGGCATCGGCAACATCTCCTTATCGGCAATCGGCATCAGCTCCTCATCGGCAATCGGCATCAGCAACTTTATAGCTTAGTCGACTCGAGTTCACCAATTAACCCTTGTCGGCAAGAATCATCCAGCCTCCATCGGCAACAACTTGTCTTTCCCGCAGCATTCTCTCTTGTCGGCAGATTCAACTGATACTTTTCCGATGCCGACAGAAAATAGCCACAAGTCTTAATTCATTTGACACGTGCCGAAAAACGGTGTCAACACATGCCCCCCAGTTTCGAAGTGTATAATACTTTACGGGCCGAAATTCTCTTTACTGTAGCCGTTACCTTCGAGATAACTGCACAACTTCCTCGATCTCCGCGCGCAGAACCGCAATTTATTAATAAAATCCCTCGATTATAGCACAAACAGTCGCAAATCTGACAATATCTCCTTGATTATCGCGCACATCCACCGCAGGCCTCTCCACATTCCTGCATAGTGTGAACCGAAATCCCAAAATACCCCTGAGTAAGCTTATAAAAGTTACCAGGATCCAATCTGCCTTTTTACCCTAGGCCCACTTTCACTTTTCACCCGCCTTCGTCTTCAACCTCCGTCGGCGCCTCCGAAGAACACCTGTTCAAGCTCGAGCGACAGTACCTTCTTCAAGCCAAGCACAATCCGCAAGAACTCCTCAGCTTCAATGGCGATTCAAGTCGACATCCCCAAGGTAAATCCATCCCCTTCTTACTCTTTCTTCTACCAGTTCCTCTTCTGTTTAAATTCTGTAATCTTTTCCCCTTTCTTTCTCTGACCTTTCCTCCTCTTTTCGAAACCTAGGAACTGTACAACAAAGTAGTAATCCCCCTTGCTCAGTCCAACTTCAGCTGTCTAGGTCCAATGGGCAATCCTGATCCCAGCTACATGATCAACGCGGAAACCAACCGCATTCCCTTTAGATCTGAATGCTTCAGTTTAGGGTTATGGAAGGATGCCTTCCGTTCATGGCCCAAGCCTACCAAGGGTGGAAGAACTGGTACCTTAGGGTAATCAGAACACAGCAGGTGTATTGGGCAGAGCGCAATCTGGATCAATGCATTAGGCTCTCCATTGCCGATATAGAGAAAAACGAGAATATGATGATAGCAGCTTCCTACTTCTGGTCTGACACCATGAATGTTTTTCTATTCAGACATGGACCAGCCACTCCTACCCTTGCCGATGTGCACATGCTGACCGGTCTTGATGTTTCTTCCGATGATGTCTCAACTTTATTTCATCGGAAAGCTGAACACAGAGTGAATACACGGAACATCGGCGGCTGGACCGGTTACATCCAAGAGCATCAAAAGACTGGATCGGTAAGCCAAAGGGAGCATGCCACCTTTCTAAACATGTGGTTAGAGAAATTTATTTTCTGTGGCAAAATTGTTGGACCGACCACCATGTACCTCCCAGCAGCAGAACTCTTAGCCGATGGAACAAGACTCCCTCTCGCCCGATATCTTCTTGGATCGATATACCGCCTTCTACACCAAGTATCCCAGAAGTTACTGCTAGGTGAGCCCATCGGCAACCTTGGAGGCCCTTGGTGGTTTATAAATATGTGGCTGAACGCACACATGTATAAAGCCCTTCAGTTCGACTTGTTCGCTCAACAATTCGCAAGAGATATATCAGAAAACTACAAATATGGAGATGATGAATCGGCAACTCACCCGCCACTCAATTTCGGCGAAGCGATCATAGTATTACCAGGAACCGATGCCGATGCAGAGTAGTTTGGCATGTTTTTCCAAAAGTTTTACAATGGAATTCCTGCTTCAGAACGGCTCTGGTGGCCATACATTGACGAGGACAACCAATTTCCGCTGCTGTTCAACCTCACCGATGGGAATGTGCCTCAGAATCAAATAATCATGAAGGCCAGCATCATTCCTCGAGCTATCCCAGTCAATATCTTTGGAAGTGGGAAGAATGCCCCTCCATCCTTTGAGTTTTACTTCCCATCAGTGGCGGCAAGACAACTGGCATTTGGCCAACTGCCAATCAAGTTTTGCTACTCCAAAGTCATAAAACCAAGGCAGATCATCTCCAGCGCCATGGATTGGAACAAGGTTGTCAACCTCCCACCAAATGTCGATATATCAGATGTTGATCTGTCTACCTGGGCACCAACATCCTTCATCACAGAGGAATATAAATTCTGGTGGCAAGAATGGAGACATCAACTCTTTGCCAAGTCATCTCACTATTATCGGCAAATAATTGACGCCGATCACATCATTCCAGACGATGCAGTAAGTTTTCAATTTCCGATGCATTCCTTACTTCATTTCCGTCATCGGCATCTAACTTATGCTTAACAGGTTGATGATCCAATCCCGAAGATGAGCAGGAGCGGCAAACCTTTCAACCTCCGAATGATGAATCCCATATCACTCATTGGCAATAATGCCCCCACGCTGGCTGCCTTCACCCCTCGGAAGGTACCTAAGGTTACTCTCCAGCCCAAGTCGACGCCCACGGCTACATCGGCTGCTGCTGCTGCTTTGACACGGGCTTTTGCAGTAAACTTACCTTTACTTATACCGATTACACACTGCTTATCGGCAACATCTACTTTATGTAACTTGCGCTAAATATTTTCAGGCAATGAGACCATCGGCAGCTGCACGAACTCCTCCAACTCCTGTTGCCGATGCCCCCTAGGCTTCGCAATAAAAATGGGCTGGCTCACCCACTGCTGCGCCAAAGTGGAAACGCCTGAGGCGAGCTACCCCAGCTGTATCACCAACTGCTGCCGATGCACCAACAACAGAACAACCATCGCATCTGCTCCTGAACAACCAACGGAAGGAACTCCAATCCAAGAAGCAACGCCGCCACTGCAAGAACCAACAACATCGACATCGACACCAGTGCCTACACCAGATGAGAACCCTGACCAGGGGACGGCACCACTACCGCAGGAACCGATCACAACGGCAGAGACATCGCCATCAACAGTACCAACAGCGCCAACCGCTTCTCCAACAGAAGCGTGCTCATCAGCAACTGCTGCCGATCTCCAGGATGAGACTGTACCAGCCGACATGCCAAGTCCCGGGCAAGAAGTCCGTTTCAAGATGGTAAGTTGACTAAAAATTTTGCAATATAACTTTACGATCGGCACGTTTTAACTTCTTTTTTCTTAGGCCCAAGACTCCCCAGACAGTTTGTTCTCTTTCGGCGTCAACCCCCAAGATGATGATGAGAACCAAGAAGCCTCCGCTCCAGCAGATAGCCTATTCTCCTTCGCCATCAATCTTCCCGATGAAGATGAAGATGAAGAAAGCTCTGCTCCAGTTCTATCGGTAGAGGTCAAATCTAAGCTCGAAGCACTACTTTCCTTGCTGCAACAAGATACATCCCAGCTCGTCCATGATTCAACTGCAGCAAGGACAACTTTCAAGGATATCCAAGGCCACCTCCCTAACGATACAGAAGAAACAATCTTCCAGGCAACTTTCCTCGATAGCAAGCTACTCCAATACCAGAGGCTCTCCCGTCTCATAGTCGATAGGACTGCCCAATCCCAGACTGAGGAAGATAAGCTCAAGTTTAAAAGTATTGCCGACGAGAAGCATAAGAACATCAGCCAAGCAGAAGCCTCCAGCGCCAATCTCGAGCAAGAAATTACTCAGCTATCGGCAAGGAAAGAAGAGTTATTGACTGAGTTGAAAAAGGTTGAAGAAGCTGTAAGAACAGCCAATCAGAGGAAAGCCCAACTGTCCGACACCATCAGGGCTCTGCGGCAAGAAAGAGACCAAAATGCCCGACAAGCCATTTTATTGAAGAAGAAGATCAAGCCAGTCGAGGGCTCTACCGATGCCGACGCCAAGGAGATGGATGAGATAGAGCAAATTCGCCTGCGTGAGATATCAACCATCCAATCCTTGTTGTAATTTATTGTATCGACCGTTGTAACATTGACACTTGACTTGGCTTTGTAATATAATGTCAGTACGTTTTTACCGATGCTTTAAATAACTTTTCCTCTCATCGGCATTCAAACAATCACGCTATGCGTCTACCCAAATATTAGGGTAATATTTCTTTAAGTATTTGCCGTTGATCGCTCTGGAGAATGCAACTCCTTCGGGAGTTTCTAAAATATAAGCATTGCTAGGAGCAGACTGTTTTATCCGATAAGGACCTTCCCAATTAGGGGACCATTTTCCAAACTTATCTCTTAGTCACAATCGGTAAAATCAATTTCCATACCAGATTACCATCGACAAACTCTTTCACCTAGTTGTCGGCAACCATTACTGACACCATGACTTATCGAATCGGCTGATATCCTCCCTGAGTAATCCCAACTCTTAGCAGAGCCTGGTATTCAGCCCGATTGTTTGTTGAGGTAGCAATAATCGGCAACGAAATTTCATACTTCCATCAGAACAAAATTAAGACAACGTCGATTTCTTTGCATATAGACCCACCAAAGAAAGTCCAAGGAGCAATCCTCCCCTAAAATGCTTGCACCACATTGTCACACGCAAGCACGGCAGAATCATTCTTACAATCATTTTCCTTTGGCAGCTAACAAATTCACCGGCAGTGCGGCTTTTAATACACAAACTGTTTACTCAAACGGCCGGTGCCCCCAAGTGTAGTAATTGGAATCGCCAGAGCTTGCCGAGTGCTACTCCCAAGTCAAAATGTCTAAGATCATCGACTCCGGTTATTCCATCGGCAATATATTGACATCTGCCGATGGATCCCCATCTTTGCGCTTTGGCCTCCACTGCTTTTCCCTTGAAGGAATTTTACTGTCATATAAGTCATTTCGGTGCTCGCGCTGAATTCTTCTTTTCTGAGTCTTTGTTAGACCCTTAGGGCACCACTGAGGGAGTTTGGTCTTCCAGACAGGCTGGTGCTGCCTCTCATTGTTTGCATCGGCTCTTCTCCCGATGTTTGGATCTCTGGAGAGCACTTCCTCATCGGGCACTTTTGCCTTGGTCATCTCCTCACGCTCCTCTTGATCAACACGCCTGCCAAGCCTGTGACGTGCACTGAGCTTGCCCCCTAGTCGGCTGTGTGCCGATTTATTCTCTTTGAGCGGCTTGGCATACCTGGATGCTCGATCATCAAAACAAGGTTTCTTACCTGACCGATCGGCAGTGTAATACCCGTTGCATTCAGGACAATTATCAGCAGTAGGTAGTTTAATGTCTTCTTCCCAACAGTGAACGAAGAAGGGACATCTCCAGTGGCCCTTCTGTCGAAGCCATTCTTGATGTTCTTCTTCTTCCTGCCGATGTCGCTCCTTCTGCGACTGCCGATACTCTTGCCTTGGCTCTTTGTGCGTGATCACAACACCAGGAGCCCTTCTGGCACTGCTACCTTCATCGGCAACCCTCTTGCCTTTCCTGTCATCGGCAAACTTTTCTACATCACGTTCAGCCACTTGATGATCAGGATCTACCGATGCACTTTTCCTGGCAGCTTCCGATGTCAGCACCTTAGTCTTTCCACTGGTTTCCACCATATTATTTGGAAACGGGTGCTGATCAATCTCCACCGGTTTCTGGACTTTAGAATTTTCAAATTTGATTCGTCCAGAGTCAATCTCTGACTGCAATTACTGCCTGAACCTAGTCATTGGTACTGTGCGACGTTGCATTGTGCCATTTACAGTACCCGATCTTCTTGAGCTTTTCGGCCGATGGAATTACTTGATTAGGGGATAACTTAATTCGCCCTTCCTGAAGCAATAGGTCAAATATCCTATCGGCCTTAGTAACATCGAAAGTGAACTTTTCAGTCTTTTTCTGGCCGAGTGGACAAGGTACCGGCTCCTTATCTCTTACCCATTCAGCAGTACCGAAGTTCACCTCCTCATCTGACTCAGAATCCCCTTGTCCAACGAAGAGCACCTTTGCGCTCCAAGTCTTCTTAGGCTCGAACGATTTAACATCCTGATCGGCCTCTGTGATATCAAAGGTGAATCTTTCCAATTCAGCAACGTTGATATTTGGTTCTTCGTCCGGATCTGAATCTTCCATTGTCTTGGTCAAAAGCACCTTTGTGTCTTGATCTTGCCGATGCACAGACTCGTTGACCGGTGGAGCAGGTTGATGCACCTCTTCATATCTTTGTGGTGAACAGGTCGGAGCAATCGACATATCTGCAGCATCAGTCTGTTGAATATTATGCATCGGCTGATTGACCGATGGGCAACTCTGAACGTCCACTTGTTGAGTAGGTTGATGTACTTCTTTAGGTCTTGACATCAAAGTACTTGAAATAATTGGTGCGTGCACAGTACTAGTCATCTGACCACAATGCATCGGCTGCGTTGCCGATGGGCAATTTTGCGCACTCACTGGCTCATGTTGTAGCCTTATATTCATCGGTCGTTGTACCGACGTTTCATCATGCACATTCACTTGCGAGTATTGCGGTGTAGTACTTATCGGCTGATGTACCGATATTTCCTTTTGAAGATTCGCCGGATGACACTGCGGAGCTCTTGCCATTTAGTGCCCAGGCCGCACAACTTGCTGTTGAACTGGCAATTGACTAATCCAACTTGCATTAGGTGTCATCGGCACGTGACATACCGATGGTTGATAACCGGCTGATTCTTGTAGCCCTTGTACCCTTGGATGATAGCCTTGATTTGCGGGTACCATAGGTTGAGCAGCCATTGCCGCTACAGGCTGATTGTCAATCGGCATGCCTTGTTGCATTGGCCAAGAATTTGCCGATAGCTGATAACCAGCTGATGCTTGTCGTTCTTGTGACGCCGGGTAATTCATTACCGCCATGGGTTGACTTACAACTACTGGGCCTTGTTGTATCGGCAAGTGATTTGCCGATGGCTGGGCATAAGGCACTCTGGGTATTGTCATTTGAAGATTTCCTGTTGGCAACTACACCATCGAAGAAGATGTAGCATAATGCAATACTGGAACCATCAGCTGTACAGGTGTTGCCGATGCCATAGGAATCTTCCACGCTACATGGTTATCTTGAACCAATCTGGAATCAGCAGATGGACTTGGAGACATACCGTATCCCACCAATTGGCAAAAGTTGGCCGATTCTGGATCACAGGTTCAGACATTGTTGAAGCCACTAGATTCGTATTCGCCTGAGTAATGCTTGTTGGGCTCAATCTTGGTGGCGCGATCTCATCGGCAGATCGGCTCCTAATTGGTGCGGGCACCCTTGAAACCGCCGATGGAATCATAATAGATGCCGATCCGAGCTGACGATATTCCGGACCAACATAACATGGTGTCTGTCCTCCCTTGAAAGTTTGCTTAATAGCATTGCATATAGTATCAGACAACACATTGGATTGGCTAATTAATACATTACTTAATGCAGAATTAACCATCTCTTGCAATTTACCAGGATCGACGTCGAGAATGACCTGCTGTGGCGACGGCGGATCTGGCTTCGGGACTGCTTCGCCGATTCTGTTTAGGCTGAAGGATTTGAGATATAACCGCTTGTACTCCTCCATAGCCTGCTTCTGATAATCTTTCAGATCTGCTTCGGAGACTTAAATAACACTCCTTGGATTAATCATGATAGATGTAAAAATAGTATAATCGGGTCCCATTAGGCGTGCCAAAAGAGGTGTTGACACAAAAGCGTCAGGGTCTGCGAACACCTCGGGCTTATACGCAAAATTCGATATCCGGAGGCGTGTCAGTCGATTTGACCAGTTAATCGACAAGGACGATAACTAGAACAAAATTCAATCAAGACAACGGCAATGCGCCCGAATGCCAAGATTGAGACTTGATCAGGATAACTAGAGCAGAGCTGAACGAGACAACAGCGATGCGTCCGGATGTCAAAGCTCAGAGATACTCCCACGCGGAACTTGCAAGGGTTTGACGGAGATCAAGATGATGCAGCCCATCGTAGCTTGAAGAACTCGTTGATAATCTAAGACTAATGCAATAAAGGGTAAATTGCGATAAAAGTAGAATAAGAGTAAAATTGATTTGATTGATATTGGATTGATTTTTTTACACGCAGCCCTTGGGCACATATTTATACTCCCGCATGGAGAGTTGTACAGAGACACGACTCGTACCTTTCCTAAAACAAACTCCTAACTTTAAGGAAACTGCCTCGCGCAAGGTCGGATCTAAAATAATAATATTATTTTCCTAAACAAACACACCTATTTTAAAGGAAAACAAACGACTCATACAAGAGTCGGACTCAAACTGCTATAATAATACTGGTATAAAACCACCAGTTTCCTTATGTCTTTCCCCTCGATGAAAACCTTCCATCGGCAGATCCCTTCAATCCGCAACTTCCTTCTTTGGCCACCGGTAATCCTCTGCTGACATCAAGCTCTAAGTCACCCTGTGCTCATCGGCACCCTATGCCCATCGGCATCGGCAATACTTCCCGATCGGCAACCTTGTACTGGTAACTTGTCTTCAATCAATCCCTATCAGCAATCGGCATCGGCAACATCTCCTTATCGGCAATCGGCATCAGCTCCTCATCGGCAATCGGCATCAGCAACTTTATAGCTTAGTCGACTCGACTTCACCAATTAACCCTTGTCGGCAAGAATCATCCAGCCTCCATCGGCAACAACTTGTCTTTCCCGCAGCATTCTCTCTTGTCGGCAGATTCAACTGATACTTTTCCGATGCCGACAGAAAATAGCCACAAGTCTTAATTCATTTGACACGTGCCGAAAAACGGTGTCAACATAGCCATTATCTTTAAATTTTTCGATCATCTCTGTGGAGAAGTAGGCACTAAGATACTAGTAACGTGGTTGCTTAATATTGTACTATTATTTACTATTATTATGTCAGCATATGAATCAGTCTCTTTATTGCTGTTGTACTTTTGGTTGTAAGCTCTCGACTCTAGACTACTGGGCACATCTAGCCTCTTCCCATCCTTTTGCTGTTAAGTCTGCATGTGAAACTTTAGGTTGGCATCAGTTGTTCTTGCTTGGATAGATGGGAAATTGTTGTACTATTTGTATTCTAGCAGATGCAGATGCAGAGAAGCTGTTCTTTTTGCAAGAGCTGCTAGAAGCTCGGGCTTTGTGAGTTTTTCTGAATCCTATTTCTCTGCTTATAACTTATAATCCCTGATAAATTCGTGGAGTGCCTAACGGGTGAAAGGATCATCTGATTGACCAACATCTTTGCCATGTTTGGTTGCCGAAAATTGGACCTTTGGTCTAGACTTTCAGCAGCTGGGCACATCTTTTTTCTATCATGTAAGGATTACCTGTAGTTTTGTGAAGTGTAATGATCTAGTTCATAATTTTTTCTGTGCTGAAACGGTAAATTGGACTTTCCTTAAAGGTTTGTTACGGCGTTGCCTCAACAAGTCCTGCTTTTTATGGTGAGCACAAAAGCCATCCTCGATCTCAAGTACTCGATCTGTTTCAAATTATAGGCCGTTTGTTTTTTTAGAATCATAGAACTTATTATGCACTTAGGTATATTGTATGTCTAAATGCATAATTAATAGATATAGAGAAATTAAAATATTTTATAATTTAGCATTGAGGGAGCATGAAAAAACAATGTCATACTCAATACCCGGGCCGGCGGATTTCCCATGCACCCCAACGCTCTTTGCCTTGGTTGATGCCACCGGACGCCTGCGAATTGGCGGTCTGTTATATTGAATTCAGGCCTCCGTCTCGATCGAGGTCGGAGTTAGTTTTGGACGGACGAGTTGCTGAATGGACGATCCATCGTGGTCGTGGAGGTTGCACTATGTCGCAGGTGGGTGCGAAAATATCAGCTACACGGGATGCGTTTGTGACCCTGCACGCGGGCGGCCTGGCCAGCCCAACAGGACCAGGCCGGAGTAGGCCTGTCCGAAGTGGTGGCAGGCCTGTCTGAAGTGGTGCAAGAACACCTATTTGTTTGTGCACCTATACCGACAGAGCTCGGCCCAGGCGAGGTCGTGTTTGCGACCCAGTCCAAAGCCGGGCTGAGAGAGCAACCGCCACCAACTGCCAAACCGAGAACGTGTTTGGCAGTTGGCTGTGGTCAGCCTGGCTCTTGGATTTATAGAACTTGATCAATTGAGAATGTTTGACAGATGAGCAACAAGATTATGAATATAAGCATGAGCATCATTACCAAACCATACACAATCAGTGGTTACATTAGCACTTGGCCTCAGACAAATTTCATAAAGTTCATATTGCATCACTGCTACAAGGAATAATCAATCCAGAAGAAAGAAGTACAGCAACATCATTTATGTTTAAAGCCTAGTAGAAGTATACAAGTTAAAGAAATAGAATTGGTAAAGCAAAATGACATATAGCCAGCTAATTAGTCCATCCACATTGTCATCAACGGCCTAATGAAAACAGTTTCACTTCTTGCACATGAACAACAGGTAGCATAGAGCAAATATGCCTCAGTGGATTGCTTACCTTGAAACAGCTAGTCTAACATCATTGGCTTGAAGAACATTATATTGGCCTCAGCTTTTTCTTTATGTTGGATATAGTCATTGATTGTAATCACTGGTGGATGCCAACAACAAAAAAACAGAAAGCAGATAACTTGCAAGCCTGCCAATCAACACTTGTGCTCACATTGTTGCACTCACTGCCATCAATCATCATGGATGTTGTTGCAAAGCAGTGCATGTGAGCAAAGTGTAGATGACAAGCGTGGAAAAGCATAACAAAACAACAGATAAAGAACGCAGCAAAAGGGCATCCACCTCATGTTTTATGTTGCATCATCGGCTATCAATTTTCCAGTACTTGCACCAACAAATGTAAACTAGATATGATCAAACAAAGAACAAGACATAAGCAAACTGAAAGTTTCAAAGAGATGTAGCCAACAGAGGCAATAATAAGGTTTTAAACCAACTTGTTCAGCCCAACAGCCAAGAGCTCAAATGTTGCCTACATAATGTTGCCTATTGTTAGCCACCCTCCCAGGCAAACTAAACCAAAAGTCAGGTGTCACTAGATCAACCATCCTGCACAAAAGCTCCACAGCAAATAGAAACCAGCTGTACTCAAAAGAAGAGAAGGTGGGTGAGGGGGTGGAGTATAGCTCAACAATCAACCCCCTCCTGTCCATGCAGACCATCGTGCAGTGCACCACCTACATGAAGTAGTTCTTGGCTAAGAAGGTCCGGAGCCAAAGGGTTCTATGGGCATCAGTCATGTTCACAAAGCCCTTTCCTTAAGCATTGTTGTCCAGGAGAAAGGTGTAGGCAAACTATAAGAGCCTCCTGAGAGAAGCTAGACATCTCCATCACCGCAAGGTAAAGATTGACATCAACATAGGCAGGTCCAGTCTCTCTAAGAGCATTAGCCAAATTGTTGACAACATCTGACATGTTGGTCAACATCAGTATCTCCTCCTCAGTGAAATTTTCTCTCTTCCTCTTCCCACCAGCAGCTGAGGGGAGTACTTCTGTGGCCTTGCTACCCTCTGCAGTTGCAGTGGGAGCTTTACCACCAGGGGTTGGGTTCAAGGGAGGACCATCAACCTTGGTAGCTGCACTGTCAGGCTGGTTCTACCCTAAGGCTTCACCAGACCCAAGTGCAAACCTACCAGTGGCTAAAGCATTTCCAAATATGGCCTCCATCTCAGTGTAGAACCTAATAGGGGTGTTTAGGTATTCAACATCTTTAGGATGGTCCTCCAGTTTGGGTCATAGGTAGGTTTAGATAGGTAATTGTACAAACAAATGGTATGCAGGATAATTGAATAGAGGCAAATTTGTACCTTGCAGTGGCCAAGGTAGTGGTCATTGTCAAGCATGATAGCATTGGTGGTGTCATCCCATAGAGCGCCACTAAGGTCCTTGAGTTTGGACACTTTAGCCCACTTTTGCCTCCATTTTCTCAAGTGGTTGTACACTTGCGTAGAGGTCACTACCTCCCCACATGAGTCCTTAAGGGCTTTGGCCACATGATTGACACCTTTGTCTTTGAACACCTTGTCAAGCCTGCTACCATCAGTAACCAGGGCAGCCATCCTCCTAAGAACAAAACCAGAGGTGTTGTTGGACCATCTCATAGCCCTAACACCACTACCAGCAGCAGGGGCAGGCACAGGAGCAGCTACATCATCATCAAGGTCAACTACTGAAGCAGCACCGGCACCAGCACCAACTACCACAGGAGCACCACCATTGATGATCTCCTCAAGCACATCAGCAACTGGGACTGCAACCATTCTACAACTGCTATTCATACATAACAAGTGTAAAACAACAAGACAGTTATGTAACATAACAAGTATCATGAACCAAAGATTGAATGAATCAAAGACTACATGAATCAAAGTCTGAATGAATCAAAGACTGCATGAATCATAGAAAATTAAAACCAAAGTAGTGATCTCAGCCTTGTCCATCTAATTATTACATCATCATCACACAAACATGAGTTCCATAGCAGGGTAGACAAACTGAATTCAAGAACAAATTACATGGCACATCAAATCCTATTGTTTCCCCTTCCAGCCCACATAGCTTCACAGATTGCATCCCTCATTGCAGCCATGGCAATGTTGTCTTGGTCAAGATGTGCAGGAGGCAAGTTAAGTGGTTCTAGAGGGTTTCCAGTAAAACCATCCTCATTTGGCACTACTTCATCAATGCCAAAGCCTAGGATCCAGTTGTGTAAAATGGCATAGGCAACTACAAGCTTCACTTGTGTCCTGTACTTGTGAAAGGACTTGTTGTCCAAGATCCTCAACCTGAGCTTCAGGGCACCTATAGCCCTCTCCACAGTAACTCTAAGTGATGAGTGCCTTAGGTTGTATAGCTCCCTGGCATTGGTGGGTCTATTCCTGGACCCATACTCAGACAAGTGGTACCTCACTCCCCTGAAAGGTGGTAGGAAACTGTTGACGATCCTTAGAGAAAATATTAAGCCGTCAACATTACTCGGAATAAGAGGAAACTAGCATATCTCACTAACATGTTATCTAGTTTCTTTCAATAAGAATTTTAGGGATGAGAAGATGGAAACAGGGGAAAACCGTGCAGAACTACAAGACTTACACAAGGACCAGAATATGGTGATTCTGTATGGTCAAGAATGGGCCCAAAACACAAGCAAAACAACTCAATACAACCGGGGCCCACAAGACAAGGCACCTCCAGGGGCCCACCAGCCCACCAGCCAAAGGTGGTGGCCAGATGGGCCAGGCCTGGTTCGGCCGAGCCAGGAGAGAGGCGGTTGGCGCCTATATTTCCCGCCAAGATCTCCCGCGTGAAGCTAAGGTGGTTGGCGGTGGAGTTGGCGCCAAAACCTCCCGAGAACCGCCTCTACCACCCCTATATAAGGAGGCCTCCACCCCCTTCACAAGACACACCACACAAGAGCCTCTCTCTCTCTCTCCCTCTTTTGTATTCTTTAGTCTAGGTAGTGGCGCTTAGGCTTAGAGATTTCTCGCTAGTAGTGCGGAGCAATCGCCTCGGGTCGGTTGGCTTCAACCTCCGGCCTACGGTATGGCTTTGTACTCAACTCGTATTCTTCATATTTATATAGAGTTTGGTATTTCTACTATTCTTATAGTATGTTATACCATGTTATATGCCTTCATGTGCTATACTAGTATGTTTAGTATAGATTTACCTTATTGTAACAGTGGGGTGTGCCTTCGGGCTTGCTCTAGTCTTAAGCCTGTGGGTCATCATGGCTCGGGTGTCGGAGGGGCTAGAGTAGTGATCACGGCTGTGAGCATGGTGCTCAGGTGTCGTAGGATCCACAATAGATGATCATATTCCACGGTACGAGGGGTAGGTGTACGGGTGGTGACAGCCCCGTACATCCCTTGTATTCCCCCACGTGAGTCTATGGTGTCAGAGTTCTGAAAGACATTCTCTCCTGGCAGATTAGGGGAGGTGTTCTCCTAAGTGCAATAGGATAGATCTGGACTAACCATATGATGTATGCTTTTGCTAGTATATACGGATCTAAGGACGACTCTAGTGCCTGCTCCTACTGACCTTTAGTTTATCTTTATTCTTTATTCTTTATCTGAGATGATGGCCTGTGTGTGTGTGTCACCCTATTCATATCATATATATCATATATATTATTATCACTTACCCCTGTATTATGCTTTGGTACGCTTTACTTATTCATATTGTCCTTGATATGTACCTGATACATCCATACAACATGATCATACATACACATATATATTTATATATTTTTCATAAGTCCATCTCCTGGTAAAAAAATAAATAACGATACCCTTGGGAATACTCATGGGTGAAATGCTACATCTGGCTTAATAAACATGTATCTGTACGCTTGCGGATATGTCTTCACCCCATAAATAAGGCTCTCTCTTGATAATACTATCAGGTCTTGTACCCGATAGTAATACCAAGAGCGCCCACTCACCATGTTTTTTATAATTAAAATATCACTCCAGTGGTGATTTCACAAAAACCCCCAGCCAGACAATTCTGGCGCCGTTGCTGAAGGTAAAACTTTAGTGATGTCGTTAGAAATGCCAACAGAAACTAAGCTTGCATGCATACCTAGCATCTACCAAGTAGTATTTACCTACAATTAGACATCTACTATGAGAGTGTGTGCCATGATTGTTAGGCAAAGAAATTTTCATTGTGTTGTGTGCAATTACCTTGTGGAACAGTGAACCCATCTTTCCTATCAATGACATCTGTCAGGACAGTTGCATCATGGGCAGACCCCTCCCAACCAGCAAGGACATAAGTGAATAGAAGATCACAGTTGACAGCAACCATGACATTTTGAGTGGGGTCCTTTTTTCTACCCCTGAAAACTTGTTGGATGCGCCTTGGCACCCTTGCTAAGAAATGTGTGCCGTCTATGAAGCCAATGTTGTCCTAAAATATATGTGTAAGTGATTGAATCATGTGACATTCAATTTATAAACCCAAGCTACACATTTACCTTGAAATATGGATACCATCTATGGCTACCCTGGATCTTGGGATGAGTGGTAGTGCTAAGTGCCTTGATCATTTCATTCCTCAGCTCACCCACAACATACAAAACTTGGTGGAAGTGTTTGTGCACAGTTTGGATGGACCTCCTAAAGGATTGGTGAACCACTCTAAACCTTTGGTTGTGCCCTACAACATGCAAGAACATGGCTACATGCTCCTCTACTGAAACCCCTTCCCTATCAGTGACCATGCTCCTCTCTCTAAAGGTTCTGACTAACTCAAAAAAAGGAGCTCTCTTCATCCAAATCATGGATATGCACTCAGTATCTGTCGAGTGGTAAATCATGTCCAGTGTCCTCATTCTATGCTGCTCATTGACATCTCTAAGTAGTGAAAGTGCAGCTGGGTCAAGCTGTGGTCTATCAGGCTCAGGGGTTTTTCTTTTGAGCCTAGTGGAAACAAAAGAAACCATAACAATAGTCAAAGCAGCTGCCTGCCTACACAACATGTCACGGCTCAATGAGGGATCCATCTACAACCATGCAAATTTGAAACAGGAAAACAGATCATCAGACCCTGCTAGGCATCAACATGTTCATGAAATGAATCAATAACGAAATAGCACGACTGCATCTTGTATTCATGCCTCCCAGTGCAAAAAAGGACCACATCATCGACCACATTTTATAGAATCTTAACATGCTACAACATGAATACATGCATCAGGTAGCAAATCTTAACAGATCCAAAGCAGCAGCAATATCAGGTAACAAAGCATAACACACTGCAAACCAGCAGCAACATCAAGTACCAAAAAAAATACCATCATCATCAGGTATCGAACCCTAACGGAAGAAGGAGAGGGGAGGGGGAAGGGTTGTCCATTTCACCTTGGGCTCGGGGTCGTTGAACCGGAGAGGAAGCAGATCTGGAAGTAGAGGAAGCAAATCGAGCTCAACTCGAAGAAGACGGGGACGGAGAAGAGGAGGAAGCAGATCTCGCCACTGAGTCCCAGCAGGAGCCGGAGCAGGAACGCGGTGAAGAACCCCCAAGGCGCGGAACGGAGGAGAAGTATGCCGGAGGTCGCCACCGCCGCCACCCACACGCGCTCACCACCGATCTCTCAGGAGGGAGGTGGAAGGTGACTAGAGCGAGAGGAAGGAGAGGCAGGGGGAGTGGCCGCGCTTTATAGGCGCGAGGATTCGCCGACGGGTTTGCCTTTCCGCGCGGAGGAAAGCGCCCGTGCTGAATTCCCCCTTCCCGCACGAGCCACCTGCCGCCGCCCCGAAATCGCCCAAGCATGCCGCGCGCAACCGAGCTCGGGAGAAACGAACCCTAGCGGCGTTTCTATGGAGCCTGGCTGCGGCGAGCCGGGCTCCAACGCGGGCCAAGGCCGCAAACATGAGCAGGTGCAGCCCACGAGCGCAAGGCCGAGCTGGGCCACCCTCGCAAATGCACTCTCACTATTCAGGTTATTCTCGACAATCTGAACCTTGGAGAAGGTGGAGACGGTAACGCTGGACAAGAACAATGAATCACATGACACAATTCTCTCGAGATGGAATCCAGATCATCGGTTCTCATCCTCTGCTTACCAGGTGTTTTTCATTGGTCAGCATGCTAACGGGTGCCAGTGTCCTATGAAAAAAGCACCGGGCAAGTGCAAGTTGTTTGGATGGCTGGCTCTTCATGGCCACTCTTGGACGACTGATATGTTGAAGTTGTATGTCACCAGGAGTGTGAAAACTGTTACTCACGTCCACATCGGGTGCTCCTTTGCAGTTGCAGGAGGTGTGGTTTACCCTGCTGAAGGAGTGAAGGGTGGGATGGCACGTCCTCACACCTGATGTTTTTTTTAATAACTGCACACCTGATGGTTTTGAACTTTCGTTAGCCGATTGGTGACTTCAGTTACGAAACGAATCGACAAGCTTAGAGAAGTCAAGGAATGTTTTTGATAGGGTTTCTCAAAAGATTTCTTCACCGGTTTTTGATGAAGTCACCAAAAGGTTAACTTTAAAACGGTTTCATCACCTAAGTTGGCAAGAAGCCACAAAACTGCTTTACACTAAAGAGGATAAGTAAAAAAATTGACTTCACCGGTTTCTCCTCCTTCTCCAAGTATCGTTTCACCATAAAATTGTAGCACTAGACATCGTTTTTCTCATATGCTTACTAAATCAAGTGATTTAATTACCATATAATCTCTATAATTGAAAGCTCAACCAAACTCCGCCACCACATCGCGCCACATCGCTTGCAAATCCTCGACCGTCGGATCACGTGATGTATGACTTAGGTTGAGAAAAGGCCCGACGATAGCCCATGTGGGACCCACACATGTTCAGGTGTGCCAACGTGGGGCCCACCCTACAATGGGAACAACATATTGTTAGGTGAGACCCACATATGTCTAAGTGGGCCCCATAGGACCCACATAATCAAGTGGGACCCACATATGTCAGATCGCGCGATGTACGACTTAGGTTGAGAGGAGGCCCGACGATAGGCCCAGGTGGGACCCACTTTATATTTGAAGGGGTGGAACCTACACATGTCTAGGCGGCCTCGCGTGGGACCCACACATTCAAGCGGTACTCACATATTCGCCTTGTTTCGGTTGGTTGGTGACAGGTGGTTGATGATGATTTGTTGTCATAGAAAAGTACTGCTTACTGGCTGAAGGCAGGTGGGTGGTGCTGATTTGGTGAGAAAGAAAAGCATTGCTGGCTGGTGGCTGAAAGATGATTGTTAAGTGGGACCCATCTTACATTTGAATGGTGGGACCAACACATGTGTTAGGTGGGCCCCATATGGTACCCACTATTAAAATGGGACCAGCACACGTTTAGGTGACCCCGTAGGATCCACATATTCAAAGAGGACCGCATATTGTTTGGTAGGACTCACGTTACATTTAAGTGGTTATCGAAATTTTAAAATTATCGATGTTGGTTTTTTCTATTATTTGGTAGGAACAATATAAAATACAACTAATTATTTCTTATATATATTAACAATAAATTATTTTTTATGCTATTTTGAGTTTTAATTCAACTTCATAAACTCACAAAATGAGTGATATATTGATGTCAAACGTATAAACAAATTTCGCTTCAGATATCCTCTATGTTAGTAGTCATTCACTGGACTAGCTCAATTGGTGTGCCAACAGTGCACCCAGATTTCTAGTTTCGTTAAGATGCTTATGATGAGATTTCCTGTTCACCTCTTGAAATAGGGTTGCTGATTGAGCTCCCTTGGGATGTTTGAGCTATCTGCTACTGTTCGTCATTCATGGATCATTTCCTTCTCTGCTATTAGTCATTTGCAATGATAAATTTACGAAGCCCAACGTACGCAATAACAAAAATCCAACAATAATTTACGAGGCTTGCCTACTATTAATGTGTACACTTGGAACCATCCCCTGAACTATTCAGGACTAGGCAGATCAATCCATATCCACGTATATAACCCAAAATTATGTTGCACAACAGAACAAAGCGATATGCATTCTCAGAAAAAAGATAGAGCATACCACTAGCACAGTGGAAAACTCAACAAGTGACACATATCAAACTGGTATCTTAAGCACAATGGCAGAACAAGAGTATTGAGCATTAAGATACTAGCAATTTTCCTGCGCTCTGAAACCACAAAAGAACGTCTAACTACAACTCAGACATGATTGCCCATCACGCCTTGGATCACGGACAGCACAAGACATTTCTCATTGCCCCACCACACCTTGGCTAATTGACATCCTACCAAAGCATTTCACACCTGGTTCATCTTCGGAAGAAGTACAATCCAGCTCTTCGGATTGCTGCAGTTTCCATCATGCTCGGCGCGGGAATGTTTCCCAGCCTGGTCAGATCTCTTGCCCAGAAATTTTCTATTCCGAGGTCATTCCAAGCACGTGAAGCCAAGAAAAACTCTTGGGCCTCGATGAGGTACGGGCTAAACACAACCTGAAGCAGTTCCAGGACATCCCTTTCAGTGTAGGACACAGAGACACTAGGGTCTACGGAGCTTTTGACCTCCCAATTGTCATTGTCCAAGGCGTGCTCGATGGTATGCCGAGGAATGTAAACCATCATTTTCGCATCAGCTCTTCTCGCCATGAATGCAATCTGTTTAGGAGATTTCTCCTCTAACTCATCATCTTCGCTTTCCTGATCCTCCTGAATCTGGCCAGAGTTGCTGTTCTCCGACTGTTGGCCTAGCTGATTCTGCTGAGTCTTGCCAGAGTTGTTGTCGTCGGACTGTTGGCCTTGCTGATTCTGCTGAGTCTTGCCAGAGTTGTTCTCGGACTCCTGGCTTTTCTATTCCTGTTGAGTCTTCTGTTGACTTTTGGCTTTGCCAGAGTTGTTTTGCATAGTAACCTTGGTGACCAGCACATGATGCAGAAGTGGGTGCTTTCTGATGATTTCAGGTACTTCTTTTCTCTTGCCAAGTCAGTACCCCGGTGCAACTTGTTAACTAGATAGTATATTCACGTCAGGAATGCCGCGGTACCTTGAAGGCGCAGCAGAACCAAGTGGAATGCAATCAGTCGCTCGTCTGATGCTGTCGACATCTTAATGAAGAGATCCTTCAAGGGAACTGACAGACGAGTCAGCACATCTTTGCCTTCTACTTCCTTAAGCAGTTCTTTGAATTCTATACAGGCACCCTTGTATATTGCCATGCGGTTCTTCTGCGGTGATCGAGGATCAAGCTTACACTGCCCTACTTCCTTGAGATGGAACTGTAAGGATTTCGGATTGATGAGAAGGTTCTCCTTCCTGTAGTAGTCCTTTTGGCAGTACCCTCGGTTGCAATTTGTGAGGTTGATGAAAATCAAACACTCCAGCAGGCTTATGCCAACATCAGAAAGGCCGAGCAGCTTGTGGCCAGTACCTGTAAGCTCGCGAGTGAGGGCATTGGAATCCAAGCTTTTCAATGGTGAGTTCTTCTTCAGGAACTCCACGGAACAGACCCACTCGGCATTGTTTACTTGAGCCTCGTTATCAAATAACACCTGTGACACTGGCGGTGAGTCTGACCAGCAGATGACATCAAGCGTCGAGCAGTAGGCAAATGCCAAGGAGAAGACCCCGGTCTGCCGCCTGCTCTCTTGGCGAGTACTGGGCCTCTGGTGCCCATGGTACTTGAAAAGGAGAAACAGACTTCTGGTGGTGGTTCCTTGGCCAGCATTATGCCTGTTGTGCGACTGCAACACTGCTGCCTTGGCGAACATACGGCTCCCTGTGCTGGTGGCAACCGTTGGAGACAGCCCGGTCTATGTCTTGGAGGCGGTCGGGATGAAGGGAGGCGCTCCACTGGGCTTGCCTCCCTTGGGCGTCGCAGGTGAGGCCGCGGCTAGATGGGGCCCGCCCTCAACTACGCAGGTGCCGCGTTTCGTCGAGCACCTGGCGCGGCTGCCATAGCCGGCCTGCTTGAGCAGATCCATCGTGCAAGGAGGGACCGAAAGAGGCGAAGGGTGAGATAGACTGAGCATCGGCGCAGTGGCGCGGGAGGCCGAAGCTGACGGGTGGGGCGCCAGCGTGGGACGCCCAGCAGCATCACCAGCAGCTCCGTCCTCACCGTCGTTGACATCAATGGGAGCAGGTGTAGCAGGAGCACCGAACAACTCTTGCTGGTTGGCTTCGAGGTCACTCGTCATCTCCACGCAGGCCGCACATCCGATAGTCATCATTGATGGAGTGCCCCTGATCCTCGTCGTTGCCGTCCATCGCTGGTGCTCTAGGCCGTCAACCTGCAGCAGGAACAAGATGGAAAGAGGAGTGTGAGAGAGAGAGCAGATGGAAACGAACAACTCAAGATCTACGATTCAAAGCACCAGATCTATGAATCAAAGCACCAGATCTAAGGGTTAGAGCTCGGATTCTCACCAGAGTCGTTGGCGACGTCGATGAACCACGAGAGATGACGAGATGACACTAGAGCGGTCGGGATCTAGAGATCCAGAGAGAGAAGGGTGGAAGGGGCAAGAGGTGAGGAGACGACAGATGAGGAGAGGTGGCGAGCGGAGAGGGCGAGAGTGAGAGGCAGAGCCGAAGCAAACCGCCGCACTGGCTGAATGAGCGGCTAGGGTTGGGCGAGGCGGGAGAGGGGGCGGGGAGCCGGGGAGGTTATATACCCTATCCCCAATGGGCAGATCCAACGGTAGGATCCAACGGTTGTGTAGCGGGGGTCGGGGGGAGTCCGGCCGGCTTTGGGCTGGGGGGTTTTCCGGGTTCGAGCCCGTGTCGGGCCACCATGCTGAGGTGGCGGCCCAGGCACAGCCCGACTATCATGTCGGGCTGGCCCAGGTACGATCTAATCCGTACCGGGCTGTTCTCGGGCCGTGCCCGTGCCGGCCCATCGGGCCTGGCCCATCTGGTCAACTATAGTGGCAACCGCTGGAGACAGCCCCGTCTGCGTCTTAGGCCAAATTTTTACAATCTAGCCCTTTTTTGATTTTTTTCACGTTTGGACCCCTGGAGGAACTAATTGCGGAAATGGACCCAGGGGCTCGGCGCCGTGGGGCACGACGCCGAGGTAACACAGCTCGGAGCCGTGCCCCACGGCACTGAGCTTTTAGCCCGCATCCAGCGTGGCAGCGACGTGGCTGGGGGCTCGGCGCCATAGGGCACGGTGCCGATCTCGGCGCTGTGCCCTATGGCGCCGAGCTGTTTTCCTTAAATTTCAGCCAGCTTTCCCACCCACTCGAGGTTTCATCCATTTGTTCTTCCTTGCTCTCGGGTTTTTCCTCTCCTCCACCCACCTAACCTCTTTGAATCGACATTTTGGACCTAGGAAACTTGGATTTGATCCACCGATCTTCGAGACCAAGGTATCCTTCTTCCCCTCCTCATTTTTTACGCATCGATTCGGTATATATTAGGTGTATTTTGAAACCCTAGTTAGATTTTGACTTAGGGTTTGGGACGATTATTGATTTGTTATTTGTATTTTGCAACCATAGGATGCCAAGGCGTGGGAAAACTAGTAAAGCAAGGTATTCTCTGCTAGGTTTATTTTTTGTTCTAATTGTTTCGGTTACTAGAACGATTTTTTTTTCATTTTGTAGGAAGGGCCTGTTGACCGGCATCGCATTCGATCCAAAGCCTCTGCCCAGCGGTGTTCCGGTCCTAATGTGCTTTTGCGGTGATCCTTGCAAGGTAGAGATTTTTGAGGATCATGAAACCTATAGGCAGAGGTATTGGATGTGTTCAAATTATGCTTTTCAGCCTACACTTGCTCAGCATCGTACTAACTTAATGGTGAGAATCTACTCTTATACGGAAATCGATTTATATCATATTAAATAATCATTTTGTTTTGTGTGCCTAACTTCTGCATGATTTACAGACCCCTCCACCGCTATGTGACTTTGAGCAGTGGATCGACACTGAGATCAAGGAGTCCGACAAACGTCTTCTGCAAGGTATGAAGGACTGGGACGCGGAGCGTCGAGTGGCCTATGAGAAGATACTGAAAGAGGAGGCAGCTGAGAAGGAGCACAAGAAAGAGGAGGAAGAGAGAAGAGGTGCAACCTACAGGGAGGAGAGGGACAAGAAGGTTGAGCGCGCCCGCCGTACGAAGGCAGCGATGGAGGAGAATCCCGATGCGATGAGGAAGGGAAAGTGGCCTCGTTGCACTCAGTAGTTCTATGTTTTATCCATGAATAACGACATGTATTGTTGAACTTTTAGTTGTGTTATCATGTACCGCACTTTGAGTTTAGACAGACTTAGGTTATGAACTATGTTACGAACTTTAATTGTGGCTTTCTTGTTGTTTCATTTCTTTTGGTAATAATTTTCATTTTAACTTTGCTATGGTAGTTATCAACGTATATAAATGTAAATAAATAATTCACGAAAAAAAATCGCTAGAGTTTCTCTTGTATATGGAGCATCAACAATGACAAATAGAGACAACATAATATGATCCAACATATATTCATCCAAATAGCACAAGACAACCACATAGTTCACCATCATCACACAATACGAATAATCCATAATGTCCATACAATCCAAATGGTCCATAAAGTCCATACAATTCAAATAGTGAACCAAAATATACGACCACTAGCTCAACTCCACATTGTCACTGCCACCTAGCCCTACCCTTACCCTTACCAAAAGGGTCGGTGCCTGGAGTGTAGTGAACTGGCGGACGTCGTCTCCTAGTTCCCAAAGGCTGCGAAGGCTGAGTCAAAGGAGCATCATCTAGCTGGGACGATCCAAGTTCCTGATATCCGTCGTGGTCCTCTTCTTCCTCTGTGGCGTCACCTTGGAAAGTGTCTTGAGTACCACAAGAGGAGCTCTGTCCGCCGTAACCTACAATGTCATGTATCAATTAAATATGCATATAAGTACATTTACGTGTATTAAAGAAAGACACTTAACTAGACGACATGTAATGAAAGTTTACCTCCGCGAGAAGAAGTTCTCTCCCTCTGTGTTCTCTGTGGACTCGCTACATACTCCATCGCCGCGCTAGTCCCGCAACCACAACGAGCCGCAGCTCGACGCAATCTACGTGTTAGCCTCTGTGATAACAACATGAGCATATTAAGCGTTGTAATATATGCATTGTCGACGAGATAGTCGTTGTGTTGATGAGTACTTAATCCTAGAAAATTGTTGAGCGTAGCCTCATCCACGTTTGTCCTTGGAAACCGTTCAATTTCCACTACAGACTGTTTTAGCGCGTTGCCCTGCAAAAAGAGACAAATTATAGTCATAATGGTAGTCATATACAACGCATTGCCATGAAAAAATTACATAACTTTTTTAAGATCACTTACCACTCGGTCCAAGACAGGTGCAGCCTCGACAATCGTCCTTTGTCTTGCTTCAAGATCATAGGACGTGTCTTCGTCATCTGAAGAATCAATTTCTACGTAGTCCGTATTTGTCCATTGAGTCTTCAACTTTGTTCGTGTCACTGTCCGGTACCAAGTTAAGTATTGGCGAAAGTTGTAGTCATTGTGTGGCGTCTGGTTTTGATACACATTGTCATATTGATCGTCCCAAGCATCCATGTGCACTCGGTGTAGCGTCTCAAACTCCACCGTCTTTTTCTGTTTTTGACGATCAATCCTGAAACATGTGCACTATGTCAACTACATCAACTACTCTGCAACATTTATAAATATTAGAAAGCATATATATATATATAACTATTGTCACCTGGCTAGGCGCCCAAGTGCATGTACGTGCATTGTGCCCAAGTCTGCCACATTTGCTACATTGGTTTTGCTCGGGATCAGTAACAAAGGGTGTTGCTCTACCCCTCCTTGTTCTTCCTGAAACCTGATCCATGACCATCTTGTATCTCGTCCTTTTCCTAGTCCCACGTTTGTCCCAACGAGCACCTGGGTCCGCAATGTATCTCGGGCCATGGTATGGTGGCCACTGCTCCTCCTCTAGGTAAGGCTCGAAATGGGGAGCCCAAGTAAGTACAAGGCTGTCAACACTTAGTTCCCGTGGCATCCTACTCACATATGCATAGTTGCGATGTTGAGCCGCTGCAATGTAATGAGAACATGGAAAGTGGTACTGCCTTGGTTTCCCACACATGCATGAGAAATTACTAAGAACCACAATATAAGCCCTTGAAGGCCGAACCTCACCATCGGAGGTTGTCCAACCCCTTTCTATGACCTCATACTTTCCCGTGCTATGGTCAAAGCAATGAACTTCATGTGTTCTAGCCTTCTCCTTTGCCCTATCAAGATGGTGTTTTGGTTTAGGTGCCCACATCTGATTCTTGCTCTGTAGTGCCATTGCTGATGCATGCCGGTCATTGAACCATGCAACACACCTAAAGAAAGTAAAGGACACAATGGCATTGACAGGCATGGCCCGTATACCCTTGAGTACACTATTAAATGACTCGGCCATGTTGCTAGTTTGAAATTCATACCTCCACCCGCCATCATCATAGGCCCTTGACCATTTATCTTTTTGACTCATCAAACCATGTAGCCACTGCCTACCTTCTGCATTTGTTGTTGTCTTTAGCAGCTCCAACTTCTCTTCGAAGTAGCAAATCTCAAGCATGCGAGCAACCTCCTCGAACAGGTGGAAGTTGTCCTTTGAACTGTCCTTCCGGAGTAAATTCTCTGCAAGGTGGCGAGTGCACCAACGGTGATGCAATGGTGCATACCCCGGAATCTGCTCCTGTACGGCACTAAGTATGCCCTGGTGTCTGTCAGATATGACACCAACCTCTCTCCCAGGGCCTACAACATGTATCCGAACAAGCCGCAAGAACCAACCCCAGCTGTCTTTGTTCTCCCTCTCTACCAAAGCGAATGCTAATGGAACTAATGCATTGTCCGCGTCACAACCAATGGCTATCAACATTGTGCCCATGTACTTGCCAAGAAGAAAAGTACCATCAATGGACAACACAGGACGACAATGCCTAAAGGCTTGGACACACTGAGGAAAGCACTAGAATGCACGGAAGAATATCTCTCTGTCGTCCTTCCATTCATTTGGTTTTGGGATGTACTCGTAATGCATGCCCGGATTAGCTACCTTGATTGCATTGAACAATGCAGACAGCTTCTCGTACCCCTCCTCCCAATCACCATATATCATCTTCCAGGCACGTTGTTTTTCCCTCCATGCTGTCATAGCTCACCTCATACTGAAAATGCTTCTCAGCTAGGTCCATGAGCGCCTTCACTCTCAAATTAGGTTGTTTCTACAGTGTTGTGTAAAATTTTCTAGCAATAAGGGTAGAGGTCAACTGTTGATGCTTCTCTTTTAGATTCGTCGTTGCACAAGTATGTGGACCTACAATTTTGGTGATCTTAAACTTTTCACTGTCCTTCTGTTTCCTCGCGCATACCCTCCAATTGCAATCATTTTTCTGACATACCACTGTGTAACGGCGCTCCACATAAGAATGCTGCACCTTGAACGGCCTTTTACGTTTCACAGAATACTCCTGTAACCACCTTCTCAATGTTGCCAAGTCCTTGAAGATCATGCCCTTGAAAATTTCTATGCTTTCCCCATCATCAGGGGCCTCTAGCAACTCTTCTTCTCTTGCTACTGCATAAGCACCATGAGAGTGTCTGAGATCGCTAAATTCATGCACTAGTGGATCAATATCGGGACAACACTACCTCATGAGCTCAATCTCTTGTTCACTCAATGCAGCCACAGGACGTTCATCATCGGAACGAACAGCTCTTGCGGTCCCATAAGGCTCCTCTCCATCATCAATCTGAACATCAACACTATTAGATGCGAAGCCTGTATGCACCGCAATGGATGATGAAGGCACACGATGACAACCAACATTATCAGGAATGTCTCCTACATTTAAATGAGGATGTCATCATTGGAATAACATATTACAAGGGTGGATAAGAAAAGGTAAAGTGTTACTACAACACTTACTTGGATGATTTTGGGTCAAAGGGATCTCCTGAGGGGCCGTAGCAACATGAGGTGCAACAACATTAGGGCATATTCCAACCTCATTTGGAGCGGATTGCGCATCGGGCACCACAACCACATCTTCCACATGCACCTCTGGATTGTGTAACGGAGGATCATATGGTAACGGATCGTATTGTGGTGGTGACAAGCCATTAGGGGATGAATGCCCAATAGAGGATGAATGGCCAAGACGAGTTGGCTCATTGGAGAGCGTCCGCACAATCAAATCCAAACATTGAAATTCACTCTTCATCACAGTATTAACATATGTCTCCCATTGAGCCTCTGATGAGATTGGGACCAACCGCCTAAATATTTGGCCTGATTTACCATGGTGAACTACTCCCTCAACCGATATGACATTTTCAATGGAATTGCAATGAAGCTCATCTCGAGCCCTAGTAAACAACTCCAAAAAAAGCGGCCGCTCATCGAACAGCAAAGGCACCCTTTGCATTCCAACTAAGGTGATATTACCAAAACCATCTTCCGCTTCCTCCACTCTTCCTCCATGATACAGGGTCACTAGGTTATCCATCTAGTTGATATGCACAACACGAAAGTTCTTATTATGGGTAAACTAAATTATCAATGACCTAACTATATATATATATACATATATCTATTTAGCTATGAATTTAGCAAACTAACTATCTATCTATGAACTTATCAATCTATCTATGTAGCAAAATAACTATCTATCTATCTATTTGTCTATCCATCTATTTAGCATACTATATATATATATATATATAGATGACTATCTATTTAGTTACAAACCTAACTATACATATACATATATCTATTAAGTTACAAATTTAACAAACTATCTATCTATCTATGATAAGTTAACTACCTATTTGTCTATCTATCATCTAAATTTGTAACTAAAATTTCGAACTAAAAACACTAAAAAAATTACCTAAAAAAAACGGATGGCGGCGGACGGCGGTCGGCAGCGGCGGCGGACGGCGACGGCGGCGGCGGCGGACGTCTCGACGCCGAGACAGAGAGCGAGAGAGCGAGAGACTGAGCGCCGAGCTCAGCGCCGCGGGCTATATCCTAGCTCGGCGCCGTGATCTGTGGCGCCGAGCCCCCAGCCACGTCACTGCCACGCTGGATGCGGGCAAAAAGCTCGGCGCCGTGGGGCACGGCGCCGAGCCCCTGGGTCCATTTCCGCAATTAGTTCCTCCAGGGGTCCAAACGTGAAAAAAATTTAAAAAAAGGGCTAGATTGTAAAAATTTGGGGCGTCTTAGAGGCGGTCGGGATGAAGGGATGCGCTCCATTGGGCTTGCCGCCCTTGGGCGTCGTAGGTGAGGACGTGGCTGGAACGGGCCCGCCCTCTCCGATGCAGGTGCCGCATTTCGCCGAGCACCTGGCGCGGCTGCCATAGCCTGCCTCCCTGAGCAGATCAAGCATGCACAGAGGGGTCGGTAGAGGCGAAGGATAGCATGGGCGAGGCATCGGCGCGGCGGCGTGGCGGCGCGGGAGGCCGAAGCCGACGGGTGGGGCGCCAGCGTGGGACAACCGGCGGAAGCCGCGTTGGCGAGGCTGCGCCAACCCGCTGCGGGTCGCGGCGAAGGCGGGGGGGTGGGGGTGGGGGAGGAGGCGACATGGAGTCGATTTGCGCAGCTCAGAGCAGTGAGTTGGCGGACATGGAGGGCACGAGCCCCGCGAAGGGCGGCCGCGGCCATGGGTGAGTGTAACAACCCCGCCCGAGATAATCCCGTACTATTGCCTAAACCAAACCTTTTGGCACTTAAGCAATAGTACGGGACTAGTTCGTCGGTGTTGCCGGGTCAAGCATGGTAACTCACTTACACAATACAGAGGATCGAAACATATACATAAAACTCACGCGAAGGCGAGTCCAGAGTACATCACATCATTACATTACAAATCTCTCCATAAGGAGTTATTAATTACAAACCATAATTAAGCATGGTAAATAAACATTCAGAGTTTAAAACAGCGGAATTAACTAAATGGTAAGATGACATCGGGAGAGGCCATCCCTAAGGTCATCACTCTTCGTCCTCGATCCACTCCAGCTCCCAGCCCGGAGGGATCTCACCAGGCCACACGTCATCATACGAGTTACCTGTAGACACGTATATGAAAAGCAAGGCTGAGTATACTAATACTCAGCAAGACTTACCCGTCTCCAAAATTAACTCTAGACATGCAAGGCTTTTGGCTGGTGGTTTTGTTATGCCAAAAAGCAACTAAGAGTGAATCCTTACATTCAAATTTTAGCATCATTTTCTAGTAATTAACTTATACTAAATAAGCCAACTATGGCAAGCATGGGTTGTGCATACAATTAAGCAAAAATCCGTATTCTCATCAATTTCATCATAAAGGGATATCATGGACAGTTGATTAAGCAATCTCAGTATAACGGTGAGAGGCCGACGATCGATCGATTAATAACCTTGCAAGATAAACCTAAGCACACGGAAGGATGCCCCATACAAAAGGCACCCACCAGGCGGTTCCCATCATTCATCGGTTCAGGATTAGGGCCACAGTCTTAGGTATACGGCTTATCTGGGTTACGCCACGAAGTTCGCCCAGCCTCACACGTGCACCTCCGGTTGCAAGCCGTGGGACGCATCCCAAGAGTAGTGACAAGAAAATCCCTTACCGCCTCATTTAGGTACTAGGCTTACCGGTTCCATACCCGGCAAATGCTTAGTACGTTCAAACGCTTAACCCGCGAAAGCCATTGGACCAGAGTCCCATCCCCAGCCCTTACCACGTGAGCAAATTATTTTGTCAATCTCATGATTCCCACATAAGATCCTATTCTTGCGAGTGACGAATATCACTCGACTTGTACCGAGTCCTTAGAGCATAGCAACTAACGACCTAGCCAACTAGTATAGCAACATTGGTACCTAGGGATCATGCATCTAGGGTTTCATTTCAACTTCTAAAATGTAAATGCACATACATTGCATAGAAATATTGTAATAAATTAAATTAAATCAAGACAATTGGGATTCATGCCCCGGTGCTTGCCTTGGTCAGCACCGTAGTCAGTGGAGTTTTCCAGGACGTCAGAGGTCAACTCTAGGTAGTTGACTTCGTCTGCAGCTTCTCCTTCTTCTCCCACTGGCACGAGCGTGTAGCTCCCGTCGGGTATTTCTACACGAGGATGCACATGCAAAAATTAATTTGGGTGAAACTAATTTAAAGTGTTAAGTTGGCCACATTCACCTTGATAAGTATTTTAGCACACTCTTCCTATAGGGAAGGAGTGTGAGACGTGTCTGCTTAATTTTATTTTTATAGTGATTGTGTACACATCTATATTAATTATTATTATTTTATTCATAAGGAGATTGGTGGTGAGTTCTAAGGTATTTAAAAGGTCACATTTTAACCTAAAGTCACAACTACATTTAGGGTCATTCTGATGATTTTCTTTATTTCACCTTTTATACACCCATTTCACTTAGAATTTAATTCTGATAAATCTGTGTATAATTTGATAGTGAACATTTTTATAGGAGCACACAGTGGCATCCCTAAGCTACTTCCAAAATTGCAACTAAGGTTGCACTAGCATGAAAATTACTACAAATTACAACTAACAAAAAGATGATTTATTCATAAAGAACAATATATAAATGAACTACTGCCAAAATTTTGTACACAGCATCCTTGATAGTACCTAGGTTTGCACGCCAAAACTCAGCCCTGAAAACTACTTATACCAGCCTAGGCAAAAATAACAAAAATCAGCCTAGTTAATCAAAAATAATTTATCCAGATAATTCTATAAAGATATTTATCCTACATTTTCTACCACGGTTCTGAAATGTCACAAGTGATACCTAGCTAAAATATTAGTGTTTAAATCTACACAGAATTTAAACTATGAATTTATACATATAAGCAAGCACATAAATGGAACATATAGTTCTGTTGGGCATCAACTCCTACAAAAATTCTCAGAGCCAACTTGGACTATAAATAGGTCAGGATAAACGTTTGAGCTACAAACTCTAAATGTACAGAGCTATAAAATTCATAGATCTAAAACTTTGCCCTAATGCAAAATAAATCATATTTCAAGTTTCACTTCATAACTTTAAGCAAGTTTTGGTGACAAGCTTTCTTAAATTACCACTAACAACATGTCCAAAGATCAGCCCCAGTATAGCCATATATTGTGAACTATAGCAAAGATACCTCAAACTGAGTTTGAATTTTAATTCAACATTTACAAAGAAAATGTATATACATGCTTTCTAAAAGTTGTAGGTATGTTCACTAGGAACCCAACAAAATTGGTTTTGCATTTTTCTGATTTTTTTGTGAGTTTCTACGATTTTTCTAAGTCTCTGCGAAACAGTGACCACTATTGAAGAATCTACTTATAGATAGGTCCTTGAAAGTTTTTGATCTTCACAACTAGGCCCTTGCTTTTTGCGGATTAGACCCTAACAAGATCTTGATCTCTACATAATGGTCCCTAGCGGCGGTGGTGGGCTCGCCGGCGGCGAGGCACGGCCGGAGCCGGTGAACAAGCGACACAGGAGGGGGTATGTGCTCACCGTGGTTCGATTGGTGGGGTCGGGATGTGTCACACCCGGTTTTAAAGGCAAAACCAGATGCATAAATTACATGTGCGGCAGGATCAAAGTTACACACATACAATGACTCAGTGTATACCAAAACAATGCCAAAACGTTTAAACTTTATTACAAGACCAAAAGTCTCCAACATCGAGTAGCTAGCAGCGGATTTAACGGACTCCACAGGCAGTCGACTGGAAGCACGTGCCTAGAACTCATCAAAGTCACCAAGGTAATCTTCAAATTCTCCCATGTCTGAGCAGCAATCCGGATAGTGTAGATGCAATAATAAAACAAGCGTGAGCACACAAGTACTCAGCAAGCGGAGATATAAAGTAAATAAACATGCAAGGATGTATATGTGGAAGGCTGAAAGGTTAAGCATTTAGCATTTTAGTTGGTCAATTTTTATTAAGCAACTAATTACTAACAAGTGAAAGTTTATACCAACCCAAAGTTAATGTAAAACATTGTCCACAAAATAAAATGCACCAAATTAATTATCAACTTCCATAGATTAATCATGTGAGGGTCCAAGCTGCTCTTGACCGTGAGCACGGCTAATCGATTAGTTTTACACTCTGCAGAGGTTGTACATCTTTACCCACAAGTCGCCCAAAAGTTCTGAAGAACTTTGAACCCAACCACGCGATGCTAGCTAGGCATCATACCACACTTCCTAGGTGTGATTGCATAGGGGTGCTACGAGACCTTTACAAAGATTCCAAAGTACTGGCTACTCACTAGGTTTCATGACAGCGCAATGTATAAAGTCCCCTAGCAGGTACCGTGTCTTAGCAAAGCCAACTCCTCGCCAAAGCGAGTCTATGCACCAACTACCGGCACCCCGTAGCCCCTTCCAGGTAAAGTATACCACATACCAAGGTTTCTAATTAATTAGTCAAGCTAGAGCCATATAACCTTGTGGTTGTACTGTTGTCATGGGTGGTCGCTCCATGTTCCGATTAATAAAATATGATCTTTCAATTATCATAAACAAAAGATATAACAAGTAACATGTATGTTCATTACCAACCCAGTTAAGCAAACTAAGCAATATCTACCATCAAGATTAATTAAATAACCCAGCTTCAAGGTAATGGTAAAAAGATTCTAGTCATGATCCTTAATAGGAATCCCATCAAAATTAATGCAAGCAGAAAAATAAATATAGTGATTAAATGCATGTTTATATAGGCAAAGTGGGCATGGCCAAGGAATAACTTGCCTTCCACAAATCCCTATTGCTGCCCAGAGTCTTCAACACTTGTGTCTTCGGGAAACTCCTCGAACAACATGCTCTCTACGTATCACACAAACACATGCGAAGAAAACATACAATAAAATAAGAAACAGTACACCAATCATCAAAAACAGAAACAAGAACAACACTAAACTATTCTACTCGTTGAGACGAACACATGGATATGTAGAACACTAAAAACGGAGCTAAAACGGTGGAGTTATGATTAAAACAAGCTCTAGGGACTTCTTTGTGAGAAAACTAAACTTTCAGGGACCTAACTGTGAAAAACTGAGGACCTAAATGTAAGGAAACCTAAAAACTCAGGGGCTTGGTTATAAAACTCGGAAACTAGATGGCGGGTGCTATTTTTCAAAAGCTCAGGGTCAAAAACATAAAACCAAGGGCATGGTTGTGATTATTTTTGAACTGGGTGGACTGCGGGTGCAAAACTGGAAAAGTTTAGAGGCTCTTTTGCAAAACTGTGCTGACTTGCTGGGTTGACCGGTATGTCGGGGCGTTGACGATGGATCTGATCCGTTGGATCTAGATCGGACGGCTAAGAGAAGAGGGGGCGACGCGACGGCGAGCGGCGGCGGGATCGCCGACGAAGTGCAAACCGACCACTCCGGGCACAAAACGACCGACCAAGGGCACTGGCGTGTAGCAGGGAAGAAGGGAACTCGATAGGGGCACCTATGCGGCGGTAGCGGTACCGGCGGCGGCGCGACGCGGTGCGCGGCGGCGCGGAAACTCCGGCGTGGACGCGCGACGGCTACGGACGGCCAGAGCTCGAACAAGCGGCACGGTAACCCTTCTCACCTCTCTGCGAAGCTTCGAGCGGCTTCTCGTCGGCGGAGGAGCGATGCAGCGGTGGATCGACGGCGGTGACAGAGCTCCTGCAGCGGCGACGGCGCGGAGAAGATTGGCGCGGCTAGGGTTTGGGTTGGAGGGGAAAAGGAGGGGCGGCAGCCACTATTTAAAGAGCCGGAGACACCTCGTACTCGCTCAGGACTCGGAGGACGTGCCGGCGACGCGGATTCGGCGGCGCAAAGGAGTCGGACTCAGGGGAGTCCCGGTTGAAGACGATGCCCGAGGTTAGCGATGACACGCCGGGCCCACACGTCAGCGACGCGAAACGACGCAGGCCGGCGTGGGCGACGCGGCGCGATGTTGGGCTGCTGGGCCGGCTGGGCCGCGGAGCGGAGGGAGCGCAGGCGGCCGGGGAAAAGAGAAGAGGGTCTAGAAACAGACTTCGACAACTGGGCCGAGAAGAAAAGAAAGAAGAGAAAAGAAAGAGAAGAAGAAAACTCTCCTTTTTTTCTAACTTTCAAACTTCAACATTTTGAATTCAAATTTGAATTTGAATTCAAGCAAACAAAAATAATGCATCGACATGAATGCAACAAATAATTCCTAGATTTATTATTTTTATTTTAGAAATTAATTAAATTCTTAAGAAATTAAATAACAACCTTAGGGTCCTTAACTCATGCATTCTTTTTCTAGCCAATTTTATTAAATTGCAAAATAGTAAAATTAGGGTGTTACAGGATGGCCGGAGACGGCGCCGGTGAGCGGCGGCGGCGAAGCAGTGGCGGCGCGGCCGCGGCGGCGAGAAATTCCGGCGAACGGCAGTGCTTCGAGGGCAACAAGTGACGGCTAGAGCTCCTGGGTAACCTAAGGAAGCTTCTAGGCCTATCGGTTGGCGGTAGGAAGTAGCTGAGCAGGGAGCTCGTCGGCGGCGGCGACACGGCTAGCGACAGCGCTCGCGTCCCGGCGAATTGAGAGCTCGGGCGGGCCAATGTGGGGCTCGGGGAGCTGCAGGTAAAGGAGAAGGTAGTTCAGAGGCGCTCGGTGGGCTGCGGAATTAAGCGGGCGGTGGTGCTGCTCGGCGACGGCAATGGTGGAGCGGTGGCGAAGTGGTGTGCTCGTGCGGGTGTGTGACCGGGCATCCTTATGGGCAAGGAGGGGCACGGGGGGTGGCAAGACCTTGCCTTGAAGGCAGGCACGTTTGCGCGGCACGGCCCGGCGACGGTGGCGCTGGGTCGGCGACGGGCCACGACACCGACGCGACGGGGCACGGCGACTACGCAGGCGCGCGTGCCACGCGTCGTGAGAAGATCCCCCATAGGGGTTTCGGTCGGGCGGCGGGTGCATGAGGACGTGCTTGCGCTCCTGTGCGCATACAGCGGTCGGGGCAGCCCCGGCAACGCGAGCTCGGCGGGCGCCACGCAGCAGCGCGTGTCGCGCGGGAGCGCACGGGAGCGCGACGCCGGCGCGGGGTGTCGGGTTGGAATTCCGTTTGCACTTGTTTGACCGGTTCAAACGCTAAATTTTGCAACTGTACTCAACAAACTTTGAATACCAAAGTTGTAGAGCAGCTATAGGAGATCAATAATCACAAAGGTTGACATATGTTTAGATCAATGTTTTGCTCAGGAACGTGATGCCAACTTGGCAGTTTTCTCGGCCTGGAAAACAGTAAACTCTAGTGTTTGACCAAGTTTTTGAATGGTTCAAATTCAAAATTTGAATGTCCACCCAAAAGCAAAGTTGTGTCTCATGAAAAACTGCACAACTTTTACATTGGCCGATTTTGAAGTATTTATATGAAATTTTGGGAACGCGGCAAAAGTTCTAGGAAGAGATCTAGGGCACTAGTGTTTGACCATTGGTTTGAAGGGGTTGACCAAGGTCAACTATAGTCATTAGTCCCTAATGATAGTAATTAAGTCACTAATTAATATAATTCGGTTAATTAAACACCAGGGGTGTTACAGTGACGGTGGCCGCAGCCGGGAGAGGACGAGGTGTGGGGATTTCCTTCTCAAAAGGTGAAGATTCTTCCTGTCGAGGGTTTAGAAGGAGTGGGGGAGCGGTGGTGTGTGATTCGATCCGCCGTCCGCTCTGCATCCAATGGTGCGCAAGGCCGGTCCACTCCTCTGGTCCACACTCCAGCCGGACCCTACTTCCTAGGAGCCCCACTCTCCAGCCACTCGAGCCATATCGAATAGAAAGTTTTATACGAGTTTCGTCAACATCGAATTCATACTCCCCTGTTCTTAAATATATAACATTTTTGATTTAATTTGTTTGTCATAAATATCATATATTTAAAGACGGAGGTAGTACCACATTATTAGCTGCTGTATCGGTCCAAGGGATTATCGGTTGGGCCTTCAAAGCCCAATGTTCGTGGGCCAACATCAAGGTCAATTTAACATTCAGCCCACCGTACCTAACTTCATTGTTTCTGTTTCAAAAATGAACTAGATTGTTTGTCCTAAACGTCATCTATTTAAGGATTGAGGGAGATAATGTAGACATTTCTCGTTATTACTATTTATGTCTAAAATTTTTCAAGAACATTCTTTACAGAACGGAGGTTCCTTTAGGCATCAGTGTAGGCTCTATTGGTTTCTTTGTTTTGCACGAACACTATCCTCTTGCATGGTTACACTGCCGGGCACGGGTTCGGCAACTGCTTCAGTTTGAGGCAAGCCAAAGGGGCGAGCACTAAATCCTGATCGAATTGTGATTGCTCAAAAAAAAATCCTGATCGAATTGTCCCCTGCAAAATTGAATCCCCTGTTTCATAATTGGGAAGTACTAGCGTCAGGACTCCGGCGTAAAAAAATTCCCGTTGGACGCTCCGTCCGCACTGCAACGTGAAAAATTACCATGGAGAAACTGTTGCAACATAGCGCACGGAAATACATCTTTGGCATTGAACCACGTTTTATTGAATTTTAGGCGAAAATTCTCACCGTAACATTGGACTATGTCAATAGCAAAAGGAGAGTGTTCATTAGTGAAAACGGAACATTCAAAACTCAAAAATTGCAATAATTTTTTTTCAAAAAAAACGGCAACATCAGAAAGTCTAATCAGTCCGTTTGCCATCCGTCCATTACAAACATATCAAATCCCATGTGCAACACGAAGAAACAATTATCACGCCATTGAAAATTTGATTAAATGAAACATGAATAAATCTGCATACTCTCTTCGCCTTCCCTTTGACCTCCTCCTTGGCTCTAGAAGGAGCTCGTTGTGGAACCAGCAAGCATGAAAAAGGAGGAGCTCACACGGCTCAGCCTGTCGACGGGAGCAACCTGCGCGCATGGCGGCAAGGGGCAAAGCAGGATTGCAGTAGCACCACTCTTGCACTGCAGCTGGCGTGGAGCAGCACGTTTGCAAGAGCAGATCATGTACGCGGCTGCTGACGCGAAAGCAAGATCAGCACCTGACCTACTCGTAGCTCAACGGATGGCAATTTGTTGTCACCAGCAATATTGGGCCTAGATATTATTAGGCACCGTTGGAGTCGGAATTTTTATGATTTAGCCAAAAATCTTATTTTGGGAATGAGATTTGTGTACTCTTGGAGATGCTTAGGTGCATTTCTAGCCGGAGCCATTCTCGCATAAACAAATCTTGGCACACAAATTGAAGCTGACATAATGCCATTCAGAGGCTTGTTGCTTGGATTGTTCTTTGTGACTGCAGGTACCTCCATTGACATGCATGTACGGACCGTTTGTGTTTTCCAGTAAAGGTTGATTGAATAACCGAGTCACACCATCTTCCACTGTGCAATACCATATATGGGACTACTGACTACATGCCTTCATTAGTTCATTTCCATTCACGAGACAGTTGCTAAGTATTACTACGGTTGATGCATAAAGGATGACGTTACACATCAATCGAGAGATTGATTTTTCAGCTGAAATAAATACTTTTACAAGAACCGGATTTGTTGGCACCATTAATCAAGACTTTATGATTGCTGGTGGAACTAAATATCTTTTCTTTCATAACGCTGAGCACACCTACCTCAGTCACAATACATCTAGCACAGAAATAATACAAGTAAGCAAGTATTACTCCAGGAGGATTAAACAAGTCCACAGGATTAACCAAACATCCAGTCTGGTAATAAGAACATACTTCTTCAGAAGATCAAACAAGAAACAACAAAAATGATAAAGCAACACCCGGCCATCTCAAAGGTGTAGAAATTATTAATGATTTCTTCAGTTCAGAACACCCGCTCGATTTCATCTGTGAAGAAACATTCAGACTTGTGATTGACCATGCTGAGTACCCCATCCTCTTCTTGTGAGGGCACCACCTCCACACCAGTCAAGACAACCACATGAGATTCATAATCATCCTGATCAACCATAACATCAAAGAACTTGGCAATGCAAAACCTGCCCGAGCCCAAGTTCACCAAAGCAACATTTATCAGCATCCAGTTCTGCGGCGGATCAACATCTAACCCAACATGCTGCACTGTGGGAAGTTTGTCACAGGGGCCCAAGGAGACTGAAGAGAGGTCTATGGCACACAGCTTGAAGGGCCTGCGAGTTGAAATGCCAAACCACATTTTAAGCTCATTGTCATACTCCACTTTGGAACGGAAGGGAAGCACCCAATCGCCTGCCTTGCTCCACTCCATGGCCACTGTGTCAAAGGAGTAGGTTGCTCTGTTAGATGATACACAGATTCTGGTGCCATCACCAACCAAGGCGAAGGTGATGCTTCTTGGGGGGCTGTAATTTGGGTCACTGAAAAATGGTGGTGCTGGAAGAGGGCGCCAACACCAATGTCTGGAAGGGTAGTAGGCAAGCATCTCAAAGCTGCACAGTTCGCCTGGAAACATGTTCATCATGTAAAGGCTGGTGGTGTGGTTACCAACGATTTTGTCACCAAACATAGCACAGTCCACATCTGGGTGAATCTCGAAGTCAGCCCTGGCGTGGGCAGCAGTACGGGGGATGGAAACAGCAATGTATCTGGGTCCCTTGGGCGAGTTCAACTCCGGAATGCACAGGAAGGAGTGTGACTCAGTGTTGTACATGGTGCCGAAGCCACAAGCATCGGAGCAGAGGACCTTGCTCTTGCCGAAGAGTGCAAACACATCCTTAAATCTGTCAGAAGAAGAAAATACACTAAAGGGTGACCTGACTGGTGAGTAGTATATTCTTGGCTCAGGTAAGCTCCCTGTCCTTCCTCCTAGGAAGCTGCCATCCTCCTTATGTTTTGTCGCTGCTGCCTTCGCTTCTTCCCATGATGGGTAGAACAGCCTCGAGATGTCCATGCTGGTCAGTGCGTATCGGTCACGACCGGCGCCTAGCACCAGATGAAGAGACTGACGACTCAACCTTGACAAACTCATCTTTGATTTTAGTTCACTTTGTTCACCTGCACCTTCAGCGGTAAATTGAGAAAATTGTCAGACTAACAAAATGATACAAAGAGATGTGCAAGTTTGGTACCCAGACTTTGAGATAGAATTTGATTGCTGACAGTGATAAATCTGGCAGGGTCCCTCCCTCTAACAAAGAATTTGTTTTGAATAACTTACCAATTGTAACAGCAACAGCAAAAATAATGAACTGAAAAAAATAATCTTTGCTAATCATGACGAGCAGTCGAGCAAAATTTTTTAAAAAGGAAGACGCGTGTACAGAAGCAAACAAGAACTTATACTTCAAGTGAAAGGCTTTATACATTATCTCCATTTTCGCAGGAGTCTAAAAAATAGCAAGCCTTGCACGCGAATTTTACCACATATATCAATTTCATTCAGCCAGCATAAACTTTCACCTTAACATCATTGACAGACAGAGGGAGATCAGAGCATCAGAGATAGCCTTGGATTTGCCAGAGGGAGGGGAGAGAGTAAAATGATTGGAGCACCTTGAAACGCAGGGGGCGACGAAGTGAACGGGGGCGGGGAGGTCTAGCCGGTGCGAGCCGGGCAGCGCGACGTCGATCTGGACGGTGGTGGCGACGAGTAAGGCAACGAGGGAGGACGGCTCCTGCCTTTCGTCTCGCGGCGGCGGCTACGGAGACATTGGGGTGGAAATCCTAGAGAGGGCGAGGCGAGGGGGAGGGAGTCGGAGAGGCCCGTGGCTTCGTAGGGTAAAGAAAGGAGGAGGAAAACAAAATCAGGCGCCTTTTCAGGCGGGGATCCTATCGATCCTCGGAATTTTTTTTATATATTCTTCACGATTTCTAAAAATAAATATTCGGAATCATAATTTTAAAAGTGTACCGATGTCGCCATTTGAAACAGCGATTGGCTGCTTCCGCCGTTACGGCGGTTGAGACATCCGCCGGCGGTAGGTGGGGCGGGGCCTCGCCATTTGAAGTTTTAGACTGTCCGCACTGATGTGCGGTAAACCATACGCCCGTATGGTTTTAAAGGAAAAACACCCGCACCGCTGTGCGGTAAAAGCTACAGGCTCGTCCCGTGACGCAGCGGATCCGGGGAATCAGGCGGTCTAGCGGTCGTCCGCCAACCGACGTGGCGCGGGTCCCGCGTGAGGACCGTTTGTCTGCGCCGAGGTCGGGAAGGGGAGAGAGCAGAGGATGGCCACGGCGCACTAGAGCAGCATCCGCCGCCGAAGCTCAAGCAGAAGCAGTCGCCGCCGGAGGATAGGAAGGGAGGGCGCCGGCGCGGTGAGGGAGGGGTCGCCGGATAGGAGGGAGAGGCCGCCGCGGGTAGAAAGGAGGTGCCCAGACGGATCCCCTCGCGCTCGCCCCGCTTCCACCGCCGTCGTGCCCCGCCGTGACCCGCCGCCGCCGCCTTCTTCGCCGTCGGTGTGTGGATCCGCGCGCAGGGAGCTCCGCCGGGGAGAAGGAGGTCCTTCGCAGCCTCCCCACCGGCGTGGCAGCCGGCACCGGACGCGGGGAAGAGGGCGCGCTGCTGCTCCCCCCGCCGCGGATCCACGGCGACGCGGAGCAGGGAATGAGCGAGGAGGCGCAGGGACCGTCCCCGCCGCCGCCAATCCCCGCAGAGAAGGAGCTCCGTCGCCCGCTGCCGAGAAAGAGAGAGAAGCTCCACCGCCGCCCTCTGCTCCGCCCGCACGTCGCCGCCGGAGTTTGCCCCTCGTGCTCCCTCCTCGAGCTCTGCGCGAGGCTGCGACACACCTTTGACTCCTTGAGGGGTCCTGCCTGCCGCCGCCGGCCACCGAAGTGGAGCTGGCCATGGCTTTTTGGCACTTTTCGGCTTTGCTCCTGATGAATCTCAGAACTTCCATCCATTCTCTTGTGTCGTGAGCTTCTTACAAATAAACCCTGCAAAACTTTGGGTAACCGCGAACCAGACCGACGAAGAGAAAAAAGATGAGAAGTGGGCTCCACCGGAGGGCAAAATGATCCTTCGTCGTAGTGTGGTGTCCTACATGCAAAAGAACTCAATCCCAGTGTGCATGAGACTAAATGAACGAATGCAGTGTGCCACAAACAAAATAGCACTTTGGCAGTGTCCTACAGACCAAATTCCCTTTTGCAAACGGCACTGCTTTTGTCTCGTGCCCACGGCGTTGAGCAACACGAGCTGGCACAACAGGAGAGCTGTTGCACGGTGGTCGGGTGGTGAGCTTTGCTTCTAAGACATGCCGCCGCCAGTGGGGCACCGCGCACTCCTGTTCGTCGGAGGGAGGGGCCGACTCGGCTCGCCGCCGCTTCCGTCTGTGGATGGGAGTTGCAGACCCGCGGGAGGCGCAACTGGGTGGAGAGCGACAGGGGAGGCGCGGGGAGCCAGCGGCGGCGGCGACTCGGGGGCCGACCGTGGAGAGAGGGAGAGAGAAGACCAAAGAGAGGAAGGAGATATCGAAAATGGACGGTTTTAAGTGTTGATGTTTATTTCATTTTATTTTATTTTATTTTATTTTCTCTTCTCATAGAAGCCGTGAGGTTGTCCTCGTGAAGCGCGAAGATATATAGGCGTTGTTTAGTTCATTGCGAAACTTGAAAAAAAAATTATTATAGCAATTGTAAATCAAAATTAAAAGGACTGATCTAACTATAAAATGAGGCTGTTCGGCTGGCTGTTCTCAACTTGTGTTGGCTTATCTCGACTTATTTTCTTCTAACATAACACTATTCAATCTACCAGCCGAACACTATGCTTCCTACCAGCCGAACAACCTCCATGGATTACACTGATGGATAAAAAATCACAAGACAAATCTATTAAGACTAATTTTGCAATGATAAATTTACGAAGCCCAACGTACGCAATAACAAAAATCCAACCCAGCGTGGCGGAGACGGGATCCGGGTGCGACGGGAAGTTTCGAGGCGGGAGACACGCGGCGTGATCGCATAGCTTGCGTCGAGGTGAAGCGAGGCTGCCACAAAACACAGCTCGAAGACCCAGCGTGGCGGAGACGAGATCCGGGTGCGACGGGAAGTTTCGAGGCGGGAGACACGCGGCGTGATCGCATAGCTTGCGTCGAGGTGAAGCGAGGCTGCGGTGGATGCGTGTCCGCTTGATGGGAATATTCGAAGACTTAACCAAAATGCCCCTGAGGGGTGTGTATTCTAGTTTAAGTTGTAGGGGTATCATTGTCATTTGCCATCCCAAGAGACTTCATATATATAGTGGAGGGGTGGATGGCAACCGGGGTCTCTCCAGCTGGACTGCTTCTCATTTCCTTCGCTCCATAGGCTAGACTATCTCTGTATAGACTCTTGACCTCTGGATGTATGGAAGAATTTGGCATTGCGATTCCTTCTCCCTTCTAGCTCTTTGTGATTTTTGTGTCATTTTTGGAGCTATTTTTGGGTGATTTCTAGTTTCGTTAAGATGCTTATGATGAGATTTCCTGTTCACCTCTTGAAATAGGGTTGCTGATTGAGCTCCCTTGGATGTTTGAGCTATCTGCTACTGTTCGTCATTCATGGATCATTTCCTTCTCTGCTATTAGTCATTTGCAATGATAAATTTACGAAGCCCAACGTACGCAATAACAAAAATCCAACAATAATTTACGAGGCTTGCCTACTATTAATGTGTACACTTGGAACCATCCCCTGAACTATTCAGGACTAGGCAGATCAATCCATATCCACGTATATAACCCAAAATTATGTTGCACAACAGAACAAAGCGATATGCATTCTCAGAAAAAGATAGAGCATACCACTAGCACATGGAAAACTCAACAAGTGACACATATCTTAAGCACAATGGCAGAACAAGAGTATTGAGCATTAAGATACTAGCAATTTTCCTGCGCTCTGAAACCACAAAAGAACGTCTAACTACAACTCAGACATGATTGCCCATCACGCCTTGGATCACGGACAGCACAAGACATTTCTCATTGCCCCACCACACCTTGGCTAATTGACATCCTACCAAAGCATTTCACACCTGGTTCATCTTCGGAAGAAGTACAATCCAGCTCTTCGGATTGCTGCAGTTTCCATCATGCTCGGCGCGGGAATGTTTCCCAGCCTGGTCAGATCTCTTGCCCAGAAATTTTCTATTCCGAGGTCATTCCAAGCACGTGAAGCCAAGAAAAACTCTTGGGCCTCGATGAGGTACGGGCTAAACACAACCTGAAGCAGTTCCAGGACATCCCTTTCAGTGTAGGACACAGAGACACTAGGGTCTACGGAGCTTTTGACCTCCCAATTGTCATTGTCCAAGGCGTGCTCGATGGTATGCCGAGGAATGTAAACCATCATTTTCGCATCAGCTCTTCTCGCCATGAATGCAATCTGTTTAGGAGATTTCTCCTCTAACTCATCATCTTCGCTTTCCTGATCCTCCTGAATCTGGCCAGAGTTGCTGTTCTCCGACTGTTGGCCTAGCTGATTCTGCTGAGTCTTGCCAGAGTTGTTGTCGTCGGACTGTTGGCCTTGCTGATTCTGCTGAGTCTTGCCAGAGTTGTTCTCGGACTCCTGGCTTTTCTATTCCTGTTGAGTCTTCTGTTGACTTTTGGCTTTGCCAGAGTTGTTTTGCATAGTAACCTTGGTGACCAGCACATGATGCAGAAGTGGGTGCTTTCTGATGATTTCAGGTACTTCTTTTCTCTTGCCAAGTCAGTACCCCGGTGCAACTTGTTAACTAGATAGTATATTCACGTCAGGAATGCCGCGGTACCTTGAAGGCGCAGCAGAACCAAGTGGAATGCAATCAGTCGCTCGTCTGATGCTGTCGACATCTTAATGAAGAGATCCTTCAAGGGAACTGACAGACGAGTCAGCACATCTTTGCCTTCTACTTCCTTAAGCAGTTCTTTGAATGCTATACAGGCAGCCTTGTATATTGCCATGCGGTTCTTCTGCGGTGATCGAGGATCAAGCTTACACTGCCCTACTTCCTTGAGACGGAACTGTAAGGATTTTGGATTGATGAGAAGGTTCTCCTTCCTGTAGTAGTCCTTTTGGCAGTACCCTCGGTTGCAATTTGTGAGGTTGATGAAAATCAAACACTCCAGCAGGCTTATGCCAACATCAGAAAGGCCGAGCAGCTTGTGGCCAGTACCTGTAAGCTCGCGAGTGAGGACATTGGAATCCAAGCTTTTCAATGGTGAGTTCTTCTTCAGGAACTCCACGGAACAGACCCACTTGACATTGTTTACTTGAGCCTCGTTATCAAATAACACCTGCGATACTGGCGGTGCCCTCTGAGTCTGACCAGCAGATGACATCAAGCGTCGAGCAGCAGGCAAATGCCAAGGAGAAGACCTAGGTCTGCCGCCTGCTCTCTTGGCGAGTACTGGGCCCTTGGTGCCCATGGTACTTGAAAAGGATAAACAGGCTTCTGGTGGTGGTTCCTTGGCCAGCATTATGCCTGTTGTGCTCACAGAGCAGGGATAGTGCGACTGCAAGCCTTTGGCGAACATACGGCTCCCTGTGCTGGTGGCAACCGCTGGAGACAGCCCGGTCTGCGTCTTGGAGGCGGTCGGGATGATGGGAAGCGCTCCACTGGGCTTGCCTCCCTTGGGCGTCGCAGGTGAGGCCGCGGCTTGATGGGGCCCGCCCTCAACGACGCAGGTGCCGCATTTCGTCGAGCACCTGGCGCGGCTGCCATAGCCGGCCTGCTTGAGCAGATCCATCGTGCAAGGAGGGGCCGAAAGAGGCGAAGGGTGAGATAGACTGAGCATCGGCGCAGTGGCGCGGGAGGCCGAAGCTGATGGGTGGGGCGCCAGCGGGGGACGCCCGGCGGAAGCCGCGTCGGCGAGGCTGCGCCAGCCCGTTGCGGGCCGCAGCGAGGGAGGCGGTGGTAAGGAGGCGGCGCCGTGGCCTGGATTCGCGCAGTAGATAGCAGATAGGTGGCGGAAACGGAGGTCGGAAGCCCTGCGAAGGGCGGCCGCAGCCATGGGTGGTGACGGCGGCCGCGGCCGGGAGAAGCGAGGTTTGGGGATTTCCTCCTCGACAGGTGAAGATTCTTCCCGTGTAGTAGCCGTCGCGTTATGTATGTTTCGATCCGCCGCCGTTCGTTCACTGCAAGGCCGGCCCGGTCTAGGCCTCTGGCCCAGTGCATTTCAGCCCATCGGTTTACTGAAGCGACCCGAGAAAATGACTCTAATGGGCCAGGCCCCTTTTCCCTCTCATATGTCACTTAAACTAGTTTCCCGCCTCGAAGCGTCCCGTTCCCCAGGAACAGTTGAGAGAGGCGACTCAGAAGCGATTCCCAGTCTCACCGCCAGATCCGCCGGCTTTCCTCGCCGCCGGTGTCCTTTGTGGCGCTAGTGTGTTAGGGAAACTGCGGATCCGGTGGGTGATGTACATATCCCCTCTTAATAAAGTAGTTTTAGTTAAGCTAGGGTTGGTTTACTTGCCGGTGGGGATCTCGCCGGTAAGTTTCTATTACTTCCAAACCATCTCTACTATTGCTTTTGTTCTTGGTGAGTGAGTCTTGGTGTTGTCTGAGTTGCAAGTGGTGCTTGACGATGATATCTTTTGCGCGGGTTTCGACATCAGCGAATTTGTCATTGTTTTCCTCTTTTGCGCCGGTGTTTGGTTCCTCTATGTTTTTCTCGAGGTCGTCGATGCCCACGATGTCGACGATAGCGCTGGTCTTGCAATCCAGAATAAGGCAATGGGTATGTGGAGAAGGTTTGGATGTCTGCGTTGGTTGCGGCACATCTGTTGTAGAGGGAGCAGTGAGGTATGTCTACTCCTACCTTGAGAAATCGGGTTGGAGTCGTTTGCTGCTGGTTGCTTCGGGGTTGCCAGCAATCCTTGAAGCGCCAGATCTCTTTTCTCTCGGCGAGAGATTGATAATATAACCCGATTTCTAAGAAAAAAGTTTCCCGCTAATTAAAAAAACAAGTTTCCCGCTGCCTGTTGTCTAGAGTTGACGAGCATCTACACCAACGAGTTGGTCTAAAAAAAACTAGACCAACGAGTCCCTGCAAAGACCTTCCTCTGCAGCTGCAGAAGAAAAACAAAGAGGATCGAAAGCTAGTGGCAACTGAAAATTGAACCGATGGAAACTGTACAGTGTCGAGGAACCGATGCGATAGCCGTTGTTGTTTGCGTATGGCCCGAGAGAAAATATGGAGCTGAGGACCGGGAGCGTCTGAAGACCAGTAGAAGGTCGCTTCTCAGTGATAAGTGATTGATAATGTCGTGTGAACTGATTCTTGGTCTAGTATTGCAGGTGTAGGTTGCGGCTTTATTTGCGTTGGTGCAAGTGGAGAACAAGCGCGAAAAGTCTATGTCAAGGTGGCTTTCGGGTGATGGAGAGACAAGTAGGCTTGGTTCGAGGGACCAGGTGGCTGACGGGGTCAAGTGCGAGCCGTACGGTGCAAGAAGAGCAAGATGAAGTCGTGAACATGAAACCGGCGCAAGGTAGCGGCTAGCGACCGAAGCTTGTGCGCAGGATTTGTTGGTTTGGCCACAAAACACAGCTCGAAGACCCGGCGTGGCGGAGACGGGATCCGGGTGCGACGGGAAGTTTCGAGGCGGGAGACACAAGGCGTGATCGCATAGCTTGCGTCGAGGTGAAGCGAGGCTGCGGTGGATGCGTGTCCGCTCAATGGGAATATTCGAAGACTTAACCAAAATGCCCCTAAGGGGTGTGTATTCTAGTTTAAGTTGTTGGGGTATCATCGTCATTTGCCATCCCAAGAGACTTCATATATATAGTGGAGGGTGTGGATGGCAACCGGGGTCTCTCCGGCTGGACTGCTTCTCATTTCCTTCGCTCCATAGGCTAGACTATCTCTGTATAGACTCTTGACCTCTGGATGTATGGAAGAATTTGGCATTGCGATTCCTTCTCCCTCCTAGCTCTTTGTGATTTTTGTGTCATTTTTGGAGCTATTTTTGGGTGATTCGTGTTCGTCGCTTTCTAGGCCGTTTTCTCTCGAATTTCTTTGTGGGGATCAAGCATGAGTACCTTGTGACTCTTTGTTGATGATATTGACCCCTCAAACGTCGGGAATCGTGGTTGATTCGTTGATTTTCGGAGGAACTCGTGTTCATGGTCCTTGTGCCCGAGATGTGTGATTCCTCTTGATTGGGTGCGGTTGGAGCCACGAATTTTTGGGCATAGCTTCTCCTAGGGACGCTTCTTGTCTACCCAAAATTTGGCTTCAATTCACCAAGTGGTTTGGGAGATCCGGTGGAGGGAAGTTGGAGTTGACCCCACGGGTCTGCTCCTGTTCGCGTTCTGCGACACGCACGGACAGTCCGTCAGTGCCATACGGACAGTCCATCGTGCCCGCAATTCGTCGCGTGTTCTTCGCGAAAGATTTTTAGAAAATCGAGAAATTTGACAGACGGTCTGTGAGTCCATGACGGACGATCCATGAGGCCTTGCCCAAGTCGGGGAGTTTCTGGTGGAGTTTTCGGATGGTCTGTGACACTGACGGACAGTCCGTAAGGAAGGCTCGGACGGTCCATGTGGCTCGAGGAGTTTCTAGAGGTTCTATTAGCTATTTCAGACGGTTCGTGTTCCCTGTACGGACGGTCCGTGTCCCTCTGACGGATGATCCGACCTGCCCTCACAGATTTGGCTAAGTCCTTTGCTTCTTGAGTTGTGCTTCCGCTTCTTTGTTCGGTGTTCCGTGAATCATTCCTAGGGTTGGTAGGTCCGCTGTGACTACGTGACCTTGACGATTGGGTTGAGCTTTCGTTTTCCATCTTGTGTGCTCGGATTCGGAATTGATTTTGGAGCATAGTCGAGTTCATCTCTTTGAGACGAATTTTTTTCGACTCCCATTCACTCCCCCTTCTCTGGTCGCCAATCCGGTCTTTCAATTGGTATCAAATCCGGTTACAGTTCTTTGTGACTCTAACCAGTCTAAGATCCAAAGATGGCATACCAGGATAGGGGTTCCGGTCCTTCGCACTTCGATGGGAAGAACTACCAGATGTGGCAGGCCCGGATGGCTGCTTTTCTTCGTGGCAAAGGACAGTTGATCTGGGACGTGACCGAAGATGTCAATTATGTACGCCCCGCAAACTTCCTTGCTCCAGGTTCTCAGGATATGTGGGATGCCAACAAAAAGGCAGTTGATTACTTATACCGAGCTCTTTGTGCATCTGAATTTGATTGAGTATATGGAGAGGTGTTGGCTTGCCAGGTTTGGCAGAAGTTGAAGAATGCCCATGGTGGGAACAACCAGGTGAAGGCTCGATTGTTTTCGTCTTACCGGAGAGAGTACGAGAATTTCACTCATCTCCCCGGCGAGTCGATTGATGTGATGTTCCAGCATTTCACTTGCATAGTGAACAACATCAGAGCCAACATCGATATCCTCCCGTATGATGATCATGATAGAGCTTTGAAGCTCTTACACTCTCTAGATCGTACGGTGTGGAGTGCTAAGGTTGACGCCATCATGGAGTCTAGTGGCTATGAGACTTTGACCGTGGATGAGCTATTGTAACACCCTGAGTGTTTAATTAGCTTAATTAAATTAACTAGTGGCTTAATTGCTATCATTAAGGACTAATGACAAAAGTTGACTTTGGTCAATACCCTCAAACAGGTGGTCAAACCCTAGTGTCCTTAATCTCTTTCTAGAACTTTTGCCATGTTCTCAAAATCGGCCAATATAAAAGTTGTGCAGTTTTGCGAAGAATACAACTTTGCTTTTGGGTGGACATTCGAATTTTGAGTGGAAACCATTCAAAAACTTGGTCAAACACTGGTTTCACTGTTTCTCAGGGCCGAGAAAAACACCATCTTGGCATAACGTTCCTGTGCAAACCAATGACCAAAACCTATGTCGCCCTTTACAAAAATGGTTCCCCTATAGTTTCTCTACAACTTTGGTATTCAAAGTTGTTCGAGCTTAGTTCAAGTTTTTTGAGTTTGTACCGGTCAAACAGGGGAACAAAATCATCCACGGTGCGCCGACCGTCGCGCTACCGCGCCGGGCGCACGCGCGCGCGCCGCCGCGTTGCGAGCGCCTTACGCCGCCGTACCAGGGTCTGACCAACCGTGAGTACAGCGTGCACACGGCCACGCCCTTGTGCGCCCCACTGCCCGACCAAACAGCTCGAGGGGGAAACGGGAACCGCTGCGTGGCGCCTGCGTGCGTGCCGCCGCCGAGCCCCGGGCGCTCCCCTGTCGGCGACCGGGTGCCAACCGCACCCGCCGCCTCCGGGTCTCCTCTCCGCCATCGAAGCCGTCGTGGCGAAGCATTGGAGCCCCTTCCCCCACACGTGACGCTATAAAAGGTGCCTCGTTCCCTCGCGCGCGGAAGAGCCGCTCCGCCGCCCGCCATTGCCGCTCCGCCGCGGAGCTTCACCTTCGACTACACCATCGCCTTATCTGAGCACTCATACTCCTTCCCTAGGCCCTAGAGGAGCTCCCCGTGCAACACCTTGCCGAGCTCTGGCCCTCGTATCACCGGAATCAGAGTAGAGGTGGCGGCGTCGCCACGGTTCCGCCGACGGCCACCGCTGGTAGCTTCCTCGCCGTCACCAACACCCCCAATCGAACCCTAGGTGAACCCTCGAGTCTCCCAAGCCGCTTGTGCCCCGGTCTTGCTTCCTCTTCGTCGGGACGCCAACTCTGCTGGTCGCCATTGCCGCCGCCGCCGATGAGCTCACTGCCCCGCTACCGTTCACCGTCGCGCAACACCTCGAACACCTCCCCTAGACCTTGCTCGAGCTCACACCGCCGTCCATTGCCCCACATTGCGCCTCACCACATTGGAATTCGAGCTCCGGCGGACGTGTCACCGCTGTCTCGCCGCCGGTACCCGCCAGAGGCATCTCCGACCACGCCACCACCACCAAACGACTCCTGGTGAGCTCCCACGCCACCCCGTGCCATTTGTTTGCCAGCTCGGTGGTCCCTCGCCGCCGGCGAGCCGCCCCTCGCCGCCAAGGGTACCTATGTAAAGGTTGAATTCTTTCTAAGGGTCTCATGGTAAAGTTAGAGACCTATCTGTAGTAGTTTGAAAAGTTCCAGGGGTTAGAGTATAAGTAGATTCTTCGACTTTTCCCCATTTCAGTTGATTCTTGTAAAAATTGTAGAAAATGTTAGCAAAATCAGAAAATGCAAAACCAATTTTGTTGGTTTCCTTGTGAGCATATCTACAATTTCTAGAAGGCATGTATATGGTTTTTGTGTGTAGTTTTTGAATGAAAATTCCAATTCAGTTTGAAGTACTTTTGTTATAGTTCAAAATGTATAACTGATCTAGAGCCAAATTTTGGATATGATGTGTGTGGTGACTTGATTCGGCTTATATCCAAAAATTGCACAAAGTTAATGAGTAGAACTATGGTTATGATTTATTTTGTATTTATGATAGATTTGGATCTATCAATTTTCTAGCACTGTGTACATGGCTTTTGTAGCTCAAAGTTTTACCATGACTTAGGTATAGTCAGAAACAGTTCTGGTGCATTCTATGTGAATTTATAACAACGTTAAATGCATATTCTCATTATATGCTTATTTAAATGTGAAGTTTCATATTTTGATTTCTGTGAAGATCTAAACCCTAATTTTTGTACTATATGTCACTTGCGGCATATTAGAACTGTGGTAGAAAAATTAGACCATTTACCCTTGTAGATTTTTCTGCATGAATTATCTTTGATTAGCTAGGTTGATTTTTGTTATTTTTGTGTAGACTGTCATAGATAGTTTCTGAAGCTAATGTTTGGTGTGTAGCCTAGTGTACTATTAGGGATGATGTGTACAAAATTTTGGCACTAGTTCAAATGTAGATTTTTCTTTATGAATAAATCATGTTTTTGCTAGTTGCAACTTGTAGTGTTTTTCATGCCCAGCACATAGCTCAATTGTATGTGAAATTTTTGCAGTAGCTCAAAGTTGCTACTGTGTTCTTGTATAAAACTTTCCGCTGCAAAATTGTACACAGTTTTAACAGGATTAATTTCTAAGTAAAAGAAGTGTATAAAAAGAGAAATAAAGAAAAACAACATTTGACCCTAAATGTAGTTTTAACTTTAGGATAAAATGTTACATTTTAAATACCTTAGAAATCACCCCCAATTTCTTTATGAAGCAAAATAATTATAATTAATATAGATGTGTACATAATCACCATAAAAATAGAAATAAGAAAACACACCCCACACTCCTTCCCTAGAGGAAGAGTGTACTGAATATATGTTTATCAAGGTGAATATGGCTAACTTAATTGTTAAATTAATTTCACTCAATTAATGTTGCATATGCATTCCTCGTGTAGAATTGCCCGATGGGAGTTACACTCTCATACCCGCAGAGGAAGGAACTGCTGAGGAGGTCAACTACGTGAAGTTGACCCAGGACGTCCCGGTGAGCCCTACTGACTGTTGTGCTGACCAAGGCAAGCACCGGAGCATTAATCTTGTGTTTCATTTATGTAATTGATTACAATTATCTATGCAATGTGTGTGCATTTACGTATAGGAGTGGAATTGAAACCCTAGTTGCATGATCCCTAGGTACCTATGCTTCTATACTAGTTGGTTAGGTCCTTAGTTGCCGTGCTCTAAGGACCCGGTACAAGTCGAGTGATATTCGTCAATCGCGAGAATAGGTTCTTATGTTGGAATCATAAGATTTGATAAAATGAATTGCCCACGTGGTAAGGGCTGGGGATGGGACTCTAGTCCAATGGCTTTCGTGGGTTAAGCATTTGAACGTACTAAACACTTGTCGGGAATGGGATCGGTAAGCCTAGTACCTAATTGAGGCGGTACGGGATCTTACTATTACTAATCTTGAGGTGCGCCTCCGAGCTCGCCACCCGTGGTACATGGGTGAGGCTGGATAATCTGTGTGGCATAGTCCAGATAAGCCTTGTACTTGGGACTGTAAGATTCGATCCCAAACCGAGGATTGATGGGAACCGCCTGGTTGATGCCTTTCTGTGTAGGGCATTCTTTCGTGTGTTTAGGTTTACCTTGTAAGGTTATTAATCGATCGATCGTCAGGCTCTCACTGTTATACTGAGATTGCTTAATCAACTGGCCATGATATCCCTTTATGATGGAATTGATGATAATGTTGATGCTTGATTAATTGTATGCACAACTTATGCTTGCAATAGTTGGCTTATCTAGAATGGTTAATTCAACTAGAATTTTGAGCTAAAATATTGAAAGTAAGGATTTACTCTTAGTCGCTCTTTGGCAAAACAAACCCACCAGCCAAAAGCCTTGCATGTCTAGAGGTATTTTTGGACGGTTAAGTCTTGCTGAGTATTAGTAAACTCAGCCTTGCTATATATGTGGATTTACAGGTAATACATATGAAGATGTATGGCCTGGTGAGATCCCTCCTGGCTAGGAGCTGGAGTGGTTAATTACTATATATATGTACACAATCACCATCAATATAAAAATAAGAAAAACAAACACCACCATTCTTCCACATAGGAAGAGTGTGCTAGATTACTTATCATGGTGAATGTGGCTAATTTAATAATTCTAATTAATTTTACGTTAATTAACATTGCATATGCATTCCTCGTGTAGAATTACCCGACGGGAGCTACACTCTCGTACCCACCGAGGAAGGACCTACCGAGGAGGTCAACTACGTGGAGCTGACTCCGAACACTCCAGAAGAACCCACTAACTACTACGTTGACCGAGGCAAGCACCGGCGCATAATCCTAATTTTTACCTTATTTAAATTCTTTTACGATTATCTATGCATTGTATGTGCATTTAAGTATAGGAGTTGAATTGAAACCCTAGATGCATGATCCCTAGGTACCTATGTCTCTATACTAGTATACTAGGTCGTTAGTTGCTATGCTCTAAGGACCCGGTACAAGTCGAGTGATATGCGTCACTCGCGAGAATAGGATCTTTTTGTTGAGATCATAAGACTTTATGAAATGGATTGCCCACGTGGTAAGGGCTGGGATGGGACTCCGGTCTAATGGCTTTCGTGGGTTAAGCGTTTGAACGTACTAAACATTTGCCGGGAATGGGACCGGTAAGCCTAGTACCCTTACGGGATCTTTGCGCCACTAACCTTGGGGTGCACCTCCGGGCTCGCTACCCATGGTACATGTGTGAGGCTGAGTGATCTTTGTGATCAACTCAGATAAGCCATGTACTTGAGACTGTGGCATCTTATCCTAAACCGATGATTGGACGGGAACCGCCTGGTTGGTGAACTCTTTGTGAGGGAATCCTTCCGTGTGTTTAGGTTTACCTTGCAAGGGTTAATAATCGATCGATCGTCGGCCTCTCACCGTTATACTGAGATTGCTTAATCTACTGGCCATGATATCCCTTTATGATGGAATTGATGATAATATTGTCACTTGCTTAATTGTATGCCAAACCCATGTTTGAAATAGTTGGCTCATTTAGTATAACTAATCTCACTAGAATTGGAGCTAAAATATTGAAAGTAAGGATTCATTATTAGTTGTTTTCTGGCAAAATAAATGCACCAGCCAAAAGCCTTGCATGGTCTAGATTTAATTTTTGGACGGGTAAGACTTGCTGAGTATTAGTATACTCAGCCTTGCTATGATGTGTTGAGTGCAGGTAATTGTTATGAAGGTGTATGCCCTAAAGACGTCCCTCCAGGTTGGGAACTGGAGTGGATTGAGGACGAAGAGTAGCGACTTAGGGAATGGCCTCTTCCCTAGTCATCCCCGTTAGTTGAATTTCCGCAGTTTTAGAAACTCTGTTTTATTCACTTTTTCATGATAATCTATGCCTTGTAATAAATGACTCTTTCAGGAGAAATTTAATTATCTATGTGATATACTCTGGACTCGCCTTCGTGAGTTTTATGTATATGTTACGATCCTCTTTGTACTATGTAAGTGATTTCACCTGGCTTGACCCGGCAACATCCGACGAACTAGTTCCGTATTATTGCCTAAGTACCAAATGGATTGGTTTAGGCAATAGTACAGAATTATCTCGGGCGGGGTTGTCACAGCTGGTATCAGAGCGATCCGTATACACCAGAGTACTTTAAAACTAAGAATAACATGTTTTTGAATAAAACTTGCCAACAAAACATGTATTTTCAAAAACACGTTGTATCGCTAAGGTTGGAAGTTAGACCGAGTGGCCCTAGAGGGAATTTTTGGGTTCTTTCAGGTGGCTTAGTAACTAGGGTTTACTTGTACTAACTTCCATCACTTTACTTTTTGTTCAAAACTTACTTTCTTGCACAACTCAACAGTCTTGGCCATGTGTTTCAGACGTGTGCTGTTCCGCATCACGGGAATGCGAGGAAAGATAGGAAAGTCTATTCCATGGACCCTATCTTCGCGTTGTTCGCCCACGTGTTTCATACGTGCGCATGATTTCGTATGATTAGCATGCGAATGGTGACTTGTTCTATTCCAAATGAACAAGTCATGGGTTGTAATGTCGCCACGTTTTGTCATACGTGTGCATGATACCGCATTCTGAATAATGCGAAGGGGGATATATTCTATTCCAAAAGAATATATCTCAGGTTGGACGCTATCCATGCAGCGGCTTGACGCATGGATACCGTTTCTATAGTGAACGGTAATGTATGTGGACGCTTTCGTGAGTGCTGACACGAAAGGTTCGTTTTCTGCAGGTACACTAACTACGTTTCGTACGTACGCCAACGCATAGTTTCCGACTAGCAATTATAGGGAGAGACGTATGTACATGCCTTGCCACCGGCACTAACTACGAATTTTTGAGCTTAATTGCTTGGTGAGAATGAATAGGAACGCTTTGCATCATGCTTAAAACATGTGGACTTTAAAAGTTGTAAATCATCCACACAAGTGCATTAATGAAGAAATCGTTACCTTAAAAAGGGATTATGTCTTGTTAAAAATAATAATTGTTGATTCCTTTTGGTAGGACCACTCTAAAAATGCTTGAGTAAATAATTTTCCACCAAAATTTCTCAATATTAAAAACTTGTAAAATTATGGAAAAGGGGAGTATAATATACTTACACCAAAAAGTAATTACTCGTCCCACTCACATATAGGTCAATTTGAGATGTAAGGTCAGAATTAAATAAAATTTGCTAAATTGGTGTCAAAAGTTAATAACATGTGGAGTGCTGGTTTTTAAAGTTATGAATTGTTGTTCAAAACTACCAGTTTTTGTACCATTTGACATGTTACTATCACGTTGATATTTAACGTGCCTTTTTGTAACCATGTACAGATGGACGCTCCTGTGTTTTTCGAGGTCGCTGAGGACGGTACGGTACGTACCGACGGGTTACACTGGGAGGGTTTTCCTCGTCTGCTGAGGGAGGCTCTCCACACCGCTGGCTACACTACCCCACCGCTTTACGAGGCGTTGGAGTTCTGGATCCAGGGTGTACCGTGTTGCCGTGTTGTTGCCACAGTGCCGCCTCTCCCCGACTTTCCCGAGTGGCCAGACTTAAGTACCACAGTGTTCAGTCACCGGGTGATAGAGACTATCGAGACAGCAGCCATGAGGATGCTGAATGCTTTTTGCAGCCATCACCCTTTGGAGGTGATGATGACTCCCCTAGGGTTGTTCCCCGCAGTTGACCCCCACGACCCAGCGTGGAGGGAGCGGATGGAGCAAACCACTGAGCTCCTGGAGGTTGTTCCACCGTTGGAGATAGTACAGACGTTGACGAGGTTCAACGAGGCACTGTACAACCAGCAGGTCTTTCAGCATACTAACACTGGACTTCTGAGCATACAGCTTGCAGAGACTACAGGCAGCTGGCAGGCACTCACTACGGCCTTCCAGCAGCAGGCTGCCGCCCTTGCACAGGCTAGGCAGGATGTGGTCACTCTGCAGGACCAGGTTGTCCAGATGGAGATAGAGAGAGGAGATCAGTTTCAGCAGCTCTTTCAGCTCCAGAATGAGAGGGATCTCCTGCAGGTGCAGCTTGCCACCACTGATGCGGAGAGGCTGGCCTTGGTTCAGCATGTAGATGAGATGCAGCAGCAGGTCATCGACGCTGAGATCGAGGTAGAGGCGATGAACGGCCTCGTTGCTATGATGCAGCAGCAGCAGCCGCTCGCTCCTCCAGTGGTTGGACCTGGTGTTCCCGAGGAGATACAGGGACACTCAGGACTGGACGAGGAGAGTCAGGCAGGACCACCTCCTCCACTTTCGCCAGGCTCACCGGTAGCTAGTGATGGATCCGTCGGCAACTAGATTGCCTTTGTGTTGTATTCGACTTGCCATGTACTCTTTTGTGCAGCCTCTTTTGGTTGGTTTTTGATGTAATAGGCTGACTTAGGAGTAACCCCTATGTAATCAACCTAAGTACCATTGTAATGCAATGCAAGAAAACCATGTACGGCAATCTATGAAGTGCTTTATTTCATGCAATTTGTATGAAAATTGAATCGCGAAAAGAATACCAAAGATGTGCAGAAAATTATAAGGATTCGGCTCGCGAAATTTCAATATTTTTGCATATCTATACCAAGAGCTATGAAATTGTTAGCACAAATTTGCGCGCTGTCTAAAACAGCAAGCAAAAATTTCGGTAACGGCATTTTTCGAGCTAGTGAACGTTGGATTTCGTCCTGGAGTTGACTACCAATGTCGAAGCTTGATAAATTTCGCACGTGTTGATCAAAAATGAGAATTTTTCGATGATCGAGCCGAGAGATACGAATTATTCTCCAAGTTTATGTTGCTGTCCAAAAATCCTAACATCAGTAAATTTGAGTTTTTGTTGTGCATATTCTACTTGTTTTTCATTATGCAAGCAAGATTATGTATATGTATTTAATGGAGCTCAAATTTTCAGATGGTGGGACCTACACACAACTCCCCTACGGGTTTCGGTGAGGCCAATGGCAGCAATCCGCTGCCACCACCGAACATGACGGCGTCTGAAGCTTTCATGCACGCCCAGACTGAAGTGCTGCGTCAGATTCTTCAGACGCAGCAACAGATTGCTCAACATCTACAGCGGCAGCTTCAGCAGGGAGGTAATCAGGATGGCCCGCACATGGTCACCAAGTACGAGCACTTCCTCGCCATGAAGCCCCCATTGTTCAGCAAGGCAGATGAGCCGTTGGAAGCGGACTCATGGGTCAGGGCCATTGAGGCCAAATTCTCAGTGTTCACACTCCCCTGCACCGAGGAGCGCAAGGCCAACTTCGCAGCCTTGCAGCTCCGTGGAGCCGCCTTGATGTGGTGGGAACACTACAAGGCTATGCTGCAGCCCGATCATGAAGTCACCTGGGCTGAATTTAAACAGGCTTTCAAGGAACATCATATTCCTAGGGGTCTGATGGACCGAAAGATGAAAGAATTGCTGGCACTGAAACAAGGGTCAGATTATGTGTACGAGTATGCACAGAAATTCAATGGTCTTTGCCAGTATGGAGGCCACCATGTTGATACGGACGCCAAGAAAATTGAGCGTTTCCGTGATGGGTTAAGCGGAGATTTGTATGAGAGGCTGAATCTCCTGGAGTCGCGCAACTACCATGACTTGGTGAATAAAGCCATCTCTCAGGAGGATGCAATGAGGAAGGCCTAGAGAGATAGGAAGAGACAGGCAGGATTCTCTTCCGGAAGTGGAACAAGCAAGAAATTCTGCTTTGTGAAGAACCCCCAGGGCTCATCCCAGCCATCTTCAACTGGACGCTGGGTGATGAAGCCCTCCCAAAACAAGCCTTCCGAAAACTTCCGTTTCCGCAACGCACAGCAGCAGTCTCCTAAGCCCAGTGCACCTCCACATCCCCGCAATGATGGTAACCGACGGTGCTACAACTGTGGTCAGTCCGGGCACTATGCAAATGAGTGCCCGAAGCCCAAACAGAACAAGCCCCCATAGGCAGGATCAAGTTCAGGAGCTACCCCGAGTGCTCAGGGAAAGATGCCAGTAGTTCAGGTGAAGCAGGGCAGGCTTAAGTTCACCACAGTGGGTGATATCCCCGAGGGAGCTCCAGTGTTGACGGGTACCTTCTCTATCCGAGGCTATTCCATTAAAGTATTATTTTATTCTGGTGCCACACATAGTTTTATAAATGGAAACACATTGAACAAGTTGGGCTTAATTTAGAGTCATACCAACCGGCCTTATATGATAGTGACGCCGGGAGGAAAGGTTACATCCAGCAACATCTCCTTGAGAGTACCCCTGGAGATAGGTAGCAAAACCTTTCCAACCAATCTGATAATTATGAGTTTGGAAGGCATAGATGTGATATTGGGTATGGATTGGATGGAGCAACATAAGGCTATTCTGGATATCTCCGAGAGGAGGGTAGACATTAATTCCCCTCTCATCGGAATTTCAACCCTTTACTTACCCTCTAATGTCCGTGCAAGTGCTTCTGCCTTTGCCGCCATCACCATACCCCTTGATGACATTCCGATAGTCAGGGAATATCCTGATGTGTTCCGTGACGACCTACCAGGCATGCCACCAAACAGAGAGATAGAGTTTGTCATTGAACTTCAGCCGGGTACCACACCTATCTCTAAAAGGTCATACCGGATGCCACCCAAAGAACTAGCCGAGTTAAAAATCCAATTGCAAGAATTGCTAGACAAGGGATACATTCACCCCAGTTCTTCTCCATGGGGAAGTCCCGCTCTCTTTGTGAAAAAGAAGGATGGTAGTCTGAGGTTGTGTGTGGACTACCGACCTCTCAATGCGGTCACAATAAAGAACAAATATCCTCTACCCCGCATTGATGTTTTGTTCGACCAATTGACTGGAGCCAAGGTCTTTTCCAAGATAGATCTCCGATCTGGCTATCATCAAATTAAGATCCGTCCATGTGATATTCCCAAAACAGCCTTCTCCACCAGATACGGCCTTTATGAATTTCTGGTGATGTCTTTTGGTCTCACAAATGCTCCTACCTACTTCATGTACCTTATGAACTCCATCTTCATGAATGAACTTGACAAGTTCGTAGTGGTATTCATCGATGATATTCTAATATATTCCAAGAATGAAGAAGAGCATGCAGAGCATCTCAGAATCGTCTTGCAAAGATTAAGAGACCATAAACTTTATGCCAAATTCTCCAAGTGTGAATTCTGGCTGGACAGTGTGAAATTTTTAGGACACACTATCTCAGCTGATGGTATATCTATAGATCCTAGCAAAGTACAGGAGGTTATGGATTGGAAACCACCCAAATCAGTACACGAAATCCGCAGTTTTCTGGGTTTAGCTGGATACTATCGCCGCTTCATTCCAGATTTCTCCAGAACTGCTAAAGAAGGAAGTAAAGTTTGTGTGGAGTGAAAATTGTGATAAAGCCTTCCACACACTGAAACAACACCTGACCACAGCCCCAGTATTGGCACAACCGGATATGTCTAAACCCTTTGAAGTGTATTGTGATGCTTCAGGCACCGGACTTGGATGTGTGCTTATGCAAAAAGGCAGGGTCATTGCCTATGCCTCATGGTCACTACGACCCCACGAGATCAACTATCCTACTCATGATCTCGAATTAGCAGCGGTCGTTCATGCTCTGAAAATCTGGAGACATTATTTGATGGGAAACCGCTGCAATATCTTCACTGATCACAAAAGCTTGAAATATATCTTTACTCAGTCGGAATTGAACATGAGACAAAGAAGATGGTTGGAGTTAATCAAAGACTACGACCTCGAAGTGCACTATCATCCAGGCAAAGCTAATGTAGTTGCATATGCTCTTAGCTGCAAAGCTCACTGCAACCGCTTGACCGTAGAAGCCTATAGTGACACTTTGTGTGAAGATTTGAGGAAGTTACAATTGGAAATTGTGGAACAAGGAAGCTTAAACGCGATCTCCACCGAGTCACCTCTTCATGATAGAATTGCTGCAGCCTAGCTTAATGATGAAGGTGTCCGCCAAATCAAACAGAAATTATCTGAGGGAGACCCCAAGTTTAATTGCTTCCGAACGGATTCACAAGATGTAGTGTGGTTTGACCAAAGACTAGTAATTCCCCAGGATCGAGAAATCAAGAAAGAGATTTTAGATGAGGCTCATCTCTCTAAATTCTCTATTCACCCTGGTAGCACGAAGATGTACCGAGATCTGAGGAAAAAATTCTGGTGGACAAACATGAAGGATGAGATAGCCAAGTACGTATCTGAATGTGATACCTGTCAGAGGATAAAAGCTAGTCACTTGAAGACAGCTGGTCCGATGCAGCCCTTGGACATACCCATTTGGAAGTGGGATGACATCAGCATGGATTTCATTGTTGGTTTACCCCTCACTCCCAAGAACCATGACTCTATATGGGTTATAGTGGATAGACTCACAAAGACCGCGCATTTCATTGCGGTTCACACTACCTATACCGTCAAGAAATACGCAGACCTCTACATAGAAAATATAGTGCGTCTGCATGGAATTCCAAAGACAATCCTTTCAGACAGAGGCACTCAGTTTGTAGCTCGTTTTTGGGAGCAGATGCATGAGGCCTTGGGAACCAAACTGGTTCGAAGTTCGAGCTATCATCCACAGACCGATGGTCAGACTGAACGAGTCAACCAGATAGTGGAAGATATGTTGCGAGCTTGTGTCATTCACTTTGACAAGACCTGGGATAAATGTCTGTCTCTGGCAGAATTCTCTTATAATAATAGCTACCAAGCAAGCTTAAAAATGGCACCATTTGAAGCCTTATACGGGCGCAGGTGTCGCACCCCGTTGAATTGGTCACAAGCGGATGAGCGAAAGTTCTTCGGTCCGAACATTGTGAAAGAGGCCAAGGAAAAGGTGGAAGTAATAAGAGAAAATTCAAAGGCCACACAAATGAGGCAGAAAAGCTACCATGACAAAGGAAAAGCACCTCGAGAGTTTGAGGGTGGGTAGCTATATCTATTTGAAGGTATCACTGATCAATGGTGTGCAGAGATTTGGTGTGAAGGGAAAACTGGCTCCTCGTTATATAGGTCCGTATGAAGTCACCGAGAAGTGCGGACCAGTGGCTTACCGTGTCAAACTTCCTGACAAGCTTTCAGCAGTACATGATGTATTTCATGTGTCCCAATTAAAGAAATGTGAACAAATACCCGAAGCCCAAATTATTGCTGAGACCGAAGCGGAAGTAGCACAAGATCTCTCACTAGTCGAGTACCCAATGAAGGTGCTGGATCAAAAGGAGAGACAAACCAGAAGGCACAAGGTAAAAATGTACAAGATACAGTGGAGCCACCACACCGAAGAGGAAGCTACGTGGGAAACGGAACATTTCCCCAACACCAAGTATCCGGACTTCCTACCATCTCAACATCGTAAGCATCTTATCCCTCATTGTTTTAAATTTACGAATCTCGAGGCGAGATTCCTTTAAGGGGGTAGGCTGTAACACCCCAGGTGTTTAAATTAACCTAAATAAATAATAATTTGACCTAATTAGCATCATTAGAGGCTAATGGCAAAATTTGACTTTGGTCAACACCCCAAAAACCATGGTCAAACCATAGATCATAAAATGTTGTCTAGAACTTTTGCCGCGTTCCCAAAATTTCATATAAATACTTAAAATCGACCTTTATAAAAGTTGTGTAGTTTTTCATGAGACACAACTTTGCTTTTGGGTGGACATTCAAATTCGAATTGGAACCCATTCAAAAACTAGGTCAAACCCAGCTATCACTGTTTTCCTAGGCCGAGTTTTTAGCCAACTTGGCATCATGTTCCTGGTTGAATCAGTGATCAAACAAGTGTCAAATTCATGTAATGATAATCTCCTAACATTGTACTACAACTTTGGTAGTCAAAGTTAGTTGAGGTTAGTTCAAAATTTTGAAGATAATGATGTTCAAAGTGGAGCAAACGGAATTTGAACCAGCCGCGTCGCGCTGACGCCGCGCTCTAGCGCCCACGCCCGCGCGACACGCGCGACGTGCGCCGCCGCGTGGCGCACCGCAGTGCTGCCGTGTCCGGCCCCCTCCTCCGACCACTGGACCGACCGAGACGATGCCCACGCACGCGCGCGCCCCGCCGGCCGACTGAATCCCCGCGGAGGCCACGCGTCGCCCGCGCCAGCGCCGCCGTCGTGCGCCTACCGCAGGGCACCGCCGACACCGCGCCGCCTCCACCGGCTCCTGCCGTGAGCTTGCTCGGGATTCAAATTTGGAGCTCCTACCTTCCATTCCCGCTCCCCCGCGCGTATAAGAAGCCACCGGAGCACACACGCGCGCGGACCACAGCTCCACCGCGCGCCATTCCCGCTGCCACCGCTGAGCTCTCTCGCCGTCGCTCCCCGCAGCCGTCCGAACCCCACCACAAGCGTCTCCACGTTACACCGCAGCTTCCCGCACACCGCATTGCCCCGGCCGAGCACCCCTCTCGCCGGAATTCCAACTCCGCCGCAGGCAGTGCTGCCGCCGCCGACGAACCCCTACCTCCGCTCGCTCCTGTCGTCAACCGACCGGTCGAGCAGCCTCCTCAGGACCCCCAGAGGCTAGAACTGCAACACGTCATCGGAGGGTCGCTGTCGTTTCGCCGAAATTGGAGCCGCCGCGGCAGCACCGCCACTGCCTCGCCGCCGCCGCTCACCGGCGACACCCCCGGTCCCGCCGACTCCATCAATCGAGCCAGGGTGAGCTTCTACTTCACCCCGTGCCACTTGTTCACCCGGTCCGGCAGCCCTTCGCCGCCGGCAAACTCGCCGCCGCCGCTGGGGGTATGGATGTGAAGATCGAATTCTTGCTAGGGTCGTTACCGTAAAAGTGGAGGGCATGGTTGTGAAGAATCAAAACTTCTAGGGGCCTGAATAGAAATAGATACTTGCATAGTGTTCACTATTTTGCAGTAACTTGGAAAATTTGTAGAAAATCACAGAAAAATCAGAAAAATGTGAAACCAATTTTGTAGTCTTCCTTGTGACAATATCTACAACTTTTAGAAAGGATATATATAGCTTTTGTGAATAGTTCATGTAGGAAAAATTCAAAACTGTTTAGGGTATCTTGGCTTTAGTTCAAATTGTAGAGCTATACTAGGGTTGAGCTTTGGACATGTTGTTAGTGTTAGCTTGAGGCAGCTTGTCACCAAAGATTGCATAAAGTAATGATAATTAGCTAGGGGTTATGATTTATCTTTTCCTAAATGCTAGATTTGGATCTAAGAATTATATAGCATTGTTTAATAATGATCTGTAGCTGAAACTTTTACAATGGCCTATGTGTATTGTTAGGAGTCTCTGAGAATTTTTGTAGAATTTATTTCTCACTTAAAATATATGTTTCATTTTTGTGCTCATTAATACATGCAAATTCATAAATTATTTGATGTGTAGAGTTAGGTTTTAATTTTTGGGCTACACGGTTCTTGTGATATCTTAGGACAGTGGTAGAAGAATTAGACCTAATCTCTTTATGAATGTTGACTTATGACCATTTCTTAATTTACTAGACTACTTATGGATATTTTTATAGGGGTAGTTGTATAAAGATTTATGAGCAAATTTTTGGTGTGTAACATAGTTTAGTACCAGGGATGAAGCAAACCAAATTTGGTGGTCATTACATGTGTAGATTTTCTTTAATGATTAAAACATGTTTTCAATGGCATAAAATTATAGTATTTTTCATGCCTAGCACATAACTCAACTTTAGGTGAAATTTTACCAGTACAAAAATTTTCACTGAAAATTCGAAGTGGAAATAGCAGAATTAAATCCTACTTATAATAAGTAAATAAAAAGAGAAATAAAGAAAACTTGCTTTTGACCATAAAAGGTCATATTTGATCTTAGGTTAAATAAATCATTTAAAATGCCTAGGACTCACTCCCAACTTCTTTATGAATAAAATAATAATAACTACTATATATATGTACACAATCACCATCAAAATAAAAATAAGAAAAACAAACACCACCATTCTTCCATATAGGAAGAGTGTGCTAGATTACTTATCAAGGTGAATGTGGCCAATTTAATAATTCTAATTAATTTTACGTTAATTAACATTGCATATGCATTCCTCGTGTAGAATTACCCGACGGGAGCTACACTCTCGTACCCACCGAGGAAGGACCTGCCGAGGAGGTCAACTACGTGGAGCTGACTCCGAACACTCCAGAAGAACCCACTAACTACTACGTTGACCGAGGCAAGCACCGGCGCATAATCCTAATTTTTACCTTATTTAAATTCTTTTACGATTATCTATGCATTGTATGTGCATTTAAGTATAGGAGTTGAATTGAAACCCTAGATGCATGATCCCTAGGTACCTATGTCTCTATACTAGTATACTAGGTCGTTAGTTGCTATGCTCTAAGGACCCGGTACAAGTCGAGTGATATGCGTCACTCGCGAGAATAGGATCTTTTTGTTGAGATCATAAGACTTTATGAAATGGATTGCCCACGTGGTAAGGGCTGGGATGGGACTCCGGTCTAATGGCTTTCGTGGGTTAAGCGTTTGAACGTACTAAACATTTGCCGGGAATGGGACCGGTAAGCCTAGTACCCTTACAGGATCTTTGCGCCACTAACCTTGGGGTGCACCTCCGGGCTCGCTACCCATGGTACATGTGTGAGGCTGAGTGATCTTTGTGATCAACTCAGATAAGCCGTGTACTTGAGACTGTGGCATCTTATCCTAAACCGATGATTGGACGGGAACCGCCTGGTTGGTGAACTCTTTGTGAGGGAATCCTTCCGTGTGTTTAGGTTTACCTTGCAAGGGTTAATAATCGATCGATCGTCGGCCTCTCACCGTTATACTGAGATTGCTTAATCTACTGGCCATGATATCCCTTTATGATGGAATTGATGATAATATTGTCACTTGCTTAATTGTATGCCAAACCCATGTTTGAAATAGTTGGCTCATTTAGTATAACTAATCTCACTAGAATTGGAGCTAAAATATTGAAAGTAAGGATTCATTATTAGTTGTTTTCTGGCAAAATAAATGCACCAGCCAAAAGCCTTGCATGGTCTAGATTTAATTTTTGGACGGGTAAGACTTGCTGAGTATTAGTATACTCAGCCTTGCTATGATGTGTTGAGTGCAGGTAATTGTTATGAAGGTGTATGCCCTAAAGACGTCCCTCCAGGTTGGGAACTGGAGTGGATTGAGGACGAAGAGTAGCGACTTAGGGAATGGCCTCTTCCCTAGTCATCCCCGTTAGTTGAATTTCCGCAGTTTTAGAAACTCTGTTTTATTCACTTTTTCATGATAATCTATGCCTTGTAATAAATGACTCTTTCGGGAGAAATTTAATTATCTATGTGATGTACTCTGGACTTGCCTTCGTGTGAGTTTTATGTATATGTTACGATCCTCTTTGTACTATGTAAGTGATTTCACCGGGCTTGACCCGGCAACATCCGACGAACTAGTTCCGTATTATTGCCTAAGTACCAAATGGATTGGTTTAGGCAATAGTACAGAATTATCTCGGGCGGGGTTGTCACATCACCTTCGTGTGAGATTAATGTATATGTTTTGATCCTCTGTGTGCTATGTAAGTGATTTTACCGGGCTTCGACCCGCAACACCCACGGTTTAATCCTACGCTATTGCTGAAGTGCCAAGTGGACTGGTTTAGACGATAGTACGGGATTATCTCGGGCGGGGTTGTCATAGCTATTCTCTAAGCTCAAGTCCTCGGAGGTTGATAGAGGTTTGAGAGGGAAGAGCGAGAGCCCTACCAATCCTCATAGTTTGGCTCTTGTCTCTGGTTCAAGGACTAATGCTAACCTGTCTGCTCGATAGTTTTCTTTGTCATGTCTTGTGTCCATGCCAGATGAGGAGTTTGAGGTGTTGAGCGAGGAGGATCTCGCGTTGTTGAGCAAGAGATTTGGGCGCATGTACCAGAACCGCAGGAGTGCGAGAAGGAGCTCGGGGATGTGCTAGAGGTGCGGGAAGCACGAGCACTTCATCGCCGAGTGTCCAGAGGCTACGGAGCTCAAGAACGACTACAACAACAAGCACCCTCCCGAAATGACTACACCGGCAAGCACAAGAACAAGAGCGAGCGAAGACTGAGGAAGGGCAGTGGCTACAAGAAGAAGTCGGCCCGAGCGATGGTTGCAGGTGCGAGCGACATCGACTCCAGTACTAGCTACACCTCGTCAAGCTCGAATAGCGAGGAGGAAGAACAAGATCGGTGCAAGGACAAGCAGCGCACAAGCAAGAACTTCACCGGCCTGAGCTTCGTCACGTGTGATGGCTTCTACGGCTTGGCGCGCAACTCCGACAGCAAGAGGAGCGGGAGGGATCACTCGGATTTCGACTCTGAGGATGAGGTGAGTCATGACCCCGACTTTTTGCTAGAGGAGAATGCTAGGTTGAATGCTTTGCTTGACAACCGTGATGATGTGCTTAGAAAGACCAACAAGGAGAAGAGAGAATTTCGGTCCTTGCTAGGTGATGGTAAAGATAAGGTTGCTGAGCTTGAGTCTTTGCCTGTTGATGCTAGAGCCCAGATTGAGTCATTGAAAACTGCTCCTGTTGTCTCTAATGAACCTGAATGTTCTGATTGCAATGTTTTCTTAGCTGACTTGACTAAGCTGAAATCCAAGTATGCTTTGCGTTTGGAGGAACTAGATGTTGCTAGGGCTGAGTTGGTTGAGTTGAAGTCTAGACCTGTCTTGCTAGGTGCTTGGACTTCTTGTCCAGTCTTGCATGCTAAACTTGATGAAGCTCTTAATCGTGCTAGTTCCTTAGAAACTACTTTGAAGTCTCCTATTGCTACTACATGCTCTAGTTGTGAGGTTGTTTCTTTGAAGAACATTGAGCTTGAATCTGCTTTGAATCACATTTATGAGGAAAATGTTTACATGAGGAAGTTGTTGGGTTGGTTGAGTGCCCAGGAACCACAATTGGGTATGAAAATTGCTGAGTTCAAGAGGTATGATGGTCAAGGGTTGGGTTTCAAGAAAGTGGGAGAGTGCAGTGGTGAGAGAGAAAGAGAGTAACAACTCCACTCCACCAAATGTAATCCTCAGCCAAGTGAGCAAGAGAAAATTGGAGATATCCTAGCACCACCACAAGTAACCCCAGCCAACAACACCTTTGATCCGAAACCAAACCATCTCTTGAACAAGATCGACACAACCCCAGATCCACCCATATTTCCACCCAAGACAAACAATTTCCAGAAGCTAGTGAGCTTTGTGAAAGAGGGTGAGAAACCAAAGCCTTGTGAGAAGCCACAGCCGAGTGCAAACCCAAACCCAAAGCCAAAGCCAATCCGTTTCCATTGTGACTATTGTGGGAAGGATGGGCATAAGGAGGAGTTCTGTTTCAGGAAGAGAAGGAATGAGAGGTTTGCTAGGGAGATGGCAAACAAGGATAGGTACCGCCCTTCTCATGGTGCGCCTGAGCCTCGTGTAGTGCCTCTACCTCAGGGTGGGGGTGTTTTGCGTTCAGTTCCTACTTGGGGTGGGCATGTGTTTCCTACGTGTGGTAGTGCTCCTCAGAGTGATGGCGTGCTGGGTTTGGGCGTGGTGAGTTTGTTGGACGTGCTCCTTCTCGTGGTCAGTACGAGTTTGGGAGAGACGGTCGCAGCTTTGGGTCTTAGAGGAACTACGGACCACGTTTTCCCCTCGTGGTGCACGTACTCCTCAGGTGAGACGTGACAGGTCCTTTGGTGAGAGGCATGAGAGGGTTCTACCTAGGATGGGTAATTAGATGGGTTGTGCTAACCCTGCTTTTGAGCAAATGTCTCGACACTGGTTTAACTTCCTTTGTTCTAACCCCAGTGTCGAGGCATTCGCTCATTCTCGTTCCCGTTTGTTATTGCAGGTGGGAGGCTTGGAGGACTTTTGGTTGATCGACTTCGGTTGCTCGTGACACATGATCAGAGATCGAAGGTGGTTCTCCAGCCTCACCTCGGTGAGTACGAGGGAGTACATCACTTTCGGGGACAACGGGAAGGGAAGAGTGCTTGCTGAAGGCACAGCTTAGGTAAGTAGAAAGGTGACCCTAAAGCGTGTGGCTCTGGTCAAGTCACTTGGTTTCAACCTGTTGTCGGTATCCCAATTACTTGACGAAGGTTTTGAGGTTCGGATTAAGTTGGGTGCTTCTCGTGTGCTTGATTCTCAAGGCGATCTAGTCTGCACGATCGTTCCCGAGGGTCAAATCTTTCGTGCCGATTTTTCTCAGTCTGTCGGTCCTTCTCGATGCTTTGTTGCTGGCTTTCCTGCTAAGCTTTGGAAATGGCATAGGCGGCTAGGACACTTGAGCTTTGAGTTGCTTTCCCGCTTGAGTGACCTAGATCTCGTCCGAGGATTGCCGAAATTGAAGTTCGAGAAAGACTTGGTTTGTGCTCCATGTCGGCATGGAAAGATGGTTGCCGCTTCTCATCCACCCTTGACAGCTGTCATGACTGAGCGACCTTGTGAGCTATTGCACATGGATCTTGTTGGGCCAGCTCGTGTTCGCTCTACGGGTTGGAAGTGGTATGTGCTAGTTGTGGTTGATGATTTTTTGAGGTATTCTTGGGTTTTCTTTTTGGAGGATAGAAGTGAGACATTTGGCTTTGTTCAAGACTTGATCTTGAGGTTGAAAAATGAGAGACATGGGGATGCCATTTGAGCGTTTCGCAGTGACAATGGCACGAAATTCATTAACTCTCATTTTGATGCCTTTTGCAGTGATCTTGGTCTTGAACATCAGTATTCCTTCCCATACATCACTTGTCAGAATGGCATTGTGGAGAGGAAGAATCGGACCCTTTGTGAGATGGCCAGGATGATGCTTGATGAGCATAGGACTCCTGGGCGATTTTGGGCCGAGGCGGTCAATACCGCTTGCCATGTGTCAAACGCATTTTCCTTCGTGCTTTCAAGAAGAAGACTTGCTACGAGCTGATGCACGGTCAGAAACCCAAGGTAAGTCACTTTCGAGCTTTTGGTTGCAAGTGCTTTATTCTCAAGAAAGGCAAGCTAGATAAGTTTGAGGCAAGGTCTTCTGATGGTATTTTTCTTGGTTATGCTAATCACTCTTGAGCATATCGTGTGCTCAATCTTGATACTAACCAAATCATGGAGACTTGTGAGGTTCCTTCGATGAGATGCAACCATGTAGCTTTGCTGTCTTTGAGTGTGCAGGTGATGATGAGATTGGTGAGAAGATCTTGGTGGATGAGAAGGAAGGTGAAGGAGAAGATGATGGAGATGATGGTGTACCTCTAGCTGCTCATGTACCCTCTACTTCCACTACGACGACTACGGTTCAGGATGGTCCATCCCCTACACCGACTACGATACATCAAGAACAAGTGGAAGCTGCTGCTAAGGGGGATGTGGCATCCAGGAGAGAGGCACCTCGACGAGTACAAGCGGATCATCCTCCTTCCAAGATCATCGGCGACCTCAATGAACGTACTACACGGTCTAGGTCCAAACAGATTTCTCACTTTGCTCACTCTACCTTTGTTTCTTCTTTTGAGCCCAAAGATATTCGACATGCACTTTCTAATTCAAATTGGGTCAATGCCATGCATGAGGAACTTGAGAACTTTGAGAGAAACTAGGTGTGGAAGCTAATAGATCCACCTCCTAATTGCAAACCTATAGGTACCAAGTGGGTATGGAAAAACAAGGAGGGTGAGGATGGTATGGTGGTGAGGAACAAGACAAGGCTTGTTGCTCAGGGGTAAAGCCCAAAAGAAGGGATAGATTATGAGGAAACTGTGACAAAACCGCCCAAATTAATTTTATATTATTGCCTAAACCACTCCTTTTTGGTCATTAGCAATAACATAGAAGTAACTTGTCATCTCTACCGGGTCAAGCTTGATAAATCACTTACAACAAAGGATCGAACAAATGTACATGAAACTCACTCGAAGGCGAGTCCAGAGACAAATAATTCACAAATTATTACATAACAACCTTCAAGGTTCATTATTACAAACCAAGTCTTTTGCATAAAAGTAAATTGTTCAGAGTTCAAAACACAGCGGAAATAAAGTACCAAACGATAAGTGGAACATCATAGGAGGCCATCCATGATGTTACTAGGCACTGTCCTCCTCCCACTCAACTTCCCAACCGGTGGGATAGAACCAGACCACGGGCACCCATAACTAGCATCATCACCTGTAAACCAATAACAAAGCAAGGCTGAGTATACTAATACTCAGCAAGACTTAACCATCGGGTGATATCAAATCACCAACCTCTAGACATGCAAGGCTTTATGGCTTGTGGTTTTCTTTTGCTGAAAAGCAACAAAGAGTAGGTCCTTACTTTCAAATTTTAGCTCCAAATTCTAGTTGATTAACCATTCTAAATTTGCCAACTACAACAAGCAAAGTTTTCCAATACATTTAAACATACATCAATATTAATTCTCAATTCCATACATAATGGGAAATGGAGTATATGGATAAACAATCTCAGGTGAACTATGAGAGACAAACGATTCGAATCGATTTCATAACCTTGCAAGGTACACCTAAACACACGGAAGAATGCACACCCCAAAATAACGACTAAAACCAAATAGGGCGGGGTATGCACCAACCAGGCGGTTCCCAATCACGGACTCACATGCCGCCCAGTCCAGCACATGCACCACTTTACCGCGAATAAGGGGACTCTTCCCAAGATTAGTGGAGAATAGAGTTTCCTTGCTGGCTCGGGAAGATACTAGGCTTACTGGTCCCATTTCCGGCAAGTGCTTAGTACGTTCTAACACTTAACCAGGGACATCCATTGGCCGGAGCCGATCCCATGCTCTTACCACATGAGCATAACAATTTATCAAATCTTATGATTCCAACATAAGAAACCTATAGCTCGCGAGTGATGGGATTCACTCGACTTTTACCGTGTCCTTATAGCATGGCACTAGCGACCTATCATGCTAGTATTGGAACATAGGAACCTAGGATTATGCAACTATGGTTTCAAAACAACTCCTGAATGAAATGCACAACCATAGCATAAGTAGTTGCATAATTTAACAAAACGGGGTTACGCTCTGGGGCTTGCCTTTCAACCATGGATGTTAGTACTAACTAGGCCTTGGGCCCTTCCAAACTTGGTTTGGGTCTTGTTGTACTCCAAGTACGATCACTTCTCCCTCAAACGGTTCTTCACCTTGTTCCAGAAAGATCTCGTAGCTATCGTTAAGAAAATCTACACGAGATGCACATGCATAACTTTAGTGAACTATTTTAAGCAAAAGATATACTTCTGAAATTAGAGATAAAATTTGGAGTTTAAGGTTGGTCACATTCACCTTGACATGATATACTTAGCATACTCTTCCTAGAAAGGGTGTGTTGGTGTGGCTTTTAAACGTTTTTAATAGTGATTGTGTATACATCTATAAATTAATTATTTATTAAACTTCACCAAGGTAGGGGTGTTGTTCATGGTGTTTCTTGGTGAAGCATGATTAAGTAAAATTCAGTTTCCATAAAGGATGATGGTGGTTTTCTTATTTATTCATGAATTGAGCTTGATTTACTTCAAAAATTATTTCTGGGAGTTATACACATAAATTAACAGAAATAAAATTCACACAAGAACTTGGTGGCATAGCAAAGGTACTGGCCAAAACTTGGATAAAACAAAGCTATATATAGAGCATGATAAATTTAACAAATTTCAGCCACTAAAAACATGATTAATTTAAGATCTACGCATGTTCCAGCATTGAAATTTAACACATAGCATCTCCGAAACAACATTGAGCTACTCACAAATGTTTAGGTTCAGATTCTTATTATAGCATGCAGAGAAAAAATAACAAAATCTACCTCATGATCTCAAAATTAAATCATACCAGAAGATTCGTCATGAATTAAGAGCTATAATGTTTACCAAAACACGAACATGCCATGAGAAGCTCTCTGCAAACTATTGAGCTCCAAGAATCCACTGGATTTGAAACTACGATTTTAACCTCTAAATTAAACGAAAATCCAAAAGGTCATTTTAAACATGTGACAGACTCCTAATAAAATCAGCAGAGGTGATTCTACTCACATACAGGCTATATCAAAAAGTTGAGCTGCATTTGCTCATTAAATCTTTCTAACTAATTAAATCATTCAGATCTAGGGTTAATTCAAAATTAATTCATATCTCCAGAATTATAAGTGAACTTTCTGCAATTTTTATACACAAGCTCCCTTACGGTCATAGAAATAATATATTAAAAATTCACATACAGATCATGTCTAGATTTCAAACTATTTTAAATTTACTCAAACTGAAGATTTAAATTTCATTTAAAAACTATGCATTAAAAGTATATACATGTTTTCTAGAAAAGCTATATCTATTCACAAGAATTCCAAAACAATTGAGTTTACAATTTTTTTATTTTTCTATGATTTTTGGTGAATTTTACAAGCTCCAGCATCTTAACCCTAGATCTGGAAGAATCTATATACGAAGAGGTCCTCTGCTTAAGATTTATATTTACAACCCTGCTCTCGATTTCACACAAAGGTCCTTGTATTTACATTTTGGCCCCTACAAGGATTCTAATCCTCGCAATGCGGCCCTTGGGGGCGGCCGGCGGCGGGGATCACCGGATTTCGGCCATGGGGCGGCAGTCCGGGGTGGGAAGAGGCGCGGGGAGTGATGTGTGACTCACCTAGGGGCTAGAGGTGGCCGAGGTTGAGGCAAGGAGAGCTCCGGCGGGGGAGCTCGGCAGTGCCAGGCGGCGACGGCCGCGGCTTCCTCAGCTCCGGTGAGGTGGAGGCCGGGTTGAGGCAAGGGCGGCACTAGGAGCTTCAGTGGGGGCTTGAGACGACCACGGAGTGCTCAGGTGGTGATGATAGGGAGCAGAAAGTGGAGCTCGGCGAGACGGTGACAAAGGCGAGTGGCGGCAGCCTGGTGGCGTTGTCTGGGGCGTGCTCCATGGAGCCTTGGCGCACGGGCTTTTATAGGCGGGGGAGGAGCTCGCCTTCGAGGCCAAGGCCTTGGCTTGGGCAGCAAGGAAGGATGGCGACGGGTGGCGCATGGTGGCCGCAGAGAGGGCACGGCGGCGGCGCAAGGGGTGGTCGGTGCGTGTCGATGGAAATAGCGGAGGGGATAAGGGCGGGGACGGGTGCGCCGTGTGGCTGTTTCCGGGCACGGGCTCACTGACCGGGGCAGCACGAGGAAGAGAGAGGGCGTCCACGACGTCCGTGCCAGGTGACACTGCCACGGGGAGCTGCGGCAGTCAGCCGCTCCCGGCGCGACGTCGCGCCAGAGCGCGCGCCGGGGTGCGCCGGAGCACCGGTCAACGCTACTTTGACCGTGAATTGCTCCAAAAATTTGAACTGCGCAATAAAAACTCCCAAAAAGAAAGTTGTATATTGAAGTGCCAGCTACAACTTTTGTAAAGGTCGATAGGGTGTTTGAACTATGGTTTGGCCAAAAACATGTGGCGAAGTTGGGTCGATGCAGAGCTCGGTGAACGATGTAAAACTACTTTGACCAAAATTTTGAGCATTTCCCACTCAAAATTTGCAATGTCGCCAATTGGAAGAAATATGTTCCCGGAAATTCTGGACAACTTTTATATTGGCAGAATTTCAAGTTCTTATACAAACTTTGGGAATACGACCATGCCAATGCTTAAATGGTTACGGTCAAACAGGACTTATCTTCGGTTGCCTCTGTTTTTGAGGGCTTTCCACCCAAAATCTTGAATGCCATCAATTGACAAAATTTGTGTTCCTGGAGATAACAAACAACTTTCGTATTGGCCAGTTTTTTAAGTGGCTATACAAAAATTTGAGATATAACCATGGCAATACCAGGACTTTCTCGGCCCTTAGGGTGTAATTCACTTAATCAGGGCTTAACCCATTGATTAATTAAAATAAACACCTGGGGTGTTACAGAAACCTTTGCTCCGGTTGCTCGGTTGGAAGCAATTTGAATTCTTCTAGCATTTGTTGTTGCTAAAGGATTCAAATTGTTTTAGATGGATGTGAAGAGTGCTTTCTTGAATGGGGTATATTGAGGAAGAAGTGTATGTGAGGCAACCCTCGGGTTTTGAGAGTGAGAAATACCCCCACCGAGTGTACAAACTCCGCAAAGCTTTGTATGGCCTAAAGAAGGCTCCCAGGGCATGGTATGGTAGATTGAGAGGCTTTTTGCTTAGAAAGGGGTTTGTGATGGGTACCGTTGATAAAACTTTATTTCTCCTTAGGCATGGCAATGACATTCTAATTGTTCAGATTTACGTGGATGACATAATCTTTGGTGGCTCCTCTCATGATTTGGTTGCGAGATTTGCAGATGACATGAGCAAGGAGTTCGAGATGTCGATGATGGGTGAGCTGCAGTTTTTCCTCGGGCTTCAGATCAAACAAGTCAAAGATGGGACCTTTGTGCATTAAGGGAAGTACACCAAGGACATCGTGAAGAAGTTTGGCATGAACGACTCCAAGCCGCTGACTACACCGATGAGTACCACTACGACTTTGGACGCTGATGAAGATGGTGAACCTGTGGACCAGAAGGAGTACTAGAGCATGATCGGCTCCCTCCTCTATTTGACGGCAATGAGGCCAGACATACAGTTCAGTGTGTGTCTGTGTGCTCGTTTTCAAGCTTCTCTGAGGACTTCGCATCAGCAGGCCGTCAAGAGGATTTTCAGGTACTTGAACTATACTTTTGAGTTCGGTCTTTGGTATTCTACATCCTCGACACTCACACTTCATGGATACTCCGATGCTGATTTTGCTAGTGTCGATTGGATCGCAAGTCTACCTTGGGTTGTTGCTAGTTTCTTAGCTCTTCTTTGGTCTCTTGGTCATCTCGCAAGCAATCTAGTGTAGCCCAATCCACCACAGAAGCCGAATATGTTGCTGCAGCTAGTTGTTGTTCCCAGCTCCTATGGATGACCTACACTATGAGCGACTTTGGTGAGGAGTGTTCCCAGGTTCCACTCTTTTGTGACAACACCAGTGCCATAAGTGTAGCCAAAAACCCAGTACTTCACTCCAAAACCAAACACATAGAGGTGAGATATCATTTCCTGAGGCACAATGTTGAGAAAGGGAACATCTTGTTGACCTATGTACCTAGCCAAGACCAGCTAGCTGACATATTCACCAAACCACTTGACCAATGTAACACCCTAAATTTCATATTTTGCATTTTATAAAATTTGCTAGACAAAAAAATTGCATGAGTTACGGAGCATAAGGATGCAAATTATTTTCCTAGGTATTTAAGTAATTTTTCAAAAAAAAATAAATTTATTAATTATTTGTTGCATTCATGCCGATGCATTATTTTGGTTGCTTGAATTCAAATCCTAGTTTGAATTCAAATATTTGAGTTTGAAAGTTTAAAAAAAATAGGAAACCTCTCTTCTCTTCTCTTCCCTTTCTTTCTTTCTAGCCCAGTTGCACGAGTCCGCCGGCGCTCCCTCAATTCTCTCTGCTGGCCGCTGGAACACCCTTGCAGCCCAGTTTCAGCTCCGCTTCGCTCAGCCCAGCTCGACCCAACAGCCCAACCCACCAGCCGTGTAGCAGCCCAGCGCCGCAGCGCGTCGCCCGCGCCTGTCGCTGACGCGTGGGGCCAGGCTGTCATCCCCAACCCCGTCTCTGCCCAGGACTCCGCCGCCGTGCCGACTCCGCGTCGTTCGCGCCGCCATGTCCTTGTCCGAGTCCAGCCGCTTCAAGGCTTGACTCAGTTCCTTAAATAGCCGCCTCCGCCCTGCCTCGAACCCCCAGACACGAACCCTAGCAGCCTGTATCCTCTCCAGTGCCGCCACCGCGAACCGAGCTCGAGCCGCTGTCGTCGATCTGCACCGTCGCAGTCTCTCTGTCGCCGTGAAGCACACCGTAGCTTCGCAGGGAGGTAAGAAGGTTGTAGGAATCGCTTGTTCGTGTCCTAGTGCCCTACGTCGCCCGCTTGAGCTCGCCGTCATTGAGGCTCCGCCGCGCTGTGTGTTCCGCCGTCGTCGTCGCGTCTCCGCCTCGATTGGTGCCCCAGTCGAGTCCCCCGTGAGCTCCTCGTCATGTCTGTGCCGCTTGAACTCCAGATAGCGCCCGGAATCGCTGGATCCCGTTTTCTCCGATGACTCCGCCACCGCTCGTCGCCGCTCGCCGTTGTCTCGAGTCGCCGTCGCGTCGCTGCCTCATTCCAGCCGTCCGATCTGAGATCTACGGCTCAGATCTGGTCTAACTCCGCGTCATACCAGTCAACCTAGCTGAGTTTGTGCAACTTTGCAAAAGAGTCCCTGCAGTTTTATGTTTTTCCACCCGCAGTCCAACTAGTTCAAAAGTATTTATAACCATGCCCTTGGTTTTTCGTTTTAAACCCTGAGTTTTTCAAATTTTGTTTCCGCCATCCAAATTTTAAGTTTTACACCGCAACCCCTAGAAGTTTTAGGTTCTTTACATTCCAGTTCTCAGTTTTTCACAGTTAGGCCCCTGGAAGCTTAGTTTTCTCACAAATAGGTCCCTAGAGCTTGTTTTAGCCCTAGAATCAGCGTTTTAACTCCGCTTCTAGTGTTCTACATATCCACGCGTTCGTCTCGATGATTAGAATAGTTTAGTGCTATTCTTGTTTCTGTTTGTGATGATTGGTGTACTATTTTTTATTTTATTGCTTTGCTCCTTTGTATGTGAATGTGTGATGCGTAGAGAGTGCGTTGTTCGAGGAGTACGTTGAGGATACAGGTGTTGAAGACTCTGAGCAGCAGCAGGAATTTGTGGAAGGCAAGTATTCCTTGGCCATGCTCGTTTGTCCTATATAAATATGCATTTAATTACCGTATTTACTTATCCGCTTTGCATTAATTTTGATGGGTTCCTATTAAGGATCATGACTAGTATCTTTTTACCATTACCTTGAAGCTGGGTTATTTCAATTAATTTGATGTTAGTTGTTGCTTAGCTTGCTTAACTAGGTTGGTAATGAACATACATGTTACTTGTTACATCTTTTGTTCATGTTAATTGAAAGATTATATTTTGTTAATTGGAACATGGAGAACCACCCAGGACAACAGTACAACCACAAGGCTATATGGCTCTGGCTTGGCTAATTAATTAGAAACTTTAGTATGTGATATGCTTTACCTGAAAGGGGCGAGGGGGTGGCGGTAGTTGGTGTATAGACTCGCTCTAGTGGGGAGTTGGTTTGGCTAAGACACGGTACCCGCTAGGAGACTTTATACATTGCACTGACCATGTAACCTAGTGAGCAGTCCATACTAGGGAATCTTTGTAAAGGTCTCATAGCGCCCCTATGCAATCACACCTTGGTAGTATGGTATGATGCTTGGCCGGCATCGCGTGGTTGGGTTCAAAGTTCTTTGGAACTTTTGCGCGACTTGTGGGTAAAGATGTACAACCTCTGCAGAGTGTAAAACTAATCGATTAGCCGTGCTCACGGTCAAGAGCGACTTGGACCCTCACATGATTAATTTATGGAAGTTGATAATTAATTTGATGCATTTTATTTTATGGGCAATGCTTTACATTAATTGTGGGTTGGTATAAACTTTCACTTGCTAGTAATTAGTTGCTTAATAAAATTTGACCAACTAAAATGCTAAATGCTTAACCTTTTAGCCTTCCACATATACAGCCTTGCATGTTTATTTACTGTTATTCTCCGCTTGCTGAGTACTTCTGTGCTCACGCTTGTTTTATTATTGCATCTACACTATTCGGTTGCTGCTCAGACATGGGAAGATTTGAAGATTGTCCTGGTGACTATGATGAGTTCTAGGCACGTGCTTCCAGTCGACTGCCTGTGGAGTCCGTTGTTATCCGCTGCTAGCTACTCGTTTATGTGAGACATTCAGTCTTGTAATAAAGTTTATACGCTTTGGCATTGTTTGGTATACACTGAGTCATTACATGTGTGAAACTTTGATCCTGGCGCACATGTAATCTATGCATCTGGTTTTGCCTTTAAAACCGGGTGTGACAAAGTGGTACCAGAGCCGTGTTGACTGTAGGACGTTAGCCTAGTTAGCAATGGTCGAAATTAAGTATTATACTAGAAGCCACACTTATACTCTCCTTGTCTTCATCTCATCTTTAACCTGTACTTTGTTCTTTATCTTAACTTTGTTCTTGCACCTAATCTTTAGCACATATCTTATGCGGTAACCTTTTCTCTACCTCCAGATGGTTCATCATCTGAAGACTGCCCGCAAGAGCGCCATTCCTCAGTACCGCTACAGTCAGGAGCATTTCTATAATCCTGAGGATGGGAAGAAGCAGGAGCTATTTTTGGATGGATTAGTTGGACCACTTCAGTACCAGCTTATGTCTCACAGCTTCCCAACCTTTCAGAAGCTGGTGGATAGTGCTATTAGCTTGGAGTATAAGCGTAAGGAATTGGGAGAGCAGAAGAGGAAGGTTATCTCTCAGGGACAGACTGGGAGTAACACTCGCCCTCGTTTCTCTCCACAGCAGGGGACACCGTTCCATTTCGAAGGTCCGAGCGGGAACCTTGGGCAGCAGCAGTCTCCACGCCCTGCCCAGCAGTCTCAGTGCCCCGCTCAGCAGTTCCAGCCGACCAGCCAACAGGTTCGGACCCCAGTACAGCAGACTCCGCACCCTGGTTTTCAGCAGAGTCGCCTAGTACCCCTAGTTGGCACCCCGGCTAGGACCAGCACCCCAGGAGGCATCACTTGCTTCAAGTGTGGAGAAGTGGGCCATTATACTAATGCTTGCCCCAAGAGGAATGCTCCAAACACTCCAGTACAGGGTCAGCAAACACAGCAGACAAAGAATGGGAGCCAGACACCGCAGGGCAACAAGGGATAGCAGAGCTATGCATGGGCAGGGTGAACCACGTGAGTGCTGAGACCGCTCAGGAGAACCCATAGGTGGTGCTTGGTATGTTCCTTGTCGACTCAATCCCCGCATCAGTTTTATTTGATTCTGGAGCATCTCATTCTTTCATATCTGCTCAATTCGTGGCTAAACATAGTATACCCATGTGCCCATTGAAACAAAACATGTTAGTTAACTCAACGGGGGGAGAGATGAAAGCCTCATACATGTGTCTTAAAGTTAATTTTAAGATCATGGGAGTAGACTTTTGGGCATGATTAATAGTCTTGGATTCGAAGGATCTTGATGTCATACTGGGAATGGACTGGATGGGTATGCATGATGTGGTGATTCAGTGTGCTAGGAGGGCAGTTCTCCTTACTAGTCCTAAAGGGGAAAAGGTTGAATTGGTGGCCCCTTACCCTCATCGACCGGTGGTATAGTGAATCAACTTGATGGAAAAGATCTGAGGAATATTAGAGTAGTGTGCGACTATCCAGATGTATTTCCGGACGAGCTACCAGGTATGCCACCTGACCGAGATGTTGAGTTCGTTATTGATCTTTTACCTGGTACTGCTCCAATCTCTAAACGTCCATACAGAATGTCCAGTAATCAATTCTTAGAACTTAAGAAACAAATTAAGGAGTCATTGGAAAAAGGGTTCATTCGTCCTAGTTCATCAACTTGGGGAGCACCTGTTATATTTGTGGAGAAGAAGGATGGTACACAGAGGATGTGTGTGGATTATAGGTTGCTCAATGATGTCACCATCAAGAATAAGTATCCTTTGCCCCGTATTGAGGATTTATTTTATCAGATGAGAGGTGCCAAGGTATTCTCCAAGATTGATCTATATTCTGGTTATCATCAGATGAAGATTAGATTATCATATATTCCTAAGACTGTATTCACCACTAGGTATGGGCTTTATGAGTACACAGTCATGTCTTTTGGTTTGACCAATGCACCTGCCTACTTCATGTATTGATGAACAAGGTGTTTATGGAGTATCTGGATAAGTTTGTTGTGGTGTTCATTGATGATATCTTGATCTACTCCAAGAGTGAGGAAGAACATAAGGAGCATTTGAGGCTTGTGTTGGAAAAGTTGAGGGAACACCAGCTGTACGCTAAGTTCAGTAAGTGTGATTTCTGGTTTAAGGAAGTCTCTTTCCTTGGGCATATCATTACAGATGGAGGTATTTCAGTTGATCCAGGAAGGTTAGAGATGTGTTGAAGTGAGAACCGCCACAGACAGTCAAGGAAATTAGGAGTTTCCTTGGTCTTGCAGGATATTATCATTGGTTCATTGAAGGATTTTCCAAGATAGTGAAGCCTCTCACGTCACTTTTGGAGAAGGATAGGGAATTTAAGTGGACTGAAGCATGTCAGGCTAGTTTTGAGGAGTTGAAGAAGAGGTTGACCACAGCCCCGGTGCTAGTAATGCCAGATCTACAGAAGATCTTTGACATTTATTGTGATGCATCTCGACAAGGTCTAGGATGTGTTCTCATGTAGGAAGGACATGTTATAGCCTATGCATCTAGACCATTGAGGAAACATGAGCTAAATTATCCTACGCATGATCTTGAGTTGGCAGCTGTGGTCCATGCTTTAAAAATTTGGAGACATTACATTATGAGAACCAAGTGCCAGATTTTACTGATCATAAGAGCTTGAAGTACATATTCACTCAGAAGGATCTTAATCTAAGACAGCGTCGATGGTTAGAGCTGATCAAGGATTATGACTTGGAGATACACTATCATCCTGGAAAGGCAAATCTGGTTGCAGATGCTTTGAGCCGGAAGGGACAAGTTAACATGGCCCTGACTTTCCAGTTGCCTGATGAGTTGATGAAGGAGTTTGAGCGTCTCAACTTGGGTATGGTTACCCATACTGAGGGAGTGACATTGGAAGTGGAATCCACTTTGGAATAGGAGATACGTCAGGGACAGCTGGAGGATGATGAGATCCAGGAAATCAGAGTGTCTATGAAGAAAGGAAAAGCCCCTGATTTCACAGAAGATGAACAGGGAACTATATGGTTTAGGAAGAGGATTTGTGTACTAGATGTTGGTAATCTTAGAGAGAAATATCTTGAGAGAAGCTCATGATTCAGTTTATTCCATTCACCCAGGTAGTACTAAGATGTACCAGGATCTTAAGCAGAGATATTGGTGGTATGGGATGAAGAGAGATGTGGTTGCACACGTGGCCATATGTGATACCTATCATAGAGTTAAAGCTGAGCATCAAAAGCCAGGAGGATTGCTTCAGCCATTAAAGGTATCAGAATGGAAGTGGAAAGAGATTGGTATGGATTTTATAGTTGGGTTACCCCGTACTCGAGATGGTTATGATTCGATATGGGTGATTGTGGATCGCTTAACCAAAGTAGTTCACTTTATCCCAGTAAGGACTACTTATACAGGAGCAAAGTTAGCAGAGTTATATATGTCTAGGATCGTGTGTTTGCATGGTGTGCCTAAGAAGATAGTGTCAGACAGAGGTACCCAGTTTACATCTCGGTTTTGGGAGAAGCTTCATGAATCCATGGATACGGTCCTAAATTTCAGCTCAGCTTATCACCCATAGACAGATGGACAGACAGAGAGGACTAATCAGATTCTTGAGGACATGTTGAGAGCCTGTGCTCTTAAGCATGGAGGAAGTTGGGATAAGAGTTTGCCTTATGCCGAGTTTTCTTATAACAACAGTTATCAGGCAAGTCTAAAGATGTCACCTTTTGAAGCATTATATGGAAGGAAGTGCAGAACTCCTTTGTATTGGAGTGAGACAGGAGAAAGTCGATTGTTTGGAATAGATGTTGTTAAGGAAGCAGAGAGGCAAGTTCAGATCATTAGGGAGAATTTGAGATCCTCTCAATCCAGACAGAAGAGTTATGCGGACAAGAAGAGGAGACATGTAGTCTTTCAGGACGGTGACTATGTGTACCTAAAGGTGTCGCCAATCAAAGGTTTGCGAAGGTTTAAAGTTAAGGGAAAGTTATCGCCTCGATTTATTGGACCCTTTAAGATTTTGGAGAGAGTGGGAGAAGTAGCTTACACATTAGAGTTGCCAGATCAGCTTTCGGATGTGCATGATGTGTTCCATATCTCTCAGTTGAAAAAATATTTCGAGCCTCATGATAAGGAGCCCTTACCTATGGATGGGTTGGCTATCAAGGAGGATCTCACTATTTTTGAATATCCTATCAAGATCGTGGATACCTTAGCACGGGTTACAAGGAATTGAATGATTAAGATGTGCAAGGTGTAATGGAGTAATCATTCAGAGGATGAGGCAACATGGGAGAGAGAGGATGAACTAAATGAGGAATTTCTCCAAATCTTCGAAAATCTATCCGAATCTCGAGGACGAGATTCTTCTTAAGGGGTAGGATTTGTAACACCCTAAATTTCATATTTTGCATTTTATAAAATTTGCTAGACAAAAAAATTGCATGAGTTACGGAGCATAAGGATGCAAATTATTTTCCTATGTATTTAAGTAATTTTTCAAAAAAAAAATAATAATAAATTTAGAAATGATTTGTTGCATTCATGCTGATGCATTATTTTGGTTGCTTGAATTCAAATCCTAGTTTGAATTCAAATGTTTGAGTTTGAAAGTTTAAAAAAAATAGGAAACCTCTCTTCTCTTCTCTTCTCTTCCCTTTCTTTCTTTCTAGCCCAGTTGCACGAGTCCGCCGGCGCTCCCTCAATTCTCTCCGCTGTCCGCTGGAACACCCTTGCAGCCCAGTTTCAGCTCCGCTTCGCTCAGCCCAGCTCAGCCCAACAGCCCAACCCACCAGCCGTGCAGCAGCCTAGCGCCGCAGCGCGTCGCCCGCGCCTGTCACTGACGCGTGGGGCCAGGCTCTCATCCCCAACCCCGTCTCTGCCCAGGACTCTGCCGTCGTGCCGACTCCGCGTTGTCCGCGCCGCCGTGTCCTTGTTCGAGTCTAGCCGCGTCAAGGCTCGACTTCGTGCCTTAAATAGCTGCCTCCGCCCTGCATCGAACCCCCAGACACGAACCCTAGCAGCCTGTATCCTCTCCAGCGCCGCCGCCGCAAACCGAGCTCGAGCCGCCATTGTCGATCTACGCCGTCGCGATCTCTCTGTCCCCATGAAGCACACCGTAGCTTCACAAGGAGGTAAGAAGGCCGTAGGAATCGCTTGTTCGTGTCCTAGTGCCCTACGTCGCCCGCTTGAGCTCGCCGTCGTTGAGGCTCCGCCGCGCTGCGTGTTCTGCCGTCGTCGTCGCGTCTCCGCCTCGATTGGTGCCCCAGTCGAGTCCCCCGTGAGCTCCTCGTCATGTCTGTGCCACTTGAACTCCAGATAGCGCCTGGAATCGTTGGATCTCGTATTCTCCGGCGACTCCGCCGCCGCTCGCCGTCGTCTCGAGCCGCTGTCGCGTCGTCGCCTCGTTCCAGCCGTCCGATCTGAGATCTACGGCTCAGATCTGGTCTAACTCCGCGTCATACTGGTCAACCCAGCTGAGTTCGCCCAACTTTGCAAAAGAGTCCCTGCAGTTTTATGTTTTTCCACCCGCAGTCCAACTAGTTCAAAAGTATTTATAACCATGCTCTTGGTTTTTTGTTTTAAACCCTGAGTTTTTCAAATTTTGTTTCCACCGTCCAAATTTCAAGTTTTAGAAGTTTTAGGTTCTTTACATTCCAGTCCTCAGTTTTTCACAGTTAGGCCCCTGGTAGCTTAGTTTTCTCACAAATAGGTCCCTAGAGCTTGTTTTAGCCCTAGAATCAGCGTTTTAACTCCGTTTTTAGTGTTCTACATATCCACGCGTTCATCTCAATGAGTAGAATAGTTAAGTGTTGTTCTTGTTTCTGTTTATGATGATTGGTGTACTGTTTCTTATCTTATTGATTTGCTGCTTTGCATGTGAATGTGTGATGCGTAGAGAGTGCGTTGTTCGAGGAGTACGTTGAGGATACAGGTGTTGAAGACTCTGAGCAGCAGTAGGAATTTGTGGAAGGCAAGTATTCCTTAGCCATGCCCGTTTGTCCTATATAAACATGCATTTAATTACCGTATTTACTTATCGCTTTGCAGTAATTTTGATGGGTTCCTATTAAGGATCATGACTAGTATCTTTTTACCATTACCTTGAAGCTGGGTTATTTCAATTAATTTGATGGTAGTTGTTGCTTAGCTTGCTTAACTTGGTTGGTAATGAACATACATGTTACTTGTTACATCTTTTGTTCATGTTAATTGAAAGACTATATTTTGTTAATTGGAACATGGAGAACCACCCAGGACAACAGTACAACCACAAGGTTATATGGCTCTGGCTTGGCTAATTAATTAGAAACTTTAGTATGTGATATGCTTTACCTGAAAGGGGCGAGGGGGTGGCGGTAGTTAGTGTATAGACTCGCTCTAGCGGGGAGTTGGCTTAGCTAAGACACGGTACCCGCTTGGGGACTTTATACATTGCACTGACCATGTAACCTAGAGCAGTCCATACTAGGGAATCTTTTAAAGGCCTCGCAGCGCCTCTATGCAATCACACCTTGGTAGTGTGGTATGATGCTTGGCCGGCATCGCGTGGTTGGGTTCAAAGTTCTTTGGAACTTTTGCGCGACTTGTGGGTAAAGATGTACAACCTCTACAGAGTGTAAAACTAATCGATTAGCCGTGCTCACGGTCAAGAGTGGCTTGGACCCTCACATGATTAATTTATGGAAGTTGATAATTAATTTGATGCATTCTATTTTATAGGCAATGCTTTACATTAATTGTGGGTTGGTATAAACTTTCACTTGCTAGTAATTAGTTGCTTAATAAAATTTGACCAACTAAAATGCTAAAATGCTTAACCTTTCAGCCTTCCACATATACAGCCTTGCATGTTTATTTACTGTTATTCTCCGCTTGCTGAGTACTTCTGTGCTCACGCTTGTTTTATTATTGCATATACACTATTCGGTTGTTGCTCAGACATGGGAAGATTTGAAGATTGTCCTGGTGACTATGATGAGTTCTAGGCACGTGCTTCCAGTCGACTGCCTGTGGAGTCCGTTGTTATCCGCTGCTAGCTACTCGTTTATATGAGACATTCAGTCTTGTAGTAAAGTTTATACGCTTTGGCATTGTTTGGTATACACTGAGTCATTACATGTGTGAAACTTTGATCCTGGCGCACATGTAATCTATGCATCTGGTTTTGCCTTTAAAACCGAGTGTGACAACCAAGTTACCTTCACCCGCTTGCGAGGTGAACTTTGGGTGTGCTACCCATTTTGAGCTGGATCTTGGAGCTTCTCGTGTATATATGTGACATATGTATCATGTGTACCATTCATGCATGCATTGTACCAAAAACATGGTAGGATAGCGATCTTTGCATCATATTTTCTTGATAGGATGAGCTTCTCTTATATACATTGATCACCATGATTTGCTCTTGTGAGATATTGGTATGCTTGGTGAATGGTGATGTGAATGCTAAGCTCTTGATGGTATTGCTATATATTCATGATGAGATAGCTTCTTTTTGTGAAAAATGCTAAATTTGCTTTCACTCATGAGTAGATGCTTGTTCATGCTCTCTTTGTGCTAAAATGCCTATATCATGCTTAGTTTATGCTTGGGAATCATGCTCTTTTCACTTGGGGTCAAATACCTTGTTATCATTGTGAATGTTTAGCCCATGTGTTATCTTGTGGAGAGGCATAAACTTCTTTTTACCGCAAAGGCATTTCATGTACCATGCTTAAATCTAAAAATGAAATGCCTATGCTTGAAAAATTTGCTCTCATAATCATGTCTTGTATGCTTTCATGTATATGTCTTGGGTGCTAAACCATTGCATGTTGTCTACCACGAGAAGTCTCAATTAGAAGTAGACACATGGCTCGATGTTTTTGACATGACATGAGGTAGCTTGTGGGTGTTTGCTATGATTTTATGATGAGAACTTGTGACCTTGTATGAGCTTTGTGTGATCTAGTTCATTTTTGCTCAAATGGATCATGGATAGGACTTTTGCTTATGAGCTAAATTTTTTGTTGAAAAATGCTTAAAATTGGCTTTACTTGATCACATGTATATATGTCTTTACTCTCTTGATGGCAATGCTTAAATTGAACCATGATCTACCTTGCTTGCTCTTTATCTCACTTGTAGCATTTTTGTAGTTCTCTTTGTATATTTGAGAAGCTTGGTAGATTGTATATGCTTTGTCATGCATTTGTATAAATTCAGTTGGTCTCATGCTAGCTTGATTCCTACATTGTCAACAAGAGGGAGAAATTTGGAGAGAAATGTTGTGCATCCAATTCAGATTGCATTTTGCACGCACTTGTTCAAGGGTAGTTTGCATATGTGCAGGGGGAGCTCTTTGTGTTGCCTGATTTTGTGCTTTGTGCTTTGCTCCTTGTGAGCTTGTTGTCTCGGTTGTGTTGAGTTGTTGCCCTTGCCTTAGGAGACCGAGACTTTCTCTGACGAGTGATCTTGTTTTCGCTTGTTCTTTGGCTTCAGATCACTTGTTGGAGGTTTGTTTTTCATTTTCTTTTCTTTTCTTTTTCCTTTGTTTCTGAATTGGTTACAATGGGTGTTGTCAATGCACTCATCAAGGGGGTGATTGAGGACCAGGAGCGTCCGAGGACCAGTGAAAGATCGCTCCTCAATGACGAATGATTGACAACATTTTGTCGACTGATTCTTGGCCTAGTATTGCAGGTGCAGGTTGCGACTTGATTTGCGTTGGTGCAGGTGAAGAACAAGCGCGAAAGGTCTATGCCGAGGTGGCCTCCGAGTGATGGAGAGACAAGTAGGCTTGGTTCGAAGGACCCGATGCCCGACGGGGTCAAGTGCGAGCCGTACGGTGCAAGAAGAGCAAGATGAAGTCGTGAACATGGAGCCGGTGCAAGGTAGCGGCTAGCGACCGAAGCTTGTGCGCAGGGTTTGTTGGTTTGGCCACAAAACCAATATAGCTTGAAGACCCGACGTGGCGGAGACGGGATCCGAGCGCGACGGGAAGCTTCGAGGCAGGGGACATGCGGCGTGATCACAGAGCTTGCGTCGAGGTGAAACGAGGCTGCGGTGGATGCGTGTCCACTCGATGGGAATATTCGAAAACTTGACCAAAATACCTCTGAGGGGTGTGTATCCAAGTTTAAGTTGTAGGGGTATCGTCGTCATTTGCCACCCCCGAGAGACTTCATATATATAGTGGAGGGGTGGATGGCAACCGGGGTCTCTCCGGCTGGACTGCTTCTCATTTCCTTTGCCCCATAGGCTAGACTATCTCTGTATAGACTCTGACCTCTCTTCTCATTTCCTTTGCTCCATAGTCTAGACTATCTATGTATAGACTCTGACCTATCTCGGGTGGAGATGATCAACGACCTGGGCTTCGACACGCTCACCTTCCTCGGCGTCAAGGTCCTCGTCGTCCCCGCATGTAACGACCTACTCGGGATAACGGCTTAGACTCACTCTACACATTGAATGGACCACACCTACCAGTTAACCACTTACTCTTTCGTCTTCGCTTCACGCGAAAAAAGTTCGAACAGGTTAACAGACTTCTCGAAGCCAGCTATTTAAGCTGTTCTGGCTGCTAGTCCGCTTCCGATTTGGCACTAAAGCTCCCCCAGCTATAGTATTTCGCGTCACGCCTGTTACAACTCAGACCATAGGTTCAGGAGTCACCTTTTCTGGCCACGTCCATACGCCTAGTGCTGACGCATGTGCCATACCGTGACCACACAGGGTCCACGCGTATGCACCATGCCCACGCAACTGACCCGTAACAAGCTATAGTAGCTGCGAAAACTGGCCCGGCCTATCTAGTCTTATTGGGCTGGGTTGGTCCGTTACATCTCACCAACCCTTAGGATACCGCCTATCTAGTCTTATTGGGCTGGGTTGGTCCGTTACATCTCACCAACCCTTAGGATACCAAACTACCCTTTTCTGCTCGACTCACTCTACACGTTGAATGGGCCACACCTTCCAAGTGACCTCTTGCGTTTTCGTCCTCGCTTCGCGCAAAAATAAATTCAAACGTGTTAGCAAGCTTCCCGAAGCGAGCTATTTAAGCTGGTCTGGCTGCCGGTCAGCTTCCGGTTCGGCACTAAAGCTCTCAGCTACAGTATTCCACGCCGTGCTACAGTAGCTCCCAGCTACAATAACCGCAAAACTGGCCCGGCCTATCTGGCCTTATTGGGCTGGGTTGGTCTGTTACACTGCCTTCCGCGTCATCCGGGCTAGCCCAGTGAAGTATCTCTCCCGCGTCGTCCCCATTTGCCACACAATGTCAAAATCCAAATTCTCACACGTCGATATCCAAATGCTGCAGATTCTCGGTTTCTTCTGCGCCGGTGTCGTGCTCAACCAGTTCGGCCTCATCAGGAACCTCACCGACGTCAAGCTTCTGTCCGAGTGGGGAATCCTCTTCCTAGTAAAACTTCATTTTTCCAATTTCACGACCGTTGTTTGGAGGATTTTACTGAACTGAGACACTGAATGGTTCAATGGCTTCTCTCCCCACCATTGCAGCTATTTGAGATGGGGCTTGAGCTATCCCTGTCTCGACTCAAGGCTCTTGCGAGGTACGCCTTCGGGATGGGCTTGCCTCAGGTACGTGCTTATTCATCCTTGTGCTACATATATGTATGCCTGTTGATTTGTGATGACGGATTCTGACGATGCTTGTGATGCCAAGAACCTAGTTCAATTCATAAGGAATTTAAGTGTAAAAAATAAATTCATATGGAATTTCGGAAAGCTGATTTACAGCATCTTTCAATGCCTTGTAGGTTCTTTTGTCAACCCTTGCCTTCACAGCGTTCGAGCTCCCTCCTAACGGCGCCATAGGAACAAAAATCTTGCAGTTCCTATTTAACTCAAGGCCTGATCTGGTAAGATGTACTGCGAACTGAAAAATGAAGCATACTCTTCTGTAGTATATTCCGATGTTTGATGTTCCATTGTCAGTGTTGATTCAGTTGCTCGAATTTGATCTGTAGGTGAACATCAGAAGTATTGACGAAGCAATAGTAATTGGAGCTGCACTCTCACTATCTTCGTCTGCTTTTGTTCTTCAGGTGTGCATTCTATCCAGGAACGACTGAAATTTCTACTTCAGCAAACATTCTTTAATGCATCGAGATTCTCCATGCTTTTTATATCTGTAACAAGTCTATTTTGGGTAATGGCTTAGCTCGTGACATGCACACTAACAACTATGCATACAGCGGCATTTCAGTTACACAAATTGTTCAAGCAACTTGTCATGCTTTACAATCATTATTATTTTTACTATTGACACATGTGACTGATGTGAAGTGCTTGTGAATATCTGCTTGCAGCTTCTTGCTGAGAAAGGTGAACTTCCAACACGATTTGGTTCCGCTACACTGGGAATCCTCCTCCTGCAGGTGTTTGATTGAGGCTCTATATCCTTTCGCTCTCTCTCATATTGCCCTTATTCATGAATCTTCCAAGGAGTGTAATGTGTACTAATTCCAGGATATGTTCTGCTGATACTCACAGGACATTGCAGTTGTCCCCCTGTTGGTCATACTCCCTGTGCTAGAGAGTCAGGTATGCTAAAGGTTAGCACTTAGATTTATCAAACTACATGAAAGCTCTTCTGCAAGATATGAATCTAATATACTTTTTCATTATGATACAATACACCTTTAAGGATTAGCACTACTTGCACTAAATGATTTGTAGTTCTAAAATTTAGTGAGAAAAGGTCGACACTAACTAGCTAATAATGTTTGCAAATTTAGTGTAAAAGGGTTGATACGTAAACATACAAATAAATCACTAGCACATTACTGCATCCTACTTATTCAGCTATTAGCATGCAGTACTGCCTTCACAGTGCATTGACTCATACGATGACATTTATTTGCTTTATTATAGAATATCGTGGAGCAAAGTGTTTGGCCAATTTTGCTAGCTGAAAGCATAAAGGCACTGGGAGGACTTGGGTTGCTTTCCCTTGGTGGGAAATATCTCATGAGACGTGTCTTTGAAGTTTGTTACTTTCTACTTTACATTTAATCATGAACTATTGGTTTAGTATAGAAAAGAAACTGAATTACTCTTCAGGCAGTTTGTTGCAGAGTCAAGGAGTTCAGAGGCATTTGTTGCACTCTGTCTTCTAACAGTTGCAGGGACCTCACTTATCACCCAACAGTTGGGATTTAGTGATACAGTATGTCCTCTTTGAAAATTAATTCAAAATTCAGATTATGCTCTTTCAGTTTTCATGTTTGCTAATTGTTTACTTTCTCATATCATCCTATATATGTAGTTAGGTGCATTTCTGGCTGGAGCCATTCTCGCAGAAACAAATTTCCGCACACAAATTGAAGCTGACATAAGGCCATTCAGAGGCTTGTTGCTTGGATTGTTCTTTGTGACTACAGGAACTTCCATTGACATGCAGGTACAGACTCTGTATTCATGATCATTAATCCATATCTTCTCTTCATTTCCATTTTCCACTCACTGGGCAGTTGCTAAGTAATATTTGAAGTGGTGTTGCTGTGTTTTTTTGTTCATTAAGAAAACACCATTTTGATCCTTATTGATCCATCTTGACCTTTTTCATGATTGTAGCTTCTCATCCGGGAGTGGCCTAATGTTCTATCACTGTTGGGAGGTCTTATTACAATCAAGACATTGATAATTACCGCAATTGGGCCAAGAGTCGGATTGACTCTTCAAGAAAGTGTAAGGATAGGATTGCTACTTTCTCAAGGAGGCGAGTTTGGGTTTGTGGTTTTTTCTTTGGCAAACAGGCTTGGGGTCGTACCACTTGAGTTGAACAAACTGCTCATAATTGTTGTTGTGCTATCAATGGCATTAACTCCACTACTCAATGAAGTTGGAAGAAGAGTAGCAGGGATCATTGATGAAAATACTGAAGAAAAAGAAGTATGTAACTGCAATAATTTTTACATTCATGTTGAACATCGGTATAGTTCTTCTCTGAACTCTTAAAATTCTCTTCCGTAGAAACCTACCGAGATGGTGAATTATGGTGCCACTGAACCTATTGTAATTATTGGTTTTGGAGAGATGGGACAGGTATCTTGCATGATATTTTTCTTACTTCATTGCGAGTACAGATTACATATTACCATATTTGTGCAGGTCCTTGCAAATTTTTTATCTGCACCACTATCATTTGGTCTTGACCAAGACGCAGAAGGATGGCCATATGTTGCATTTGATTTAAATCCTGCTGTTGTAAAGGTTGGGAATAAGAAAGCATTTTGGTAGTATAACGATTGATGTGTCTTCCCTTCTTTCTGAAAAAGTGGATTGATGTGTCTTATGTGTTTAACTAAGATTATTTGTTCTTTCCTACCAGTCAGCTAGAAAATCAGGATTCCCTGTGCTATACGGAGATGGTTCCCGCCCTGTAGTTCTGCAATCTGCCGGCATAACATTTCCAAAAGCTATCATGGTTATGTACACCGGGAACGGGGAAGGAAAAAACTATTGAATCTGTAAACAGGCTGCGGCAAGCTTTCACTGCGGTGAGAATCTCCAATCTGAAACAAACACTGTTCGTTAGAGTTAGGATGGAGACCCCCTGATTTTTGATACAGCAACTGAAAGAGACTTGGAGAGATGACTATTGACATTATCTTTTGTTTTTACAGGTTCCGATATATGCTAGGGCTCAAGACCTCTCCCATTTGTTAGATCTTAAGAAAGCAGGGGCAACAGATGTTGTCCTAGAAAATGCCGAGGTAACTTTTGAAACAGGTTTTGTGTTTACCAAGCAGCACAGAAGAATTCATTTGGTCAATTTTTTCTCCTGTTAATCTTTCCCTGCAGGCTAGCTTGCAGTTAGGTTCGTTACTTTTAAGAGGATTGGGCGTCATGTCTGATGATGTATCCTTCTTGAGTAAGCTTGTGAGAAATTCAATGGAGGTACAAGCTCAAGAAGCAGTAAAAGATGTTGAGGAAGCTGATATCCTGAAGCCTCTTCAGGTTCTTGAAATCTCGGAATCAATATCAAAATCATAGAATCTTCATTTCCCATATGAATTAAATATCTTCTTGCAGGTAAGAGTATCAGACTTAGTTGACAGCAATGGGAACGGTTCAAGAATGATAGCCCAGGAGCAGTCACTAAGCTTAAGTAGCCGCCCAGATTTAAACATGATAAAACCACCTGTGGAGAGTCGGACACCTGATGTGAAGGTGGAAAAGGACCAGACAGGATATGACTTTGTGGAGAGAGATTCTGCAGATGGTGTGAGATACTGTCTATTGGAAGGTGATGACGAAACCGATGAAGCCTCCGGTACAAACAAGGAAATGATCGATCAATCTGCGTAATGGCAAGGAACATGTCGGAATGAAGATAGGAAGCTAGTCAATTTGAACTGCTAGGATCAAGTTCATAGGTAACTCCTAGGCTGATCAGAAGCAGCACTTTTTTTGTGCAGCTCCTGTGGCTTCCATGCATCAGAACCGAAGACTTTGAGAGTTTGTGATTTATGGATATCCATTCATTAACACAGTCGCAGATGGGGATCGCTTCTTAAGACAGAAGTATCTGAATTTATGCCGTGACAAATGGAGTACCCATCATGAACCCGTTACAGATGAAGAAATTTATATCCGACAAATTGACGCTGGGAAGCATGCAACTTGCTAATGCAGCTGAGCGCACGCACTCAGCAAATGTCAGATTGGGTTATTGATGTTTCAGAATTCAGAATAGCATTTTCCATAGGACAACTTGTGAAGATTCAAGTACATGTATCATACATTATGATTGGTAGAAGCATTCTTGTACCATATCTGCACCACATTACTTGTGTATAATAGACCTTACATTCCAGGAGCAACTTATATACATGAAAAAACTATGTACTATTCTATGCACAGCATTCAGCAGTCTCTGAATCGTGCCAGGTGAGTCTATTTTTACTGTGTAATCTAGAGTCGTTCTCATTGTTGAATTCATGATTTTCTATTCATTTTTGTTTATTATCTCTGCACATCATTCGGTAGTTGCTGAATCGTGCCAGGTCAGGCTGTCTCTACTCTACTCTCTTTCTCTACTGTAAAAATGTTTGGTTTCAGTGGGATAAATAAAATTTACAGCTAGTAATCCATGGAGGCGAAGTCCGGCTCCGGCGGCTTTGGCAGCATGATGAGTGTGTCCGCCCTGACGGACCTCTGCCGCTGCACTCCCCTCATGGCGTTCTTGGCGAACCTGGACATGAGCATCGTGGTCCTGATCCTGCTGCTGGTGGACGTCCCCGCGGCGTCGGCCTCGTCGGCGGCGGCCTCCTCCTCCTCCCTCCTCCTCTGCTCCGCCGCCCTCCTCTTGAGGTGCCTCCTCCACGCCGCCTGTATGAAGCACGACGCCCACGTCCTCCACTGCTGCGAGTAGAACCTGAACGTCTGCTGCAGCTGCTTGCTGTGCAGCCGCCGGAACTGCCCGGCCACGAACTTGAGCTCCTCCGCCCGCAGCGCGAACGCCTCCACCTCCGAGATCGCCCTCACCGTCCTCGTCGACAGCGGGAAGTTCGCCGCCGCCTTGGGGTCCAGAGCCCACGTCAGCAGCTCCTCCCCGCAGAAATCTCCCTCCTTGAGCAACCCCCGGTTGTAGAACCCCGTCCGGCCGCCGTCGGTGGTGGAGCTCTCGAGCCGTCCCCGGATGATGAAGAGCATCTCGTCGACGGGGTCGCCTTCCCTGACGATGAAGGTGGAGTCCGTGCAGAGGCTGGGCTTGAGTCGCTCGCAGATGGCGTCGAGGAGGCGCTCGTCCATGTTGGCGAAGAGCGGGACGCGGCGGACCAGGCGGAGGCAGAGGTGGCGCTTCACGTCGCGGCGGAGGTCCTTGGGGAGCCCCCGGACGAGGGCGTCCTCGTCGACGCCGCGGGTCTCGAGCCACTTGTACTGGTTGTGGCGCCAAACCCGGTCCCGGAGGTCGTCGGGGAGCACGCGGTGGCGCATCCACTGCTCCGAGTCCCGGCGCTTGAGCCGCATCTCCTCGAGCCGCAGCGTCATGGACTGGAGGTAGGTCTGCATGTTGCCGATGAGGAGCGCCATGAGGATGAGGCCGACGAGGGCGAGCGTGATGGAGAAGAGCTGCTCCCCCTTGTAGTGCGTCGTCTCGAGCCCCTGCCCCACCGTGCTCAGGTTCTGCAGGCCCCACCACAGGCAGAAGAGGATCTTGGCGATGAGGTTCTCCGTCGAGTACACCCCGGACTGGATCGCCGTCGTGTAGATCCCGTAGGGGAACCCGGTGCCGGAGTTGTCGACGGGGGCGCACTCCTGCTGGAGCACCTGCCGGATCATGGTGCGCCACTCGAGGAACCCCGACTGGCCCTGGCTGCCGCCGCCGCAGTACATGTAGGTCCGGCACTGGTGGAAGTTGAGGTTGCTGCACTTGTCCCGCCAGCAGTCGTCGAGCCGCTCGATGGCGAGGAGGTACCAGAACGCCCCCACCATGTGGCTGGAGAGCATGTAGAGGAGGAGGTAGAAGGCGCCGCCGCCGAAGGCCGTCTCGGCGAAGACGCCGGTGGTGCGCTTGAGCTCGGAGGTGATGGGGTAGAAGCGGACGAGGCGGGGCACGTACTGCGCGAGCACCGTGAAGAGGAGCGCGTTCTTGGTGGGCAGCAGGTCGGCGCCCTTGGGCCGGTTGAGGAAGTTCCAGATGGAGACCTGCGGGAGGGGCAGCACGGCGAGGAGGTCGACGGCGAAGAAGCGGCGGAGGTAGCGGCGCGCGATGGCGGTGGAGTCGATCACGAGCTCGCCGCGCCCGAACACGCGGGACGACGGCGCGATGTAGGCGGTGCGGAACTGGAGAACGATGCGGGAGAGGTAGAAGACGTCGACGGCGGTGCGGACGATGGTGGCGACGGTTGCGAGGTTGCGGTCGAAGCCGATACAGGTGTTCTTGTCGGTGTACTTGACGGCGAGGAGGTAGAGGAAGAGCGGGTCGATGGCGACGGAGACGATGCACGCGAACACGAAGGCGCGGTTCATGCGCGCCAGGAACGCGTCCTGCGGGTCGAACACCTTCTGGGACATCTTCCGGAAGTCCTCCTGGAAGACGCGCCCGATGCTCTTGAGCCGCTCCGAGCGGTTCATCACGCCGGTGGCCACGCGCACCGACCGCGCGCGGAACTTGGCCGCCGCCGCGGATGGGTTGCCGGAGAAGTATCTGTCCATGTGGAACCCGCCGCCGTGGCCGTGATGGCCGCCGTGGTGGTGGTCCATGGCGCCACCGGATGCCGAGAAGGAGACACGCGGGGAGCACGCCGCCGCCGACGAGGCCGCGTCGTCGAGCCTCACGAACTTGTCCTTGTGCCCGTTGATCAACTCAGGGCGTGCCGTCACATTTATAGGCCCGGTGCGACGTTCTAAGTGAGGCCTGAATCGAAATACCAAATGTAGCAAAACTAATCTATATACTACAGAGCAAATACGATATACGAAGAGAAAAATACCTTTTTAACTCTGCGTTTTCATAATCTTTACTTGAATAACATCATTTTCTTAGTGTTCTTTGGAATGAAGTCTTCAATAATATTCTCATAATTAATCTTCTCCAGCAATCCACTCTCAAGTGCTATCATAGCCAAACTATTAAGTCTTTCTTGTGTCATAGTACAACGCAAGTATGACTTTAATAGTTTCAACTTAGAAAAGCTCCGCTCCGCTGATGCAACAGTCACAGGAATGGTCAATAAAATTCTATATGCAATAGCAGCATTGGGAAAACAATCATTGCGCTTTAGAAACTTAAGGATTTCAAGAGGACCCATATTTTCTCTTGGAATGAAATCCTGAAGAAATCTCAACTCTGTATATAGTTCATCGGCATCAATATCGGATTTCCCATCTCTTTTAAGGACTTCTTCAAGATTGTCACAAGAAGATTTCAAGCTCTGACTATCCAATGACTGCAACAAGTCAGAAGTAAATAAGAAACCAAAATTCTTTTGGTACTCCTGATATTGTTCAAATCTTCTTGTAAGTGAGGCAATAGCTTGATCAACTAATGCTATAAAATATTCCCTTCTAAACAATTCCTCTGGAGATAGTGTGGCAACATTTGTATCATCTGCGTTCTCATCAAATTGTCTCTTTCTTTTAATTGTTCGCTTTTTAGTAAATGTTGTGCCAATATCCAGCTCAAGTGCAATTCTTTTGGCTGCCTCCAATGCTTCTAAGAAACCAGTTTCTCTGTACCCTTGGAAGAAAGAAATTAGCCCTTTCACTTTTTCAATGGCAACATCAATAAGCATATCCTCTTCTTGCAAGTGTTTGCTTACTAAATTAACAGCATACAGTACCTCATACCAAATGACTATTGTCACTATAAATTCAAATTCTCCAAGTTCATTCTTTGCCAAACCTTTAGCCTCACTGCTAAGTTTTACATCTTTATCAACTTCAGATACCTGCAAATTACAAGGAAAAAATACAAGTTAATTTTTCAGGTTATGCAGAGAAAATGTGTTGTTATTAATTAATATGTTAATGTCAAATACCTAAAGTAGAGCCTCTCGAATGTCGGCGCATTGAAATCTAATAGCTTTAACACTTTCAACACGACTCTCCCATCATGTAGTTGACACTGACTTGAGAGTCAATCCTGTTATGTTATCTTTCAGAATCTGCCATTTCTTAGTGGAATTAGCAAAAGTTGTATAAATGCGTTGGATGATTCCAAAGAAGTCTTTAGCACAAGATTTGGCCATATCACAAAGTGTTAAATTAAGGCTATGGCAACCACAAGCAGAATAGAATGCTCTCAGATTTACATCCAAAAGTCTCCTTTGCACCCCTTGATGTTTTCCTTTCATATTTGACCCATTGTCATAAACTTGTCCTCTCACATCATCAATATCAAGATCAAGAGACTTTAGCTCATTCTCTAGCACCTCAAAAAGTCATTTCCCGGTTGTATCATTTACTTCTATAAATTCTATAAAGGATTCTTCAATGGAAATATTATCTGAAGATGAATCCACATATCTTATAATTAAAGACATTTGTTCTTCGTGGCTTGCATCAGGGGTACAATCAAGTATGACAGAGAAATACTTTGCTCTTTTTATTTTCCTTATAATTTCAAACTTAATAGCAGAACCGAGCAAGTGTATCAACTCATTATGAATCTTTGGATCAAGATAATGAAGGTGAGTTTCTTCATTTGTAATACGACGAACATGCTCTTGGATAACTGGGTCAAATTTAGCCAACATCTCTATCAAACCTAAGAAATTTCCATTGCTATCTTCATATAGTTTGCTATTAGTAACACGAAATGCTAGACTGTGTTTGGCAAGAAATTTAACAATGCAAACAATTCTGAATAATACTTTTCTCCAATGGTCTTTTTCTTTCTCAAGTTGTCTCTGGACAGTTTTGTCAATAGCTTGATCACTCTGCAACCTATTATGTAACTCATACCAAGTGGTCATATTCAAAACATGATCTGGACTTGTCTCATGCTCTTTAAGCCGAGTGCCAAGATGTATCCAATCATTATACCCCTCATTTGCCAATTGACCCTTTCTGTGCCCTTTTGTAAATAATTTACAACTGAAGCATAATACCCTATCGAGTTCCTTAGAATAGACAAGCCAATCTCTATCGCAATGCTCTCCATTTGATAGAATTCTAGTATAGAATCGTGCAGAAAACCTTCTAGAATATCTATCCTTGGGACCTTTCTGAATTGATAAGTCTCTTCTAGGGCCCTTGTGTGCTAAAATATCTATCTATTTAGGATTAAGTGAATCCCAGTTATTTGGATCAAATATATCAGGCTGAAAAGATTCACCAATATTCTCACTATTATCACCATCATTACTAGGAACTTCATGAACCTCCTCAGCATTATTTTCTGTCTCTGTCTAACCATCGGCATCAGCATCTCTAAGATCATTCTCAATTTCAATATTACTATCAAGCATAGGACCTTGATCGATTACATCTACCTCATTACCAGAAATCATGTTTGATTCTTTTATAACAAATCTATCCATTGATCCTTTTTGAGATTCAATTAACTGCTCAATTCTTTGTTTCCTCTTACGCTTTTTGGAACCAGATTCATATTTTCTAATTCGATTTGAGGAAGACATGGCTTCAAAAAACAAAAAGAATTAAATTAAATTATAGTACAAGAAGTTCCAGACGTATAGTAAATTGAAAAATATATAACTACACTCCTTCAGGGGCCTCTGCCGTGGCTCTCTCTCAGTCTTCCTCACGGACACCAACACCGTGTGGGCGTGTGGCAACAATTCCTCTGCAGGGGTCCTCCGCCGCCGGCCGGATCGGAGACGAGACGAAAAGTCGAAAGGTCGCGCGTCACCAGGCCAGCCTACAAACTCGCCGCGAGTGCTGCACACTTCTATTTGCGGAGACGAGCAGTCGATCGGAGTCGGACGGACAGAATACATACGGCCGGTATTCTACTATTGGGCTTATTTTTTGGGACCCAGCAATCTTGGGGGCCTGTACGAACGTACCGGCCGCACATGCCTCGGCGCGGCCCTGATCAACTGCGTCCGGTAGCCGCCGCAGCTGAACATCGTCGTGATCCCAGGCTACGGAACATCATCGTCGACCACCATTCGAGGATCCACACGCCCGCGAGTGCTGTTTAACCACAAAGATCAATCGGCCAGTCGATCAGTGCTGATCCTCCGGAGATGTCTCTCGCAAACAATGGTGTTCTCTCTCTAGGCGTGAAAGGAGGCGAAGGCCGTGAGCGGTTAAGGCGTGCGAGGCCGAGGCACCTACACGTGGAGCGTTGCAAATGAGCTTTACTATTTGCTTCGTTTTTCCCCCATTCTTTTTGTAAAATTCATGACGGGTAGTCCAACTCTTTCGAGATTTTTTTAATCCCAAACTTTTAGGTACCATCTGTTTCTAAAAAAACTTTTAGGTACCATCTCACACATCCGATTCGCGGCTATTGCGCATCAACGAGATGGAAGTGCGTATCTGTTTTGGCACTGGGATGATGAGTACGAACAATGTGCAGGACAAGTGCAAAACAAGGTCCAGGAGAAGTGCAGAACAAATACATGTAACCTGAGAAACATATTCTTGAGAAGATATATGATTAGTTTGGAAGACGTAGGCAGGGACATTGCTTGTTAGTAAAATATTCAGTATTCCCTCCATTTCATAACACTTGTCGTTTAGCTTTTCTAGGTACATTCCTTTTATTACGTAGATACATAATAAAAGGAATGTACCTAGAAAAGCTAAACGACAAGTATTATGAAACGGAGGGAGTATGTGCCACAATGTATGTGTATTGTATGTGTTGTCATTACCAATTTGGATGGCACATTTACTATTGGCAGAATGTTGTGTGATGTCAAATATTGTACTGACATTGCAATGCATGAGAATGCTTCTCCAATGTTCCAACTATTTTGCCACACTGAATATTGCTCTCCAATGGGTGAATGATTTTCACACAAAAATGAATTTATGCATTGCCATGGAATAATTTGAACCATATCATCTCTAAGTGCACTACCTTTTACTTATATAGAGCATCACATATACAAGTGATATCATTAACAAAAGACAAAAAAAAACAAGTGAGTTTGCTTGTTTTCACTTTTTGTTACAAACCATCAAGTCTGCTTCTTATTGCATGCTGCAAACTTCTTTTTTCTTATTTATTATTCTTGATTTCCTTGATGGCCTTCCTTTTCTTTGTAGCTGCCTACCAACTTCTCGTGAGTTATACTTAGAGCAGTGAAATGGGGGGCAGAGGTCGTCGTTGAAACCCACTTTCCAGTCCACATTTGAAGCCTAGTACTTCTTCTTAAGACAAAGCCCAGGAGGTGTCTCCCCCCTAAGGTCGATTTTTTAGCTACCTTCCGTTCCTTGGTAGTAGTAGTTAAAGAAACTAGCCTTGACAGTGATTTGTTTATAATGATGCAGTGGTGATAAGCAAAGCCTGACTTTGAACCCTAGAAAAAAAATGGAGTATACAGGTTAGTCATGGTGATGCATGGCAATAGTTAGCAGATGTTTCGTTGAACACAGTTACCTCTTCCATCATTTTCATCAGCATATATGGTGGAGCTCATCTGTGACATTAACATTCCAGGAGCTTCTTGGGTGACATACTAATAAGAACTTTGAGGTGCTTCTAGATTGATGTTGGTCTCCTACAATAACAAGTATTTTAGGTTAACTTACACACATTAGGTATGGTAGAGTTCGATGTGTATTTAGATGTTACTGCAATTACATGGGTGAACATTTCAGATTCATGCTCTTCAGCCAGTGGAGTCACATCATCACGGATATATGTCTTCAGCCACTGGAGTCACATCATCAGGGATATAGTCCTCTAGCCTTATTCCCAACTTCTTTAGGTGACAACCCTTTGCATTGTAGTTTTCTCTATGACAGTAGCCACATCTTATGATCACTCCATGTTTGGATATTTTTTTACCATACTTTCCCTAAACTTCGTGTGGTTGCTTTCTCCTAGACTTAGGTGGTCTTCCCACTTTCTTCTCATACACTAAATTATTGCTTTCATAGGCTCTCCTGACTGAATGGACTAGAATTCATGCACAACAATCTTTGATTGTATCCTTTCATGCCTCAAGCATGAGATGGCATGTTGACAAAGGATCCCTATTATTAGTTGACACTTCCTACACTCACACTCCTTTGCCTTAGTAATATATATACTCTCTCATTAACTTGAAAGATCCCTTGGTTAGATGGAAGAGCATAGCACACATTTGCAAACTCTGTATGCTTAGCAACTTTTTTCTTAATCTAAGGACTAATATTTTCTACAAATCTTGTTGTTTATTGTAGTACCTAGTCAGTGGTTGTTGGTTGACCTTCCACAACATACTAAGTATTCTCATCTACTAGCTTCCAGGATATACTTGTTGAAAACCTCACAATTATTATTCAACAAAAGGTCACTTTTGGGGAATTTAGAAAAAAAGGCCCTTACCCAAGTCTTAGGTGGCATCTTCAAACGCGCTTTGATCAAGTGCCCTCATCTTTTCCATATTATTTTTCCACTTGTTCACTGTGCTGGACTTGGCACAAGCACATAGTTGGTTCTTCAGGATATCACCTTTGAAGCCTGCATCCCTGAAGTTTTCCCAAAGGTGTCTCACACAAAAATTAATGATGCCCTCTACTCACGAAACACTTACTCAACTGCAAGAATGAGCCCCTAAAATAATAGGAGAAATGTGTCAAACATAAGAGAAGAAATAGGTACATATAGAAACAACAAAAAAAACAAATTGTTAGATAGTCCATATGTTCTATTTATCAGTCATGATAGTCCAAGGATAGGCATTCACCATGCCCAAATCATCATTCAATGTTAATTCAAGAGCCACTTCCATGAAGCCAATGATTACACCTCAACCACACCCATTGCTATTGGGTAGATGCAATCATTGGGTTCAATAATGCCCACTGCAGTGAGGATCTAGCCACCAAATTTGATCACTTTGTGGCAACTATCCAAGCATATATATGGTTTGCATCCAATGAGGAAACCCCTTTTGCAAGAATCAAATGACATGCAACAAATGGTTGATCACAATATTCAGATAGAATAAATTCCTTGATTGCTTCTCCTCAATTCATGCCCATAGTCCCACAACTTACTTTCCATATATCTTTTTCAAGGCAATCCTCCTTGCTCTATCCAGCTTACTTCTTGAAATAGTTACGTTCCAATCCCTCTACACTATTCTTGCAAAATTGGCAAGGTTCATTTTGCCATCTACTCGAAAGTTGTCTAGGTACTTCTCAGCCAACCAATTTGAGGTGCACCTCATCAGGAACCACTCATTTTGACAATTGCGTTTGCCAACACATGTATACACCATGAAGTATACAATGTGATCTAATCCTCCTTTGGACATTTCTTGACATTTTTATGTCAACCCTAATCTTCATGCAATACTCAGTTATTGCCTTTCTCAAAGTCTTTATTGTATAAAAAACCATCCCAACCATGAATGAGCGGTTGTTGAGGTCCTCTTGTCTGAAATTCTTGAACTTCAAGTTAATTTGTCCCTCTGTCTCATCATCTAGTAATTGCAATCTTTCATCATCCATGGAATTCCCTTCTCCCCCATCGTCTATTACCAAATTGATCAACCTTTTGGTCTTGATCACTTTAATAACTACTCCCTCATCATCCAAATTGTCATAATCCACAAATATATGATCATCTCCATCATCAACCTAATTGTTAGTATCTACCTCCATTATCAGTATCCTCCATCATCTCCCTCATTGTCGTTGTTTAAATGAACTATTGTCCACTCTTATAGGCGCAAACCGTCCACTATTCAAATTTCCAACCACGTACCACTCGAGTTAGTATGGCGGGTCTGCGTCACATTTTTCTCCAAGTTGCCATATCCAAGAATGTCTATGTATAATTTCAATCAAATAATGGATCGTCCGCCCTCCAGGGGTGGACCTCTACCCCCCTTGAAATTAACCGGCAGACCATCTGCCCTAGAGGTGTGAACCATCCACCGTTCACATCGAGGCACCACACAAATCCAAAATGATACCTACATGCCATCCGTCCCTCCATGGCGGACCGTCCATAGGTCCATTTCTGAAACAACCAAGGTTCGGTAAAAAAAATCATAGCCTTTAACTCTGATGTCCAAATTAGGTGATCTTGGACTCTATAGAAAGCTAGTTTAGAGGGATACACATCCCAACTGAATGCTTGACCGGCCCTCAAACACAAAGTAGAATTGCAATTCAAGATCCACCACAAACTATTACCATCAACCATTTTCTAAGCGAGTCATGCAAACTAACAGTTCCGTATCAAAGGATAGTGTGCATATGCAAGATTGAGCTTTTCATCACCTAGTAAAGTCTCAAGCATCATCAATATCCCCGTTAATAGTACAACATTCTATATTATCAACCTGGTCTTTTCTCCTCTAATCACCTAGGCTGACAAAATAAAATGCCCTACATTTCATGCATATGCCTTGTGTGAATCTACTTGGGTCTTGCTTGATGCTCATATGCACATTATGTCCATCACTATCATTTCTTCATGGTACTTGATGTTCATCAAAATATTGACTCCGTCCATCTCATCTCATGAATACACTTGGTGTCGTTCAACAATCACATGCTTTCCATGTTCTAACTCCTCATCACATCGTTTGACTCTCATCAACACATATCGATCCTTCGTTTTCATTTCTTCAAGCCACGTGACGTGATGTCCTTCACCATGTGAAGTATATCCATTCTCTTTCATTGCTTGTCTTCTTGCATTCTTCATATGATTAATGCAGATCATTCATAGCTTCATATGGCCTCTCATGGTCCACTGGCCCGTAGCCTTTACTCAACCTTTACCATTGCCTTGGTCCTTCGATGCCAAGCTTCCTACTTGCCCTTCACCCTTGCATGGTTCTTAATAGTTGAATCTTGCTTTCCCTTCACCCTCACATCCCATGAAACAACTTTTCTTCCCACATCTTCAATGTATTCACTTTCTCATTCACTCAATTCAAGTATTGTTACGATGATGTTCAATCACAACCTCAACTTATTGCTCCTTAACCAATGAGCTATCAACTCTTATCTTGTTGACCTAGATCCCTCTATGGAGCATATAAGGAATTCACAATAAGAATAAAATAACTTGGAAGAAATATTGTGATTGTTCAGGAAAACCATCAGTTTAGAGGAAAATTGATGCGTTTCGGAAATATGTCAATTCATATGTGGCCTACAAAATCGGTGATAGAAAAACAAGAAAAAATATTGCTCATCAGCTAGCAAATATCAAACAACTAGTATACAATTTTCATATAAAGTTTATCTCCATCCGAGTTAAAATGTTATAATTTTTTTAAACATGCTGCTGACGGTGGATTAACACCTTGAACAGAGATCTGATGGGACCCTCTTTTAGAGATCCGGCCTAGGGGAGAGTTTGTGTGTTGAGTGGAAGTGATTTGGTGAATGGTTTTTGGGTGATTAGACCGAGACACTAAGAGTTTGGTCAGGTTTAGGTCTCCCGGAGGATAATAGTCCTACGTCCTGTGTATCTCTGTTGTTAATGAGGAATCCACCCTCTAAAGAGTGGTTGTCTCCTTCCTTTTATAGTAACCCTATGGCGGTTGCTGGAACCGCCCTTGGTGTGAACGCGCCCTCACGATGGGGGTGCCCACAACACTGTACATCTTTTTGCGAGGTGCCTCTTCTCGCTGGACTAAGGGTAGCTTGCCCTTTCTGTCTTCTATGGGTCCCGCTGGCGTGCAGTGGGTCGTGAGGTCCTTTTGGGGAGAGCCTCCTGGGACTCCTCTCGGGATGCATCCCGGGAGGACCTGTTTGTCCTCCTAGTGCAGGCGGTCTCCTCTTCCGTCTTCTCATGGGCCCCTCTTGGTGTCAGTGGGGCCCACCTTTGCTCCTTTTCCATGTTGGTTCTCTGTACGCGGGTGAGTCCGGTGGTGGACCCAAGGACGGATGACGCTGACTGAGTGGGGTGCCAGTGTCAAGCTCGTGCCTCGACGAACCCCTATAGGCATGCCTCTCTGGTCGCCCCGTAATCATGGTCCTTTTACGGGGATGGAGTAGCCGCCTGTGCCATGCCGACACGTCAATTGTTCTTCCTCGGGTTCTGTTTTTTGCTCTTCCTTCTCCCCGACACCAAGAGCTTCAGGGAAGACCCCAGGGATGATGACGTCGGGAGCGACATCATCCCGAGTGATTGGCTTTGACACTTCGTTTTTAGCCTTGTTAATCCTACCATTAAATGGTCTGAATTGATAGGCCCTTTTAGTCCATCGCTAACTAAGGGGACCCATTCTCTTGATATCGACAGTTGCACAGAGAATGAAAATTCCGCTGGTTTCTGTCGGTGTTTAGACCCGACAACCTCCATTTGGGGTACCCGTCGGAGAGTAGATATTGGGGGATCGCCATGACCTACAACTCGAAAGTATGCGCAAGGACACAAGACACAAAATTTATACAGGTTCGGACCGTCAGAATAGCGTAATACCCTCGTCCTGTTCGGGGTGTTGTATATTGCGCCCTGCGCTTAGGTGTTGTCTTCGGAGGGATTGTGTGTTATGTTGTCTGTCCTCCTAGTACTCGGATCGTCCTTTGTATAGTCCAGGGGCTGGTTCCTAGTCGGTTACAAGGTAGGAGTCCTAGTAGAATTACACGGTATGAGTCCTAATATAATTACAGAAGAATTCTAGTAGGAGTCTGTCTTCTTCCTTCCTTGCACGTACCCGGAGTGTATGCCCGACAATTTCAACCAGGGGTCCTAGTCAAATTCCACCATTTCAGTGGGCGTATATATTTGCAGTTTTTTTATTAAGCATATATTTTTTGAAAACAATAAAAATAAGAGAATAGAAAAATTACTAGCCTGCACTGTTTACAAAACCGTTCGGTAACCGCGGTAACCGACCGGTTATTGGCAAACCGCCCTGGACCGGTTCGGTTTCAGTACCGGTTTGAATTCAAATTTCAAATTTGAATTTAAAAAAATCGAAAATGCTAAAAAAATTCCTAAAAATAGTTCATGATTTATAGAGTCAAATGGTGTACAAATTTTTCAAATTGGAGTTCGTTTGCTATTTATTTTGACGTGTACAAGTTTGAAAAAAAAAGAAAAAAATCTTTTTTCTTTTTTTTTTCAAACTTGTACACGTCAAAATAAATAGCAAACGAACTCCAATTTGAAAAAAAATTTACACCATTCGACTCTATAAATCATGAACTATTTTTAGGATTTTTTTCAACATTTTCCATTTTTTGAAATTAAAATTTGAAATTTGGTTTGGGGCGGTTTGGACCGGTTTGGTCGGTAACCGGCCCTATCCGATCGGTTACCGGTCGCAAACCGTTTGAACTACGCCATTTGAATTCAAAATCTAAACTGTTCGGTTTGGAGCCGGTTTGGGCGGTTACCGTCGGTAACCGGCAAACCGTCCGTGATGGTTCCCGGTTGCAAAACGGTAGGGTAAACCCTGCTAGCCTGTGAGTTTGGGCCGCTAGCGTGGCACAGCCCGTTAAGGACCCGTACTGCCCATCCTACGGCTCCCAAATAAAAAGTTGCCCCAACCCTAGCTCCATTTCGGAACGAGATCGTCTGCAGTTGGCTTTCTCGTGAATCCCACCGTGAGGAGTCCCATACGACAATACGACAGGCGGATGACCAACTGCAGAACCGTTCCCTCCCCTGCTCCCCAGCAGCCGCCGCCCCCGCTCGCTACTCCCCCGGCCCTCCCCACTCCATTGCCACCGCCGCCGCTCTCCCATCGGCGTAGGACGACGGTGGTCGGTGGCCCCTCCTCCTCCTCCCACCCCAGCCTCCTTTTCACTGCCGGGCGTCGGCGTGACGGCCGCAGACACCCGCGCAGCCCAGCGCGTTCCCGCTTGGCCTTCACGGTTCACCCCTCCTACTCATCCTGTTTCTCTCCCCCGTTCCCTTCTCAATCTATATCCTCACTTGGTCTTCCTTGGCGGCGCTATTCGGTCTTCGCAGGCCCCTTTGCCGGCGACGAGCACCCACCAGGTATGCCCTCCTCGTCTCCCTTTCCTACGTGCGAAACGGATCAACCCTAAGCTATCTGTAATCGATCCCATCCAGTTACAGTACATTAGCTTCGATTTGATCGATATGTGTACACCCGTGTTCTATGCTGGGTCCGCCTATATCTAGTAGAGGAAGCGATCCTGCGAGCTGTGTCATTGTCACATGTCAGCAACTAATTTCCTGTCTCTTCCATTTTTTAAGTCAACCAGAGTATGAGCAAATTATTATTTTTTAAGTAAAATGAGCAAATTAATTTAAGGTGCTCATTTCTTGCATTATTTTGAGTTTGACAAACAATTTTCTTTCTTTCATGGAAGAATCAGGAAGCGAGAACTGACTGAAGAAGTTAAGATGAGTTGCCAGAAGTTCAGCCGCCAGTATCTGCATATGGTGTTAAATGCTGAGCGTGGCTTGTATGCTCTGAGCCACCTGGACGTTTCGAGGTTGTTCTACCCATCAAAGGAAGAAGCCAAAGCAGCACATGCAGAAGACAAGAAGAATGACAGCAATAAGCTAGGAGGAATTGGGAGCATTGGGAGGTTGCCGGAACCTAGTGTCCACTATGAACCATTCACTACAGCTATGTCTTATCCTGACAGATCGAGGGATATCTTCGCACTCTTCGGCAAGAGCAACATCCTCTGCTCTGACTCGGTTGGCGACACCACCATCTACAACCCTGAGTCACAATGCCTTGTGAGCTTGCCGAGGTTGAACTCGCCAAAGGGGCCCAACCGTATCACTGTCTGCATCCCACGCACAGAAGCCCACGCCAGGTCTGAATTCGAGGTCTACCCTGATTTTGATTCGGATCTCTTCACTAATAAACGCCAAGGCAACCACATGAGCAGCCTCTACGTCATGGACATGGACCCTTACAACAAATGCAGCTTTGAGGTGCTCGCCTACTACCCTCTCAGTCGTTGGCGTTGGCGTTGGCGCCAGCTCGCACCACCTGCATTCTTTGGTGACCCTAAGTACAGGCCCCGTGACAATGCCCTTCGCGGTGGTTGATGGCACTAAATTCTGTATATCATCTGAAACTGCCACCTACTACTTTGACACGGTGGCCTTGGAATGGAGCAAAGCAGGCGACTGGGTGCTGCCCTTCCGTGCCAAAGCTGAGTACATCCCTGAGTTTGGCCTTTGGCTTGGCTTTTCTGCTGACAAACCCTACAACCTCTGTTCCGTGAATCTCTCGGGTGTCACCATAGGCTCTTGTGACACACAGCCGCTGGCACAGTATGTTGGGCAAGATGTTGACCTGCCAGGGGACTGCTCGCTGAAAAATGCTTATCTGGTGAACTTTGGCTCAGGTAGGTTTTGCATTGCCAAGTTCTTTGATCGTATCCATGACCCGGAAAACCCTCGGGTGGTGGTCTTGACTGGTGTGGAACTGCACACTGATGACAATAGAGGGGAAGGGGCACTCAACATTACAGAGCACAAGTCTGAATGTCTTGCTTCAGATTCCATCGTTTGCGTGCTTTAAACTGGTTGGCCGGGTGCTGGCCGTTATCTTTAAATTTTTCGATCATCTCTGTGGAGAAGTAGGCACTGAGATGCTAGTAACGTGGTTGCTTAATATTGTACTACTTTTATTTACTATTATTATGTCAGCATATGAATCAGTCTCTTTATTGCTGTTGTACTTTTGGTTGTAAGCTCTCGACTCTAGACTACTGGGCACATCTAGCCTCTTCCCATCCTTTTGCTGTTAAGTCTGCATGTGAAACTTTAGGTTGGCATCAGTTGATCTTGCTTGGATAGATGGGAAATTGTTGTACTATTTGTATTCTAGCAGATGCAGATGCAGATGCAGATGCAGATGCAGAGAAGCTGTTCTTTTTGCAAGAGCTGCTAGATGCTCGGGTTTTGTGAGTTTTTCTGAATCCTATTTCTCTGCTTATAACTTATAATCCTTGATAAATTCGTGGAGTGCCTAACGGGTGAAAGGATCATCTGATTGACCAACATCTTTGCCATGTTTGGTTGCCGAAAATTGAACCTTTGGTCTAGACTTTCAGCAGCTAGGCACATCTTTTTTCTATCATGTAAGGATTACCTGTAGTTTTGTGAAGTGTAATGATCTAGTTCATAATTTTTTCTGTGCTGAAACGGTAAATTGGACTTTCCTTAAAGGTTTGTTACGGCGTTGCCTCAACAAGTCCTGCTTTTTATGGTGAGCACAAAAGCCATCCTCAATCTCAAGTACTCGATCTGTTTCAAATTACAAGCCGTTTGTTTTTTTAGAATCATAGAACTTATTATGCACTTAGGTATATTGTATGTCTAAATGCATAATTAATAGATATAGAGAAATTAAAATATTCTATAATTTAGCATTGAGGGAGCATGAAAAAACAATGTCATACTCAATACCAGGGCCGGCGGATTTTCCATGCACCCCAACGCTCTTTGCCTTGGCTGATGCCGCCGGACACCTGTGAATTGGCGATCTGTTATATTGAATTCAGGCCTCCGTCTCGATCGAGGTCGGAGTTAGTTTTGGACGGACGAGTTGCTGAATGGACGATCCATCGTGGTCGTGGAGGTTGCACTGCGTCGCAGGTGGGTGCGAAAATATCAGGTACACTCAGGGTGCGTTCATGACCCTGCACGCGGGCGGCCAGGCCAGCCCAACAGGACTGTCCGAAGTGGTACAAGAACACCTGTTTGTTTGTGCACATGTATCGACAGAGCTTGGTCTAGGTGAGGTCGCGTTTGTGACCCAGTCCAAAGTCGGACTGAGAGAGCAACCGCCACCAACTGCCAAATCGAGAATGTGTTTGGCAGCTGGCTGTGGTCAGCCTGGTTCTTGGATTTATAGAGCTTGATCACTTGAGAATGTTTGAGAGATGAGCAACAAGATTATGAATATAAGCATGGGCATCATCACCAAACCATACACAATCAGTGGTTACATTAGCACTTGGCCTCAGACAAATTTCATAAAGTTCATATTGCATCACTGCTACAAGGAATAATCAATCTAGAAGAAAGAAGTACAGCAGCGTCATTCATGTTTAAAGCCTAGTAGAAGTATACAAGTTAAAGAAACAGAATTGGTAAAGCAAAATGACATATAGCCAGCTAATTAGTCCATCCACATTGTCATCATCGGCCTAAGGAAAACAGTTTCACTTCTTGCACATGAACAACAGGTAGCATAGAGCAAATATGCCTCAGTGGACTGCTTACCTTGAAACGGCTAGTCTAACATCATTGGCTTGAAGAACATTATATTGGCCTCAGCTTTTTCATTGTGTTGGATATAGTCATTGATTGTAATCACTGGTGGATGCCAACAACAAAAAAACAGAAAGCAGATAACTTGCAAGCCTGCCAATCAACACTTGTGCTCACATTGTTGCATTCACTGCCATCAATCATCATGGATGTTGTTGCAAAGCAGTGCATGTGAGCAAAGTGTAGATGACAAGCATGGAAAAGCATAACAAAACAACAGATGAAGAACACAGCAAAAAGGCATCCACCTCATGTTTTATGTTGCATCATCGGCCATCAATTTTCCAGTACTTGCACTAACAAATGTAAACCAGATATGATCAAACAAAGAACAAGACATAAGCAAACTGAAAGTTTCAAAGAGATGTAGCCAACAGAGGCAATAATAAGGTTTTACACCAACTTGTTCAACCCAACAGCCAAGGGCTCAAATGTTGACTACATAATGTTGCCTATTGTTAGCCACCCTCCCAGGCAAACTAAACCAAAAGTCAGGTGTCACTAGATCAACCATCCTGCACAAAAGCTCCCCAGCAAACAGAAACCAGCTGTACTCAAAAGAAGAGAAGGTGGGTGAGGAGGGTGGAGTATAGCTCAATAGTCAACCCCCTCCTGTCCATGCAGACCATCATTGTGACAACCCCGCCCGAGATAATCCCGTACTATTGTCTAAACCAATCCAGTTGGCACTTAAGCAATAGCGCATGACTAGTTCGTCGGTGTTGCCGGGTCAAGGCCCGGTAAAATCACTCACATAGTACATAGAGGATCGAAACATATACATTAAACCTACACGAAGGTGAGTCCGGAGTACATCACATAACTACTTCAAATTTCTCCGTAAGGAGTTATTTATTACAAGCCGTAGCTCAACATGATAAAATAAATGGTTCAAAGTTTTTAAATCAGCGGAAATTAACTAACGACAGATAACAATAGGAGAGGCCACCCCTAAGGTCATCACTCCTCGTCCTCGATCCACTCCAGCTCCTAGCCAGAGGGACATGTATATAGCAAAGCTGAGTATACTAATACTCAGCAAGTCTTACCCGTCACAAAAATACCTCTAGACATGCAAGGCTTTTGGCTGGTGGGTTTGTTTTGCCAAAGAGCAACTAAGAGTGGTTCCTTACTTTTAATATTTTAGCTTAAATTCTAGTAAATTAATTATACTAAATAAGCCAGCTATTGTAAACATGAGTTTTGCATACAATTAATCAAATATCAACATTATCATCAATTCCATCTTAAAGGGATATCATGGCCAGTGATTAAGCAATCTCAGTATAACGGTGAGAGGCTGACGATCTATCGATTAATAATCTTGCAAGGTAAACCTAAACACACGGAAGAATGCATACCCCAAGAAGGTCAATTAAAAGCGAAACGGGGTATGCACCGACCAGACGGTTCTCGTCATTCCTCGGATTAGGATCAGAGGGACAAATTAGTGTTTAGATTCCTCGGGGTATGCACCGACCAGACGGTTCCCGTCATTCCTCGGATTAGGATCAGAGGTTCCAGACAATTTCCAGATCTTCTACCACAGTTCTATCATGCCACAAGGGACCTATAGCACAAAAATTAGTGTTTAGATCTACACTGAATTCAAAATATAAATTTACACCTATAAACAAGCATATATATATAGAACATGTATTTATCATGGGCATAAATTCCCCTAACATTTACCAGAGGCTATATGGACTATAACTAGGCTAGGGTAAAAAGTGGATCTACAAAATCTATTTACAAAGTGACATAAAATTAATAGATTCAAATCTAGCATTATTACAAAATAATTCATAACTCAAGTTGAACTTCATCACTTTGTGCAACCTTTAGATATGAGCCTACTCAGGTTACCCTAAACAACATATCCAAAGATTAGCCCTAGCACAGTTATACATTTTGAACTATAGCAAAAGGACTTCAAACTGAGTTTGAATTTTCATTCAAAAACTATTCACAAAAACTCTATACATGTTTTCTGGAATTTGTAGATCTGCTCACAAGGGCACCAACAAAATTGGTTTTGCATTTTTCTGATGTTTCTATGATTTTCTACGATGTTTCTAAGTTTCTGATATTTGAATTCACTATTGAAGAATCTATTCTCAGTTAGGCCCTTGAAAGTTTCGGGACTTCACAACTATGCCCTCGACTTTTACGGTTTAAACCCTACAAAGAATTCAATCACTACATAGAGGTCCTCGGCGGTGGCGACCTCACTGGCGGCGAACGGCGGCCGGAGCCGGTCAACAAGCGGCATAGGGTGAAGTGGATGCTCATCGTGGTTCGATTGGTGGGGTCGGTGCGGCCGGAGACTGTGCCGGTGAGCGGCGGTGGTGAGGCAGTGGTGGCGCGGCCGCGGCGGGTGGAATTCCGGCGAGACGACGGCGAATCCTCACCAACGCGTGACAGCTCTAGCTTCTGGGGGACCTAAGGGAGCTTCTCGGTGGGTTGGCCGGCGGTGGAAAGAAGTGGAGGAGTGAGCTCGTCGGCGGTGGCGGCACTGGCGGGCGGCGGCGTTCGAGCTTCGGTGGAAGGAGAGCTCGGCCGGGGCAATGTGGTGCTCGGGGAGCTGCAGTGGAGTGCGTAGGTGGTTCAGAGGTGCTCAGTTGGTTGGGGAGTCGAGCGGGCGGTGGAGCTCTGCGGCGGCGGCAACAATGGCGGCGCGGCGGAGCAGTGTTCCGCGCGCGAGCGGCGAAGGTGGGCTTTTTATAGCCAATGGGGCGGAAAGAGGAGCGTCACGACTTTGTTTGAATTCCACACGAGCAAGGGAAGGTGCCCAGCTGCGGCGTCGCAGGGTCGGCGGCCGGCCGCGCGACATGGGCGCGACGGGGCACGGCGGCGGTGCGGGCGCACGTGACACGTGTTGAGAGCCGATCCCCACAGAGGATGTGGTCGGGCGGCGGGGTGCTTAGGGGCATGGTCGCGTCCTCGGCGGGTTTTGGGGTCGGGGGACCCCGGCGCGGCGGCGTCCGCCAGCTGCCACGCGGCGGCACGCGTGCGCGTGCCCGGCGCGCAGGGCGTGACGTCGTGCATTGGCTGCATTTAAAATTTCATCTAGCACTATTTGATCGATTAAAACGCCAAATTTTTGAACTGTGCTCGAAAAACTTTGAATACCAAAGTTGTAGAGCAACTATAGGGGAACAATATTTACAAAGGCCGACCTATGTTTTGATCAAAGATGTGCACAGGAACGTGATGCCAATATGGCCATTTTCTCAGCCCTGGAAAACAGTGAAACCAGTGTTTGACCAAGGTTTTGAATGGTTTCCACTCAAAATTTGAATGTCCACCCAAAAGAAAAGTTGTGTCCCTTGAAAAACTGCACAAGTTTTATATTGGCCGATTTTGAAGTATTTAAATGAAAATTTGAGAACGTGGCAAAAGTTCTAGAAGGTGATTAAGACACTAGGGTTTGACCCTTTGTTTGAGTGTGTTGACCAAGGTCAACTTTGGTCATTGGTCCTTAATAATAGTAATTAAGTCACTAATTAATTTAATTAAGCTATTTAAACACTAGGGGTGTTACAATCATGTAGTGCACCACCTACATGAAGTAGTTCTTGGCTAAGAAGGTCTGAAGCCAAATGGTTCTATGGGCATCAGTCATGTTCCCAAAGCCCCTTCCTTGGGTCTTGTTGTCTAGGAGAAAGGTGTAGGCAACAATAAGAGCCTCCTGAGAGAAGCCAGGCATCTCCATCACAGCAAGGTAAAGATTGGCATCAACATAGGCAGGTCCAGTCTCCCTAAGAGCATTAGCCACATTGTTGACAACATCTGACATGTTGGTCAACATCAGTATCTCCTCCTCAGTGAAATTTTCTCTCTTCCTCTTCCCACCAGCAGCTGAGGGGAGTACTTCTGTGGCCTTGCTACCCTCTGCAGTTGTAGTGGGAGCTTTATCACCAGGGGTTGGGTTCAAGGGAGGACCATCAACCTTGGCAGCTGCACTGTCAGGCTGGTTCTACCCTAAGGCTTCACCAGACCCAAGTGCAAACTACCAGTGGCTAAAGCATTTCCAAATATGGCCTCCATCTCAGTGTAGAACCTAATAGGGGTGTTTAGGTATTCAACATCTTTAGGATGGTCCTGCAATTTGGGTCATATTTAGGTTTAGACAGGTAATTGTACAAACAAATGGTATGCAAGATAATTGAATAGAGGCAAATTTGTACCTTGCAGTGGCCAAGGTAGTGGTCATTGTCAAGCATGATAGCATTGGTGGTGTCATCCCATAGAGCACCACTAAGGTCCTTGAGTTTGGACACTTTAGCCCACTTCTGCCTCCATTTTCTCAAGTGGTTGTACACACGAGTCCTTAAGGGCTTTGGCCACATGATTGACATCTTTGTCTTTGAAGACCTTGTCAAGCCTGCTGCCATTAGTAACTAGGGCAGCCATCCTCCTAAGAACAAAACTAGAGGTGTTGTTGGACCATCTCATAGCCCTAACACCACCACCACCAGCAGGGGCAGGCACAGGAGCAGCTACATCATCATCAAGGTCAACTACTGGAGCAACACCAGCACCAGCACCAACTACAACAGGAGCACCACCATTGATGATCTCTTCAAGCACATCAGCAAATAGGACTACAACCATTCTACAACTGCTATGCATACATAACAAGTGTAAAACAACAAGACAATTATGTAACATAACAAGTATCATGAACCAAAGATTGAATGAATCAAAGACTACATGAATCAAAGACTTCATGAATCATAGAAAATTAAAATCAAAGTAGTGGTCTCAGCCTTGTCCATCTCATCACACAAACATGAGTTCCATAGCAAGGTAGACAAACTGAATTCAAGAACAAATTACATGGGACATCAAATCCTATTGTTTCCCCTTCTAGCCCACATAGCTTCACAGATTGCATCTCTCATTGCAGCCATGGCAATGTTGCCTTGGTCAAGATGTGCAGGAGGCAAGTTAAGTGGTTCTAGATGGTTTCCAATAAAACCATCCTCATTTGGCACTACTGCATCAATGCCAAAGCCTAGGATCTAGTTGTGTAAAATGGCATAGGCAACTACAAGCTTCACTTGTGTCTTGTAGTTGTGAAAGGACTTGTTGTCCAAGATCCTAAACCCGAGCTTCAGTGCACCTATATCCCTCTCCACAGTAACTCTAAGTGATGAGTGCCTTAGGTTGTATAGCTCCCTACCATTGGTGGGTCTGTTCCTGGACCCATACTTAGACAAGTGGTACCTCACTCCCCTGAAAGATGGTAGGAAACTGTTGACGGTCTTTAGAGCAAATATTAAGACGTCAACATTACTCGAAATAAGAGGAACCTAGCATCTCTCACTAACATGTTATCTAGTTTCTTTCAATAAGTATTTCAGGGATGAGAAGATGGAAACAGGGGAAAACCGTGCAGAACTACAAGACTTACACAAGGACCAGAATATGGTGATTCTGTATGGTCAAGAATGGGCCCAAAATGCAAGCAAAACAACTTAATACAAGCGGGACCCACAAGGCAAGGCACCTCTAGGGGGCCACCAACCCACTAGCCAAAGGTGGTGGCCAGATGGGCCAGGCCTGGTTCAGCGAACCAGAAGAGAGGCGATTGGCGCCCATCTTTCCCGCCAAGATCTCCCGCGTGAAGCTAAGGCCATTGGCGGTGGAGTTGGTGCCAAAACCTCCCGGGAACCGCCTCTACCGCCCCTATATAAGGAGGCCTCCACCCCCTTCACAAGACACCGCACAAGAGCCTCTCTCTCTCTCCCTCCTTTGTATTCTTTAGTCTAGGTAGTGGAGCTTAGGCTTAGAGCTTTCTCGCTAGTAGTGTGAAGCAATCGCCTCAGGTCGGTTGGCTTCAACCTCCGACCTACGGTATGGCTTTGTACTCAACTCGTATTCTTCGTATTTATATAGAGTTTGGTATTTCTACTACGTGGTGCTCAGATGTCGTAGGATCCACAATAGATGATCATATTCCACGGTACGAGGGGTAGGTGTACGGGTGGTGACAGCCCCGTACATTCCTTGTACTCCCCCACGTGAGTCCATGGTGTCGGAGTTCTGAAAGACATTCTCTCCTGGCAGACTAGGAGAGGTGTTCTCCTCAGTGCAATAGGATAGATCCCGACTAACCATATGATGTATGCTTTTGCTAGTATATACGGATCTAAGGAGGACTCTAGTGCCTGCTCCTACTAACCTTTAGTTTATCTTTATTCTTTATTCTTTATTCTTTATCTGAGATGATGGCCTGTGTGTGTGTCACCCTATTCATATCATATATATCATATATCTTATTATCACTTACCCCTGCATTATGCTTTGGTACGCTTTACTTATTCATATTGTCCTTGATATGTACATGATACATCCATACGACATGATCATACATACACATATATATTTATATATTTTTCATAAGTCCATCTCCTGGTAAAAAAAATAAATAACGATACCCTTGGGAATACTCATGGGTGAAATGCGACATCTGGCTTAATAAACACGTATCTGTACGCTTGCGGATACATCTTCACCCATAAATAAGGCTCTCTCTTGATAATACTGTCAGGTCTTGTACCCCATAGTAATACCAAGAGCGCCCACTCACCATGTTTTTTATAATTAAAATATCACTCCAGTGGTGATTTCACAAAAACCCCCAGCCAGACATTTCTGGCGCCGTTGCTAAAGGTAAAACTTTAGTGATGTCGTTAGAAATGACAACAGAAACCAAGCTTGCATGCATACCTAGCATCTACCAAGTAGTATTTACCTACAATTAGACATCTACTGTGAGAGTGTGTGCCATGATTGTTAGGCAAAGAAATTTTCATTGTGTTGTGTGCAATTACCTTGTGGAACAGTGAACCCATCTTCCCTATCAATGGCATCTGTCAGGACAGTTGCATCATGGACAGACCCCTCCCAACTAGCAAGGACATAAGTGAATAGAAGATCACAATTGACAACAACCATGACATTTTGAGTGGGGTCCTTTTTCCTACCCCTGAAAACTTGTTGGATGCGCCTTGGCACCCTTGCTAAGAAATGTGTGCCGTCTATGAAGCCAACACAGTCCTAAAATATATGTGTAAGTGATTGGATCATGTGACATTCAATTTATAAACCCAAGCTACACATTTACCTTGAAATATGGATACCATCTATGGCTACCCTGGATCTTGGGATGAGTGGTAGTGCTAAGTGCCTTGATCATTTCATTCCTCAGCTCACCCACAACATACAAAACTTGGTGGAAGTGTTTGTGCACAGTTTGGATGGACCTCCTAAAGGATTGGTGAACCACTCTAAACCTTTAGTTGTGCCCTACAACATGCAAGAACATGGCTACATGCTCCTCTACTGAAACCCCTTCCCTATCAGTGACCATGCTCCTCTCTCTAAAGGTTCTGACTAACTCAAAAAAAAGGAGCTCTCTTCATCCTAATCATGGATATGCACTCGGTATCTGTCGAGTGGTAAATCATGTCCAGTGTCCTCATTCTGTGCTGCTCATTGACATCTCTAAGTAGTGAAAGTGGAGCTGGGTCAAGCTGTGGTGTATCAGGCTCAGGGGTTTTTCTTTTGAGCCTAGTGGAAACAAAAGAAACCATAACAATAGTCAAAGCAGCTGCCTGCCTACACAGCATGTCACGTCTCAATGAGGGATCCATCTACAACCATGCAAATTTGAAACAGGAAAACAGATCATCAGACCCTGCTAGGCATCAACATGTTCATGAAATGAATCAATAACGAAATAGCATGACTGCATCATGTATTCATGCCTCCCAGTGCAAAAAAGGACCACATCATCGACCACATTTTATAGAATCTTAACATGCTACAACATGAATACATGCATCAGGTGGCAAATCTTAATAGATCCAAAGCAGCAGCAATATCAGGTAACAAAGCATAACACACTCCAAACCAGCAGCAACATCAAGTACCAAAAAAAAATACCACCATCATCAGGTATCGAACCCTAACAGAAGGAGAGGGGAGGGGGAAGGGTTGTCCATTTCACCTTGGGCTCGGGGTCGTTGAACCGGAGAGGAAACAGATCTGGAAGTAGAGGAAGAAAATCGATCTCAACTCGAAGAAGACAGGGACAGAGAAGAGGAGGAAGCAGATCTCACCACCGAGTCCCAACAGGAGCCGGAGCAGGAACACGGCGAAGAACCCCCAAGGCACGGAATGGAGGAGAAGTACGCCGGAGGTCACCGCCGCCGCCACCCACACACGCTCACCGCCGATCTCTCAGGAGGGAGGTGGAAGGTGACCAGAGCGAGAGGAAGGAGAGGCAGGGGGAGCGGTCGTGCTTTATAGGCGCGAGGATTTGCCGACGAGTTTGCCTTCCCGCGCGGAGGAAAGCGCGCGTGCTGAATTCCCCCTTCCCTCGCGAGCCACCTGCCGCCGCCCCGAAATCACCCAAGCGCGCCGCGCGCGACCGAGCTCGGGAGAAACGAACTGAAAAAAATAATCTTTGCTAATCATGACAAGCAGTCGAGCAAAATTTTTTAAAAAGGAAGACGGGTGTACAGAAGCGAACAAGAACTTATACTTCAAGTGAAAGGCTTTATACATTATCTCCATTTTCGCAGGAGTCTAAAAAATAGCAAGCCTTGCACGCGAATTTTACCACATATATCAATTTCATTCAGCCAGCATAAACTTTCACCTTAACATCATTGACAGACAGAGGGAGATCAGAGCATCAGAGATAGCCTTGGGATTTGCCAGAGGGAGGGGAGAGAGTAAATGATTGGAGCACCTTGAAACGCAGGGGGCGACGAAGTGGTGGATTTGCCAGAGGGAGGGGAGAGAGAATGATTGGAGCACCTTGAAACACAGGGGGCGACGAAGTGAACGGGGCGGGGAGGTCTAGCTGGTGTCGAGTCGGGCGACGCGACGTCGATCTGGACGGTGGTGGCTGACGAGTAAGGCAACGAGGGAGGACGAGGGGGAGGGAGTCGGAGAGGCCCGTGGCTTCATAGGGTAAAGAAAGGAAAACAAAAATCTGGCTGTTTGTTGTGGGCCACTTCCGACCCCTTTCAGGCGCCTTTTCTGGCGGAATCCTATCCATCCTCTAAATTCTTTTTAATATTTTTCACGATTTCTCAAAATAAATGCTCAGATTCAAAATTTCAAAAGTATACCGATGCCGCCATTTGAAACAGCGGTTGGCTGCATCCCCGTTTCAAATGGCGGTAGAGTGGGGCAACCGCCATTTAAAACGGCGGTTGGGATATCCTCCGGCGGTCGGTGGGGCGGGCCCCAACCGCCATTTCAAGCTTTAGACTGTCCGCACTGCTGTGCGGTTAAAGGAAAAACACCCGCACCATTGTGCGGTAAAAGCTACAGACTCGTCCTGTGCCGCAGGCGGATCCGGGGAATCAGGCCATCTAGCGGCCGTCCGCCAACCGACATGGCGCGTGGCCCGCGTGAGGACCGTTCGTCCGCGCCGAGGTCGGTAAGGGGAGAGAGCAAAGGATGGCCACGGCGCACTAGAGCAGCATCCGCCGTCGAAGATCAAGCAGAAGCAGTCGCCGCTGGAGGATAGGGAGGGAGGGCGCCGGCGCGGTGAGGGAGGGGTCGCCGGAGAGGAGGGAGAGGCCACCGCGGGTAGAGAGGAGGTGCCCAGACGGATCCCCTCGCGCTCGCCCCCTCCTCCACCGCCGTCGTGCCCCCCCTGACCCACCGCCGCCGCCTTCTTCGTTGTCGGTGTGTGGATCCATGCGCAGGGAGCTCCGCCGGGGAGAGGAAGGTCCTCCGTCGCCTCCCCGCCGGCGTGGCAGCCGGCACCGGACGCGGGGAAGAGGGCGCGCTGCTGCTCCCCCCGCCGCGGATCCACGGCAATGCGGAGTAGGGAATGAGCAAGGAGGCGCAGGGACCGTCCCCGCTGCCGCCAATCCCCGCAGAGAAGGAGCTCCGTCGCCCGCTGCCGAGAAAGAGAGAGAAGCTCCACCGCCGCCCTCTGCTCCGCCCGGATCCGGGCACGTCGCCACGCGGAGTTTGCCCCTCGTGCTCGCTTCTCGAGCTCACGGTCCTCCTCCCTCCCTCCGCCTCCCGGGCCAACGCCGCCGCCACAGGAGGAGGTGAGCTCCGGGCCAGTGCCGCCGTCCATGGGAGTCCATGGCGCCGATGAAGGAGGCCGGCCCCGCCGCCAGGATCCGGGCCGCCGCAGCCTAGAGCGCGCAGAGCAGGGGCCGAGCCGCCGCCTTTGAGGGGCCCAAGACCCGCACCGTCGCCTGGACCCCACCGCTGTTGACGGAGGCGACCTACCTAGATTTAGGGAGGGAGCAGAGTGCAGGGCTCGCCGATGCCGGATACGGCCGCCGCCGCAGCTCCTCGCGCCGGCCACCGCGGATCGACCCCGCGCCGGCCCGCCACGACGCCCCGCCATGGCAGCGACCGCCTAACCCGGTGCAGGGGTAGAGCCAGCCTCTCGCCGTCGCTTTCTGCCGCGGTCGCCGCGCTCGACGGCGGAGTAGGAGCAGAGAAGGCTCTGCTCTGCCTGCCCCGACCGGCAACGGGAGGGAGGGAGGCGGTGGGAGGAGGGGCCGGCGGCGAGTGGGGAGGGAAGCAGCTGGAGAAGGGGCCGGCGGCGAGTGGGGAGGAGAGAAAGGGGGGTTGGTGGGAGAGGGAGAGGGGGTAAAAAAATGCGAGGCTGACATGTGAGTCTCGATGTGGGTAGCTGAGATAGAAGATGAGATATAAGTATCACCAGTGCGGAAGAACGTTGTATAAAGTAGTGAATCAGAATCTTGGTGACGAATATTTTGTTTCAAAAAGGAGGATACGAAGTACGAGTGCGAATAGTATTATTAGCTGCCGGCTGAGCTGTATACGAAAGGAATCGACCGGCGGTGGAGTTTATCTTGCGAATTTCACCAGCGGCTCAAGCTCTGCTCTGTTTTTGCAAACGGCACTGCTTTTGTGTCATGCCCACGGCGCTGAGCAACACGAGCTGGCACAACAGGAGAGCTATTGCACGGTGGTGAGCTTTGCTTCTAAGACACGCCGCCGCCAGTGGGGCACCGCGCACTCCTGTTCGTCCGACTCCGATCGACTGCTCGTCTCCGCAAATAGAAGTGCGCAGCGCTCGCGGCGAGTTCGTAGGCTGGCCTGGCGAGGCGCGCGACCTTTCGACTTTTCGTCTCGTCTCCGATTCAGCCGGCGGCGGAGGCCCCCTGCAGAGGAATTGTTGCCACACGCCCACACGGTGTCGGTGTCCGTGAGGAAGAGAGAGAGAGAGCCACGGCGGAGGCCCCTGGAGGAGTGTAGTTATATATTTTTCGATTTCCTATACGACTGGAACTTCTTGTACTATAATTTAATTTTATTCTTTTTGTGTTTTGAAGCCATGTCTTCCTCCAATCGAATTAGAAAATATGAATCTGGTTCCAAAAAGCGTAAGAGGAAACAAAGAATTGAGCAGTTAACTGAATCTCAAAAAGGATCAATGGATAGATTTGTTATAAAAGAATCAAATGAGATTTTTGGTAATGAGGTAGATGTAATCGATCAAGGTCCTATGCTTGATAGTAATATTGAAATTGAGAATGATCTTAGAGATGCTGATGCCGATGGTCAGACAGAGACAGAAAATAATGCTGAGGAGGTTCATGAAGTTCCTAGTAATGATGGTGATAATAGTGAGAATATTGGTGATTCTTTTCAGCCTGATATATTTGATCTAAGATACTGGGATTCACTTAATCCTAAACAGATAGATATTTTAGCACACAAGGGCCCTAGAAGAGACTTATCAATTCAGAAAGGTCCCAAGGATAGATATTCTAGAAGGTTTTCTGCACGATTTTATACTAGAATTCTATCAAATGGAGAGCATTGCGATAGAGATTGGCTTGTCTATTCTAAGGAACTCGATAGGGTATTTTGCTTCAGTTGTAAATTATTTACAAAAGGGCACAGAAAGGGTCAATTGGCAAATGAGGGGTATAATGATTGGATACATCTTGGCACTCGGCTTAAAGAGCATGAGACAAGTCCAGATCATGTTTTGAATATGACCACTTGGTATGAGTTACGTAGTAGGTTGCAGAGTGATCAAGCTATTGACAAAATTGCCCAGAGACAACTTGAGAAAGAAAAAGACCATTGGAGAAAAGTATTATTCAGAATTGTTTGCATTGTTAAATTTCTTACCAAGCACAGTCTAGCATTTCGTGGTACTAATAGCAAACTATATGAAGATAGCAATGGAAATTTCTTAGGTTTGATAGAGATGTTGGCTGAATTTGACCTAGTTATCCAAGAGCATGTTCGTCGTATTACAAATGAAGAAACTTGTCAGTGTTATGACCCGGGGGTCAAGACCACCGGCTAGTAAATTTGTATATTGTGTGCTCCCTCTCCCAGATGTGATGCAAGAAGGACACAAGATTTATCCTGGTTCGGGCGAAGAAGGCCCTATGTCCAGCAGGGGAGGATGACTTGTATTATCTTGCATCGAAGTGCTCGTATAGGGGGGGTACAAGCTGGTTTACACGGGGTGCTCAGAGTGAGCCAGGTCCTAGGACTAGAAGGGCTATCCTAGGAGGTCGGTTGGTCGCCCTAGGGGTCGATCGAGCGACGGGGTGTGTGGAGTGTGAGGATCAGAGCTGAGGTCTGAGTGCGAAAGTCTTAAGAATTCGAATCAAATCTACGCGAGAGAGCCCCCCTTTCTTCTATCCCAGCGTCCCCTTTTATAGACCAAGGGGAGGCCTGAGAGTACAGGGCCCTAAACTGTTGTAGTGTGGGCGGCGTGTCCGCGGCATAGTGTTGGCGAAGGGACGTCGATCACTGTGACGACGTGGTCTTCCAATCCTTCCGGTGCTTCAGGGCATGGCGACAGTAGACTGGGAGCCGCGGCATGTCGTGGCACAGCGGGGTCGAGTCCCACAGTTGAAGCGGGACGAGGCGGATGGGACGGGCCCCATACCGGAGTGGTTGGAGACAGGGGTCGATCGAACGTAGCCTTGTCGTATTCCTGAAGATGTCGTCGAGAACCGTCCTGTTCACATCTCGAGGGGTGTCTCCAGGGTCCGTACTTGTGACGTGGTTACAGCGGCAGCACAGTCGACGGAGGTCCGGGACATGGCGGTGAGTTGATGGATTTTACGGCGGTCGTGGGCGCCCATGGCGTTAGACGGATCCCCTTTAACCCATACTGGGAGCAGATGGATTGATCGAGCTTCCCGTCCGGGGGTCATTCGTTCGACTCCCGGTCCGTCATTCGGTGTCGAGGTGGAGGCGGTGGGATCGTTCGTTCGACCCCCGGTCCGTCGTCCGGAGTCGAGGTGGAGGCGGCGGGGTCGTTCGTTCGACCCCCGGTCCGTCGTCCGGAGTCGAGGTGGAGGCGGCGGGGTCGTTCGTTCAACCCCCGGTCCGTCATCCAGAGTCGAGGTGGAAGCGGCGGGGTCGTTCGTTCGACTCCCGGTTCGTCATCCGGAGTCCATGTGGAGGCGGAGGGGTCGTTCGTTCGACCCTCGGTCCATCGACCGGAGTCGAGGTGGGCCGGCCCATGACTGGTTGCTGTTGCCGGCGCGGGGGGTCTTCGTATGATGGGCCTTTCTCCGTGGGTTTGAGTGGCCGATTGGTTCCTGTCTTAAAAATGGTTGCTATGTTAAGCGTTAAATTATCGACGGGCTTAGGGTACCCCTTACCTTTGTACCCGACAGTAGCCCCCGAGCCTCTGTGCGGATAAGAAGAATCCGCATAGGGGCTTTTGGCATTGTCCTGCAGAGTTAGTAAGAGGTTCGACTCTCCGTGGGGTGGGCGCATGCGCACCCCGCGGGGGTAGCCCCCGAGGTCCCAGAGGAGTGATAGAACTCCTTTGGGGTCTTTGAGGTTTGTTGTATCGGGGGGGGGGGAGTTAGGATCTCCCGAAGCTTTTGCCCCTGACCTGCAGAGTCAATAAGAAGTTCGATTCTCTATGGGGTGCGCACGAGCGCACCCCGTGGGGGTAGCCCTCGAGGCCCCAGAGGAGTGATTAAGAACTCCTCTAGGGTCTTTGAGGTTTGTTTTATCGAGGGGAATTAAGGTTACTTGGAGACATGGCGCCCTACCTAGGGGTCGATTTCGTTCGCCAGGTTACGAGCGCTCCTTTCTCTGAAAAGAGAGGTGCTCGAGGGCGGCTGTCGAACCCTACCGAGGGCCAGCCTTCGCTCCCTTGAGCGTTACTAGAGTCACAGTGCCCCGACCGAGAGGAACTCTGTCTGCCAGGTCACGAGTGTTTTCGACCCTCTTTCGTCGAGGGGTGTCGTGCGTAGTCAGTCCCTCGAGCCCTGCATGGCTGGGCTTTCACTACCTCATAGCGTCCTTCCCGCGGATCCTTGCGTTCGGATTGCAGGGCGAAGAGCATCGTGCTATCCCCGTTGGGACAAGCCTCGAAGTCCTCTGTGAGCTTGTGTCGGGCATGTATCCATAGAAATGGTGCCTCGGTACGGGTAAAAATCCAAGTGAGAATTCGTGCCCCGTTCGATAGGGGTCGATTAGGAGCCCGGAGGCGTTCTCATTAAGCAAGACCATATGGCTTACCTAGGTGCCAGCTTTGTTCGATGGAAGCTGGTGGCTCGATGCCTCCCGGTGTAGGGATCCTTGGGTATTCCGTGGTTATGCCTTGGATATGTCCCAGGGGACCTCGAGAGTTCGTTCTCGAGCTAGGGGCACGTGCCTGGCCCCCCCCCGGGTCATCCCTGACTCGCGTACTCGAGGGCGGCTGTCGAACCCCGTTCGTGAGGCCAGCCTCCGCTCCCTCGAGATTTTAGGGGTGGACCGGAGTCCGAAACCATGGGTCCTTCCTGACCTCATGTACTCGAGGGCGACTGTCGAACCCTATGTAAGGGCCAGCCTTCGCTCCCTCAAGATTTGACGGATGGTTCGTCATCCGCCGCTGGCCTTCGAAGGTGACGTCCCACTCTGTGGAATGCGGAGGGGGGAAGTAGGTAGGTGTATTGAACTTTGGGACATACCTGCGTTTTTGTCGGATCTGCCCGTTGGGCTCGAGTCCTCGAGGGAGGCTGTCGAACCCTGTGTAAGGGCCAGCCTTTACCCCTTCGAGACTTGGGAGTGGACCAGAGTCTGTGACCCAAGGTCATCTCTGTCTTCAGGTGCTCGAGGGTGGCTTGTCGAACCCCGTTCGAGGACCAGCCTTCGTCCCCTCGAGATTTTGGGGGTGGACCAGAGTCCATAACCCGAGGTCATTTCTGCCCTCGAGTACTCGAGTGTGGCTGTCGAACCCCCTTTGAGGGCCAGCATTCTCTTCCTCGAGATTTCGACGGACGGGCCGTCGTTGGTTGCTTACCTCCGAAGATAACGCTTACTGCCGCACGCCTTTTTAGGAGATGTCCGTTCGGCCGCAACAGTGGCAGGAGCGGGGTGCAGCGTGGAGTGCGGTACGGTGCCCGATGATGGGACGAGTGCGCCTTATCCTAGAGGAATACGAGGGGGCGGTATGCAGGTGCATTAAATGCGGAGATTCGCTTGCCTGTTTGTCGGATCCGCCCGTTGGCCTCTCGGCTATAAATACTGGAAGCGAAGAGTCGGCTGCTTTCTTTTCGCCATTGCCTTCCTTGCCTCCTTCTTCCCGCCGTTGCCTTAGACGCCCCTTAAGCCGGACCTCTGCGCACGCGAGAGAAAAGAGAGGAAAGATTGGGAACGTACCTCCTACTCCCACATCCGAGCATGTCAGCCTCCCTCCCCCATGGCCAAGTACAGCCTGCACGGCCCCGATGACTTGCTCCCGTCTTCGGTGACCGCCGCGCGCCTGGGTGACCTGGTGGAGAGCGGCCTCCTCCGGCCTATCACCTCCGTCGACCGGCCGGAGTGGATGGTGCCGTCGTAGGAGCACACCGAGCCCAATCTGCCGGAGGGCTATGTGGTGAGCTTCGAGGTCTTCCACTGGGTGGGGCTAGGCGCCCCTCCCAACCGTCTTCTGCGCGGGATCCTCCACCACTACGGCGTGGATCTCCAGCACCTGACCCCCAATGGCATCTGTCACGCGGCGGTTTTCACCGCCGTGTGTGAAGGGTACCTCGGGGTCGAGCCGCACTGGGAGTTGTGGCTCCACCTGTTCGAGGCGAGCCTCTTCCACACGTCGGCCGGCCTCGACAACCGCAAGATGGTCCGGGCCGGGTGCTGCAGCATCGCCCTCAAGCGGGCGGACAGCTGGATCCCGACGAAGCTTTCGTCGAGCCACTCCGGATGGCATTCCGGGTGGTTAAACATGAGGAACGACGACGACCTGTTCCCCGCCTTCACTGGGAGGACGATCAACTCGAAGCCCGACAACTGGTGGTACGGCGTCGAGAAGAGGAAGTAGGCACGCCTCGACCATCTGCTTGGCGCGATCGACCGCCTGAAGAAGGCGGGGCTTACGACGACGATCGTCGCGTCGGCGTTCCACCAACGGTGGGCCGTGCCGCTGATGGCTCGACCTCTACGCCTCGACGAGATGCACCCTGGAGTCGACCTCACGGGGTGTCGCCTCCTGGGAGATGAGCTACCCCCGAGAGGGTGGCTCGCCGTGTACGTGCCTCCTTCGCGGGGGCCTTCGGGGCGAAGGACGTTGCTGGCGTCCCTATGATGCCGGACCAGGGACACGTCGAGCTGGTATGACTCCCTCTTTCTGTTCTCGCTCTCGTGTTTGTTCTGTTAGTCTTCTCTTCTTGCGTCCTAACTGCCTTGTGTCCTCAGGGGAACGTCCCCTTCCGGAAGTCGCTGCCGCCGGTGAAGGAGGAGCTAGGCGATTCCCAGGCGAGGCACCTCCAAGCCGAGTAGGGCAAGAAGGCCAAGGACAAGGCCAAGAAGGACAAGGGCAAGAAGTCCCGGGAGAAGCAAGAGCGGGAACAACGTCGTGCTCGTCAGAGGCGGGCCGGCCTTTCCGAGGAGGAGTCACCCTCGGAAGAGGACGAGGAAGAGGAGGAGGAAGAAGAGGAGACCGAGCCGCAAGGAGGGCTCGAGGAGGAACCAGCGGCGCCCGAGCAACAGAGGGTGGCTGTCGAGACCGGAGGAGGAGAGGGGTCGACGTCGAGGTCGGCCCCTACTGGCGAGGTCGGGCCGCGGGATGAGCGCCCCGTGGCTCCTCAAGGAGAAGTGCCGCGGCAAAGCACCAGGGCTCATCGTGATCCCCGTCGGGGGGTTGGTTGAGCACGCCTTCGACGCCCGCCCGGTCGAGCGCACGGGCACCGGGCCCGTCGGCGCAGGAGGAGATCAGCAGGGGGACGACGGGAGCGTCGTTGGCCCCTGCCCAGGAGACAGCGCTGGGGGCGGCCCCGACGCTTGCTGCGGTCAGCGGGAGAAGTGGCTCCCGGCATATCTCGTTCAAGCCCCCGAGTGGCTCGAAGTCCGTTGGCCGGAACCCCACGACTCCGCTGGGATAAGTTGCTTTCTTGCTTACCTCGAGTGTTTTTCGTCGGTCGAGACTCATGCTAACTGTCACGTATTGACTTCTTTTTCAGACCGAAGCGCTCGGCGGAGGGTGCGTCCCTTACCCCAGCCAAGAGGCGGAGGACGGACACCGCGGTCGAGGCGACCGTCGAGGCCAGTCCCGCTGCCCCGTCCCCTTCGACACTCACCCCAGAGGCGGCATGGGCGGCCAGGGCCCGGGAGGCGATGGGGCGAGGGGTGGTGCAGGCTACCGCGGAGCTAGCCCGCGTGGGGGAGGAGACGGGTCCGCCCGCCGTGCCGGCGAGGTCCGCCGAAGTGGCGATCGAAGCCGAGCCTGTCCGCCCGTCGGAGGAAGGGGCGCCCGCGGCCTCGGAAGGCGCGGGGCCGCCGTCGACGGTGGCCGTGGACGAGGGGGTCCAGCTCCAAGCCGCCGCGTTGTGGAGGTGGTGGAGTGACTTCTGCGGATGAGGCGGAGACCCCGGCTCGCCCGGCGCCGAGGCAGTGGCCCGAGAGCCTCACATCGTGGGAGGCGCGCCAGAAGCGGGAGCACGGGGGTACCGTTGCTGCTGCACCGGAGGCGACGTCACCGGTGGAGGAGCCCACCGCTGAGGAGGTGGCCGACATGGTGGCCGAGCTGGTGGCCCCGGGGGAGACGACCGCTGTGACAGCCCCTCGATCGGAACCGGAGGGGGCCGCCGTCGCGGTTCACCGAAACGATGCCCCAGACGCGACAATGTCCGGGGTGGCTATTCAGCCTCGCCTCGAGGTCGGGGAATCATCGTCTCGGGGTAATTTGTCTTCTGACTTAGTCGACCCGCAGTGAGACCGCGGGAGTGGGTACTAATCGTTTGTGTTTTTCATCGCGCAGGGTTGTTCTCCCGGCCGGGACTCCTCTTGCCCAGGTGCGACGGTTCGGAGGGACCCGCGACGTCCTCGCAGGGTGGCCCCGAGGTCGAGAGAGCCTAGTTCGAGGGGGCTTCTCCCTTCTTCGCCTGGACGGAGAGGGTGGCGCGCCATGGGGGTAGCTCTGCGATGCACCGGGGCGTCATGCGGGAGGTCCAGGAGAGGATCGACCGCCGCAACGGGTTCTGGGGACAGGAGATCCTCGAGCTGGCCGACCCCCAAGACCCCGAGCGCCCCTTCCTCAAGCTCGACGACCAGGCCGAGCTCTCGGAGTGGGAGCACCTGGAGGAGTTCCGAGCGTGGCTCGAGCACTCGGTGCGCCTGGCCGCTGAGGTTGCTGCCGTGGACCTGCATCGGGGGATGGAGGTGAGTTTCGTTCTCCCTTTGGGCTCGCTTGAGTTGTCGGACTGTTCTTTTTTGATGGCCTTCCTTTTCATCCTTGTCAGATATTGAGGGCGAGGTCGTACAACAAGTCCCAATTCATCCTCCGGACGCAGGAGCAGCTCCCTGCCCTCCGCACCTCGCTGGAGAAGGCGGAGGCCGAGGCCGCCTAGGCGAAGGCCGAGGCGGCAGCCGCGCGAGAGGAGGCCAAAGCCGAGGTCGTCCATGCAAGGGTCGGGGTGGCCGCTGTGCAGGAAGCCGCCCGGGAGGCCCAGCAGACGATGCAGTCGAGGGTCGAGGAGGCCCTCAAGGCGGTCATCGACACCGGGCGGCAGCGGGACGCTGCCCAGGAGGCCCAGCGTAAGGCGGAGGAGGAGGCCGCCCAGCTGAGGGAGGAGCTGGCCCGAGCGGCGGAGAGCATCCGGGGGCTCCAGGGGGACGTCGACGTCGTCTCCCGCGAGCGCGACGCGCTGGGCGTCGAGGGGGAGAAGGCCCGGACCCGGATCGCCTCTCTGGGGGTGGTGGCGGCCAACCAGAAGAGGGCCCTCGATGACGCTGGCAAAGTCATCGAGGACCTCCAGGCTAAAGTCGGTGACCAGGCCGCCGAACTCATCGACGTCCGCCACCGCCTCGAGGGGACCGAGCAGGGCTACGCCACCCTGGAGGCGCATGCTCAAGGTAAGTTTTTTGGGAGTTGTTGCTGAGTCTGTCCAGTCTCAACCTGTTTTCCTGCTTTTTTGGTTTTGACCGGGTTATGCGCTTGTTTTGGCAGAGCTCGCAGCAGAGAAGGACCGATCCCACGAGGACCTGACCAGTCTTCAGGGACTCCTCGGGGTGGAGGCGGGCCTGAACGAGAAGCTCAAGGGCGCCATCTCCTCCTTCTGCGACGACCTCGGGGTCGAGCTGGAGCCGGCGGTCGAGGGCGACGCTCGAGGAGACTCCTTGCTACGCCGCTTCTACTCCATGACACAGGAGGTGACGGAGCAAGTCCATGTTGCCCTGCACGTGGGTGTGAAGCGGGCGCTCGCAGTCGTCCGCTCGGGCTATATTTACGACCTCAGCGTCGTCTCCAGCGGCTTCGTGACCGACCCGGGGCTAACAGATGAAGAGAATGTGGCAAGATGCCACGAGCTGATCGAGCTCGCGGAGGTGCCCGGAGGCGAGCTAGCGAAGCTCTTCGAGCCCGAAGTGCTCCCTTCGGCGGATGGAGATGGTGCCGAGTAGCTTTAGGCCTGCGAGCCAAATCTGGATAAGAAGGTCCATGTAATAGTTAGGTTTTTGTAATGATACAATGCCGAGCCCCCGAGGGCTTTTTATATTTAATGCATTTTGTTCGAGATGCATCTTGTTACTTTTATTTCTCGAGTTGTCTCTGTCTTTCTTTGCCTGAGTCGTTGCTTACGGACTAAGTGTTCGACGCACGCTTGTTTCCCTGGAAGGAGGGGGAGCGAGTGGGAGAGTCATAGTAGCCCTGAGGCATAGGAGAGTCCCCGGCTCGACGGCCCTCGACCCTTAGGGAGTTCGAGGCGTTTTTTACTTAGCTGTGAAGCGCACTCGAGGCCAAGATCGAGAGGGAGAGCCAAGTTTAGAAAAAACGTTTGGGTTTTTAGAGGACTTAGGAGGGGGGTCCCCCCCCTACCAGCCCCCGAGGGAGGCTTGACTTTGCTTGGGCAGAGTCGAGGCTACCTTAAAGTTATGAACGAATGTGAAATGTATTTCGAGAACATTTTCTTCATGCATAATGCGATAAGCGTTCATAATACGGGAAATGTACTAGGCATCGAGGCCTTAGGGATAGAAACGACGTAGCTGTTCGATATTCCATGTGTTGGTGAGGATCTCGCCCTTTTCGTTCTTCAGCTTGTAAGTGCCGGGCTTCAGCACCTCTGTCACGATGAAGGGTCCCTCCCAAGGTGGCGTCAGCTTGTGACGTCCCTTGTTGCTTTGTCGGCGGCGTAGAACGAGGTCGCCGACATCGAGGTCCCTTTTGCGTAGGTTTTTGTCGTGGTAGCGCCGCAGCGTCTGCTGGTACTTCGCCGACTTGAAGAGGGCCACGTCTCGGGCTTCCTCGAGCTGGTCGAGGGAGTCCTCTCGGGCTGCTGTGTTGGCTTGCTCGCTGTAGGCTTTTAGTCGAGGGGACCCGTATTCGAGGTCGGTGGGGAGGATGGCCTCGGACCCATAAACCAAGAAGAACGGGGAGAACCCCGTGGCTCGACTTGGCGTCATTCGAAGACTCCATAGGACAACGGGCAGCTCATCGACCCATCTCTTGCCATGCCTGTTTAGCCGATCGAAGATCCTTGGCTTGAGGCCCTGCAAAACCATACCATTGGCGCGCTCGACTTGGCCGTTAGTTCGGGGGTGGGAGACTGCAGACCAATTCACCCTGATGTGGTGATGATCACAGAAGTCCAGGAACTTTTGGCCGGTGAACTGGGTGTCGTTGTCGGTGATGATGACGTTGGGGACCCCGAAACGGTGGATGATGTCGGTGAAGAATAGCACGACTTGTCGAGACTGGATGTTGGCGATGGGTCAAGCCTCGATCCACTTCGAGAACTTGTCTATAGCCACGAGGAAGTGAGTGTGGCCACCTTTGGTTCTTTTCAGGGAGCCAACCATGTCGAGCCCCCATACTGCGAACGGCCAAGTTATTGGTATCATCTGAAGAGCTTGGGCGGGCAGGTGGGTCTGCCTGGCGTAGAATTGACATCCCTTGCAAGATCGAACGAGTTTGGTAGCGTCGGTGACGGCTATCGGCCAGTAGAAGCCTTGTCGGAAGGCGCTCCCTACTAGCGTTCTTGGCGCCGCGTGGTGGCCGCAAGCCCCCGAGTGTAGGTCCTTCAGCAATACCCTCCCCTCCTCGAGGGTGAGGCAACATTGAAGTACCCCAGAAGGGCAGCGTCGGTACAGCTCGCGGCCATCCCCATACAAGACGTAGGTTTTGGCACGTCGGGCTATACGGCGGGCTTTGGTGCAGTCCTCAGGGAGCTCACCCCGTGTCAGATACTCGAGGTAGGGTGCGCGCCAGTCCGTCGAGGGGGTCAGGGTCGCGGCCGTTCCGTCGATCTCCATGACTTCCTCCCCGTTCGAGGGGGGATCGGTCGAGGGGGGTGGATTGACCCCTTGCTCGAGGGCGGGAGCCCCCGAGCCTAGGTCGACGGATGGCTCGTGAAGGTCCCTCGAGAAGACGTCGGGAGGAACCATACCTCTGGTTGACGCGATTTTGGCCAGCTCGTCGGTAGCTTCGTTGTACCGTCGGGCGGTGTGGTTGAGCTCGAGGCCGTAGAATTTGTCCTCGAGCTTTCGGACCTCCTTCCAGTAGGCTTCCATCTTGGGGTCGTGGCAGCTCGAATCTTTCATTACTTGGTCGATCACCAACTGCGAGTCCCCCCGCACGTCGAGGCGTCGAACCCCGAGCTCGATGGCGATGCGCAGACCGTTGACGAGGGCCTCGTACTCGGCTACGTTGTTGGAGGCGTGGAAGTGGAGACGGATGACGTAGCGCATGTGAGCCCCGGAGGGTGATATGAATAGCAATCCGGCGCCTGCCCCCGTCTTCATCAACGACCCGTCGAAGTACATGGTCCAGAGCTCGGTCTGAACTCACGCCGGGGGTAGTTGGGTGTCGGTCCATTCTGCCACGAAATCGGCCAATACCTGAGACTTGATGGCCTTCCGAGGGGCGTAGGAGAGGGTTTCCCCCATGAGCTCGACCGACCACTTGGCGATTCTTCCAGCCGCCTCCCGGTTCTGGATTATCTCTCCGAGGGGGAAAGATGAGACCACAGTGACCGGGTGGCCCAGGAAATAGTGTTGGAGCTTGCGCCGAGTGAGGACGATAGCATACAGCAGCTTCTGGATGTGGGGGTATCTCGTCTTGCTCTCGGAAAGTACCTCGCTCACGAAGTAGACAGGCCTCTGAACCCGCAGGGCATGTTCTTCTTCCGCCCTCTCGACCACTATGGCAGCGCTGACTACCTGGGTAGTTGCTGCGACGTAGAGCAGGAGGGGCTCGGCCGGGCTCGGGGGTACAAAGACCAGCGGCGAGGTGAGCAAGGCTTTGAGCTTGGACAGCGATTCCTCGGCCTCGGCGGTCCACGCGAAGTGTTCCGTTTTCTTTAGGAGGCGGTAAAGGGGCAGTGCCTTCTCTCTGAGCCTTGAGATGAAACGGCTGAGGGCGGCGAGGCATCCCGTGACCCTTTGCACGCCTTTAAGGTTGTTGATCAGGCCCATCCTTGTGATTGCGGTTACCTTCTCGGGATTGGCCTCGATTCCGTGTTGGGAAACTATGTACCCTAGGAGCATGCCTCGAGGAACTCCGAAGACACACTTCTCAGGGTTTAGTTTTATGCGATTTGCCCTGAGGCACCCAAACGCGATCTCGAGATCCCCGACCAGGTTTCCGACTGTTTTGGACTTGACCACGATGTCATCGACGTAGGCCTCGACGGTCAGCCCTATGTGTTTCCCGAAGACGTGGAGCATGCATCGCTGATATGTGGCCCCGGCGTTTCGCAGACCGAAGGGCATGGTGAGGTAGCAAAACATGCCAAAGGGGGTGATGAAGGAAGTCGCGAGCTGATCGAATTCCTTCATCTTTATTTGGTGGTATCCAGAATACGCGTCAAGGAAGCAGAGAGTTTCACATCCTGCAGTGGAATCTACTATTTGATCGATGCGTGGTAATGGAAAAGGAACTTTAGGACATGCTTTATTTAAACTAGTGTAGTCTACACACATCCTATCCTTCCCATTCTTTTTCTTAACAAGTACGGGATTTGCTAACCACTCGGGATGATGTACCTCCTTGATGAATCCGGCCTTCAAAAGCTTATCGACCTCCTCCCCGATGATCCTGCGCTTCACCTCGTCGAAGCGGCGCAGCCATTGCTTCACTGGTTTGGACCCGGCTCGGATGTCCAAGGAGTGCTCGGAGACCTCCCTCGGAATGCCCGGCATATCCGAAGGGCTCCATGCAAACACGTCGGCGTTCGCACGGAGAAAGTCGACGAGCACTGCTTCCTATTTGGGCTCGAGGGTGGCGCTGGTCGTCAGCACCTTCCCATCCGCGTGGCCGGGGTCGAGCGGGATGGTCTTGGTGTCCTCCGCAGGCTTGAAGTTGTCGGCGTGTCGCTTGGGGTCGGGGATCTCCTTGGCGAGGTCGTCGAGGGCCGCGAGGACGGCCGACTCCTCGACGGCTTCTGCGCTTTCCACGCAGTCGACGTCGCATTCGTATGCGTGTTCGAAGGAGGTGCCGACAGTGATGACCCCCATGGGCCCCGACATCTTTAGCTTGAGGTAGGCGTAGTTCGGGACGGCCATGAACTTGGCGTACCCTGGTTGACTGATGATGGCGTGGTAGATGCCCCGAAACGCCACCACCTCGAATGTCAGCTCTTCCTTTCGGATGTTCGAGGGGACGCCGAAACAAACGGGTAGCTTGACGCGGCCGATCGGGAGTGCCTTCTTTCCTGGGACGACCCCGTGGAATCCTCCCGCGCTGGGCAAGAGTTCGGTCCTCGAGATCCCTAGGAGGTCAAGGGTCGCGGCGTAGATGATGTTGAGGCTGCTTCCCCCATCCATGAGCACCTTTGTGAGGCGGGTGTTGAGCACGATTGGGTCAACGACGAGCGGGTAGCCCCCCGCGCTGGGGATGTGCTCGAGGTGGTCGTCCGGATCGAAGGTGATTGGCGTGTGTGACCAGTCGAGATATCTAGGGGCCTGGGCTCGAACGGAGAAGACCTCTCGACACTCCTTCTTACGCTGATGCGTGCTGAGTCGATTCGAGGGTCCCCCGTAGATCATGTAGCAGTCGTGAATCTCGGGGAAGCCCACGTCCTTGCCGTCGTCCCCGTCGCGCGGATCCCCCTTCTTGTCGTCCTTCTTGTAACCGGGGGGTTGAAGTGCTTTTTAAGCATGCGACAATCCTCGAGGCTATGGTTGGTCGGTCCCATGTGATAGGGGCACGGCTCCTTCAGCATCTTGTCGAAGACGCCCCCGTCGACAGGGGGCCCTCGAGGCTTCTTCTTGTCCACCGCATGTAGAATCATGGACCCTTGTGTTTAGGCGATTAACGACAATACTAGGTCACTATGACTAACGTGTGTTTTGCAAAGGCAAAGTCATTGATGTTAGGTCATTAGTGATGAAATTTGAATGGGCTTAATGGATATTCATGCCCCCAAGATGGAAATTGTTTCGGTTGCAAAGGATGAAGATACACGTCGAAGACTAGGCTAGTTCTTAGTGCCATAAGGTTGAGAAGGGCACTAAGTATAGCTAGGGTTTTGTTTTTCCTTTGACCGTACTATAAAGGGGGGTATGAGATTAGTAGCTTGACCTAGGAGAGTTTAGGAAAGTGGGTATATGCACACTTGTCACAACTAGTCCTAGAGACCTTGCTTTCAGCCCTTGGTAAACCCTAGAAATGGTAGGAGCAAAATCCCTTGAGAAACCTCAGCAAAAATAGTTGAAATAGAGGGAGAAAGAGGCTCCGGACCACTCTGCTTAGTGGGCGTCGGACCAAGGAGAGTGGTCCGACGGTCCCTGACTTAGGCAAATTCTCAGCTCGAGGAGCTCCGGACCACCTGTCTGGAAAGTGTCGGACCAAAGGAGAATGGTCCGATGGCTTGGTTCAGAGAGAAAGAAGACTCCGGACTAGTCTGACGGTTAGTCCGACGCTTCAAGATAGGAGGTTGAGTTCATGCAGAGAGCCCCCTGGCTCCGGACCAGAGCATCGGACCAGGGCACCGGACCAAGGAGAGTGGTCCGGTGGTTCTAAAAAGAGAAGAAGGTTTTCACTCAGAGAGCACCGTGGCTCCGGACCAGTGCGTCGGACCAGAGCGTCGGACAAAGCAGAGTTGTCCGACGGTGCCTGACTTTGAATCCAGAGTGAGCTCCGGACCAGTGTGCATGGTCCGGTGGCTTCGCAGAGAGAAGAAAAAGTAAAAAACGGCTAGTTTTGGAGGTGGGGACTATTTATAGTTGCCCCCTTCGTCCTTAGAGGGTCTCTTGGCCATTATTTCAGCTGGTGACACCTTGAGAAATCGTTTGGAGAGTCAAGAGGCTAGTGAGGGAGAGATTAGAGAGAGTTCATCTTGTTCTTCCCTCCTAGAGTGATTAGGAGTGACTTGTGTGCATCCATCCACCTTCCTAGCCTTGAGTTGGTCAAGTGAAGGTCTTGTGCTTGTTACTCTTGGTGTTCGACAGCACCTAGACGGTTTGGTGGTGTTCGAAGGAAGTGATCACCGGAAGATTGTTGGCGGCTCTTCTCCAAGCTTCTATGATCGGTTGTGGGTGATTCACCGAGCCGGAGTGGCGAAGAATCAGCCCGTAGAGAGCACTCTACCCTTGCGCGGGTAGAGGGGGAGCGATACCTTGCGAGGTGCTCCAACGAGGACTAGGGGGTGTGTCGACACCTCGATACCTCGGGAAAAAATCGTTGCATCACTGAGAATTTCTTTTTCCCTAGCTCTTTACATTTCCGCATTACTTTCCGTTTTGTTTTTATATTACCTACTAGAATTGCTTAGGTTGCTTTTAATTCACATGAACTGCTACCGCTTTCTAGCTAGGATACACGGATCGTAGGCACTAGGGGGTGATTGGCATTTGATAGGTTTTCATATTTGCTTTAGAAATTTAAAACAAGCCCAATTCACCCCCCCTCTTGGGCATCTTGATCCTTTCAATTGGTATCAGAGCCAGGTTGCTCTAATTTAGACTTCACCTCCTAGAGCAAGATGTCCCATGGGGATGGACCGCCACCCATGTTCGATGGGGATGACATTCCGTATTGGAAAGTGCGGATGGACGCCTACCTTGAGGCCGTGGACGTCGGCGTTCACAAAGCCGCCACCCATGGTGGATCGGTGTTCGCCGAGGACCCATACTTTGAGAAGAACAATGCTAAGGCAAAGAACATTCTTTTCCGTGGCATTTGCAAGGATGTGTTCAACCGTGTGAGGAATTGCAAAACCACGCATGAGATTTGGACAAACATTTGTGCTCTACACGAGGGCACTAAATGTGAAAGAGAAGAGCGTTATCATCTTATCATTGCTAAGTTAAATGCTTTCATTATGCTATCTCATGAAAATGCTAATGAAATGTATTCTCGCTTGAATGTGCTTGTAGAGGAGTTGAATGGCCTTGGGCTCTCTCAAATGACACCGGCCGATGTGGTGCGCAAGATACTTTGTGTCCTTCCAATAGACAAGTATAGCCACATCGTCACGGTTCTTCATCAAGGCGATCTCTCCGCAACTACACCAATGCAAGTGTTGGGCAAGATAAATGCTCATGAGATGTACATGAAGATCAATGATGGAACTTCATCCTCCTCCAAGAAGAAAGAGAAGGATAAGAAGGACTTGGCTCTCAAGGCATCTTCCAAGGAGAAGTGCAAGATTCAATATGTCGTTGAGAGTACAAGTGATGATGATGATGAAGACAACATCGCTCTCATGGTGAAGAAGACCGCCAAGATGTTGAAGAGGCTAAACAAGAATGGAGTCAAGTTTGACTCAAAGAAGAAGAAATTCTTCACAAGCTCTTCAAGGAAGCCAATCTCCCAAATGAAGTGCTACAATTGCGGCACTCTTGGTCATCTAGCCCATGCATGTCCCGAAGAGAAGAAAGACAAGTTCAAGAACAACAAGTTCAAGAACTTCAAGAAGAACAAGGGCGGCAATGATGAATCAAGTGATGATGACAAGAAGCAAGACAAGCCATACAAGAAGAAGAAGAACTTCAACTTCCACAAGAAGAAGAAGGATGGCAAGGCTTACATTGTGGGTGATTGGCTCACCGACATTGATGATTCAAGTGACTCCTCCGATGATGAGAGTGAAGAAGATAAGGTGGCCGCTTTGGTGATTGGTTCTTCGATTCCACCGCCACTTCCTCCTTCATCGCCGGGCTCATCCTCTACACACCTATGCCTTATGGCTAAAGGTGACAAGAAGGTACAAAAAGAGGATGATGGTGATGACCTCTCTAGTGATGATAGTGATGATGAAGAAGCACCTTCCTATGATGAGCTAATTAAAATTTGCAACAAGTACGCTAGCATCATAAGGAAGTATAAGAGTAAAAATGACAAACTTCTTGAAATCAAAGAAAACTTGCATGATAAGCTTGACAACTTGTCTAGTGCTAATGATGATTTGAAGCTTGAGATTAACTCTCTCACATCTAGCACTAGGGAGCTCAAAGCCTCTCTTAAGCAAGCCAATGAGAAACATGATAAGCTTGAGAGGTCATCCCAAGAGCTCCTCACAAGGTTTAACTTGCTAAAAGATGACTACAAACAAGTGAAAAGTGATCATGGCACACTAGTGGTAGCAAATGAATTGCTTACTCAAGATCTTACACATGTTGCTACTAACCCGTGTGCTAAGTGTGCAAGTGCTACATCTTGTGATATCGAGTTTGATGATGTGGCTCTTGAACAAAGTGCCAAGTGCAAGGGCAAGAGAGTTGTGGAAGCCGACAAGTATGATGACTATATGAAGATGAGTGAAGAGAACTCAAAGCTCAAGGAAGAGCTAATCAACCTCAAGGCAAACAAGCCCTTCACGGCTCAAGAAGAAGACAAAGATGCTATCCTTTGATCAACTCTCTTCGAGAAGAAATTGCCAAGCTCAAGAATGACAAGACCAAGCTTACAAGTGGCCTTGAAAAGTTCACCAAGGGCCATAACCTCCAAAGTGAGCTTCTAATGAGCACCGTCATGAAGAATGACAAGACCAGTATTGGGTACAAGGAAAACCAAGTGATGAAGGCCAAGGTCAAGATTGAAGCCAAGAACTACTACAAGAACAAGTACAATGGCTACAATCAAGAGAAGCCAAAGCCTAAGCCCAAGAGATGTTTTGGATGTGGACAAATTGGTCATCTCTCATTTCAATGCAAGACTCCACTTCCCAAGACCTTGCCCAATCACACTAGGCCATTTGCTCATGATGCTCACTATGTCATCAACAAAGATTCCAAGGGTAGACCACTTGTGGTGTTTCTTGGACCACCAATGAAGAACAAGCCTAGGGTTCTTTGGGTTGCTAAGGAGTTGGTTGACAAGGCAATGGGGCCCCGCACTAAGGGGGTTCCCAAACAACAAGCTTAACTCCAAGTTGCTTGTGTGTAGGTGAACTACAAGACCGGTGGGAGCCATTGGGTAATTGATAGTGGTTGCACTCAACACATGACCGGCGACCCCCGGATGTTCACCACACTTGATGAGGATTGTGCAAATCAAGACAAGATCACTTTTGGGGATAATTCAAAGGGCAAAGTTCAAGGCTTAGGCAAAGTGGCTATCTCTCAAGATCAATCAATTTCCAATGTCTTGCTAGTACAATCATTGAGCTTCAACTTGCTATCGGTTGGTCAACTTTGTGATCTCGGGTTTCATTGTCTCTTCACTCCAAATGAGGTGATTGTGACCAAGATTGAAGATTCATCAATGATATTCAAAGGGTTCCGGCACAACAACCTCTACTTAGTGGACTTCACTTCAAATGAAGCTAACTTGCAAGCTTGTCTATTCTCCAAGAATTCTTTGGGTTGGCTTTGGCATAGAAGATTAGCACATGTGGGCATGTCAACCTTGAAGAAGCTTGTCAAGAAGGAAATGGTTAGAGGAATCAAGGATGTGGTGTTTGAGAAGGACAAACTTTGTAGTGCATGTCAAGCCGGCAAGCAAGTGGCAAACACCCATCCAACCAAAGCTTTCATGTCAACCTCAAGAGTTCTAGAGTTGCTTCACATGGATCTATTTGGCCCTACCACCTATGCTAGTCTTGGAGTAAATCTCTATTGCTTAGTGGTAGTGGATGACTACTCTCGGTATACTTGGGTGTTCTTTCTTCAAGACAAGGGAGAGACACAAGGCATTTTCAAGAAGTTTGCTACAAGAGCTCAAAATGAATTTGATGTGAAGATCAAGAAGATTAGAAGTGACAATGGCACCGAATTCGTGAACACAAAGATTGAAGATTATTGTGATGAAGTTGGGATCAAGCATGAGGTGTCCGCTACATATACTCCACAACAAAATGGTGTCGTAGAGAGGAAGAACCGGACGCTCATAACTCTAGCAAGGTCTATGCTTGATGAGTACAACACTCCGAAGAAGTTTTGGGTGGAGGCAATCAACACCGCTTGCTATGCGGCAAACCGTCTCTTTGTCCAAAGGCTATTAAAGAAGACCCCCTATGAGCTTGTCAATGGGAAGAAGCCGGATATTTCATTCTTCCGGGTGTTTGGTTGCAAGGTGTACATCTACAAGAAGCGCCAACACTTGGGTAAATTCCAACGACGGTGTGACATTGGTTTCCTTGTTGGTTATTCACTTAAATCCAAGGCATACCTGTATTTAACAAAGCCACCGGCTTAGTTGAAGAAACGTATGACTTGGAGTTTGATGAAACTAATGGCTCCCAAGGAGCGCTTGAGGATATTGATGTAGGTGATGAACCCTTGAGGGTGGCCATGAAGAATATGCCAATTGGTGCTATCAACCCGCAAGAGGTGGAAGAAGTTGAAGATGAAGCAAATCAAGATCCTTCTCCACCCCACACGCCTCAAGTTGATGAAGGAGATCAAGTGAGGGAAGCTCAAGAAGACACTCACATTCCTCAAGATCAAGCCGAGGCTGAAGCAAGCAATGTTGAAGCACCGCATCCTCCTCCTCAAGAGACAAATAGAAGATCAACATCTATCCTTCAAGCTCACCCCCATGATCAAATCATAGGGAGTCCATCAAAGGGAGTAATGACTCGCTCTAGACTTGCATCTTATGTTGAACATCACTCGTTTGTTTCCTTTGTTGAGCCTACTAGTGTAGAAGAAGCACTTGCGGATCCGGATTGGGTGAATGCCATGCATGAAGAACTCAATAACTTCACCCGGAACCAAGTGTGGACACTTGAAGAGAAGCCAAAGGATGCAAGAATCATTGGCACCAAGTGGGTGTTTAGGAACAAGCAAGATGATCAAGGCGTGGTTGTGAGGAATAAAGCAAGATTGGTGGCAAAGGGGTTCTCTCAAGTAGAAGGACTCGATTTTGGAGAGACCTTTGCACCGGTTGCAAGACTTGAAGCCATTCGTATCCTTTTGGCGTATGCTTCACATCACAAAATGAAACTTTTTCAAATGGATGTGAAGAGCGCTTTCTTAAATGGTTTCATAAATGAACTTGTTTATGTCTCACAACCTCCCGGGTTTGAAGACCCAAACTTGCCTAATCATGTGTATAGGTTGTCCAAGGCACTCTACGGATTGAAGCAAGCTCCAAGAGCTTGGTATGAGAGGCTAAGGGACTTCCTAATCAAGAAGGGCTTCAAGATCGGGATCGTCGACACTACACTATTCACCAAGAAGCTTAATGGAGAGATCTTTGTTTGCCAAGTATATGTCGATGACATTATATTTGGATCAACAAACCAAGACCATTGCAAGGAGTTTGGTGACTTGATGTCCAAGGAGTTCGAGATGTCAATGATTGGCGAGCTAACCTTCTTCCTCGGCTTTCAAGTGAAGCAAATGAGAGAAGGGACCTTCATCTCTCAAGAAAAGTACACTTATGATCTACTCAAGAAGTTCAAGATGGAGGATTGCAAGCCAATCAAGACCCCAATGCCTACTAATGGGCATCTCAATCTCGATGAGGGAGGTAAACCGATTGACCAAACTCTTTATCGTTCTATGATCGGTAGTTTACTTTACCTCATCGCATCTAGGCCGGATATCATGTTTAGTGTGTGTATGTGTGCTAGGTTTCAAGCAAACCCTAAGGAGTCACATCTTTGTGCGGTTAAAAGGATCCTTAGGTACATAAGACACACCCCTAGCATGGGTCTTTGGTATCCCAAAGGAGCTCCCTTCCAACTAGTTGGCTATTCCGATTCAGATTATGCCGGGTGTAAGGTTGATAGGAAGAGTACCTCCGGCGGGTGCCACATGCTAGGAAGATCACTTGTTTCTTGGTCCTCAAAGAAGCAAAACAGTGTGGCATTGTCAACCGCCGAGGCGGAATACATTGCCATGGGAGCAAGTTGTGCACAAATCTTATACATGACCCAAACACTCTTTGATTACAGCGTGTTTTTAAAAGAAGTTCCACTTTTGTGTGATAATGAAAGCGTTGTAAAGCTTGCTAACAACCCGGTTCAACACTCTCGCACCAAGCACATTGATATTCGCCATCACTTTCTTAGAGATCATGTGGCTAGGAAAGACATCACACTAGTTGGAGTTAAGAGCGAAGATCAATTGGCGGATATCTTCACTAAACCACTCGATGAAACAACCTTTTGTAGGTTAAGAAGCGAGTTGAATGTGCTTGATCACTCTAACTTCACTAAAAGATGAGTTTGTGTGAACCATGCACTCATATGTAATATAACATGTTTAATTTGGTAATGCACATAGGCTTGGCTAACGCGGTTAAGATAACCGCCCTCAAAGCGTGTGACAAAGCTTAACCGCGGTTTAAACTTGCAAGCAACCTAGATTCAAATTCCGTTTTGTATTGCATATGCATGAGTGTTGCTTCTCTGTTTCTTTTCGGTTAAGTTTTTTGGTCATCATTAGGTTCATGACTTAGGGGGAGCAATTCAACGCTCTAGCTTCAGCTAATACCCCTCTAGTGCCCCTATGGTGACCCTTGGAGCTTTATTGAACTATTTTCTTATGAAAACTAATCCTAGCCTATGGCAAATTATTTCTAAATTTGAGGGTTTGAGAGATGGTTCTTATGTTAAGTCCAATAAGTGTTCCTCTTTGCTCTTTTGTGTTGGTACTTGGCTAAGAGAAAAGATTGGAGAGAAAATAGGAAAATTCAGAGCAAAATTAAACACCGAACCACCCTCCGGACCACTCTACAATGGTCCGACGCAGTGGTCCGACGCCCTGTCCCTCACTGCATAAAACTTTTTCAGTCACAAAATTCGTCGGACCAGAGTCGGACGCTCCTCCGGACCAATGGCAAGTTGTTCGGTGCCTCTGTCAATTCTATCTATGCACCGTCGGACCAGTCCGGTGCACCGTCGAACCAGTCCGGTGAGTCGTCCGACGCCCTGGTCCGGTGTTCGGGTGCTCACTGTTTTTCCCTCTCTGGTACCGTCGGACCACCCGTCGGACCAGCCTCCGGACCAAGCATAGTGGTCCGACGCTTTGAAAATTTGCAGATAACCCCCCCCCCCCCCCCCCCCCCCGCGTGCGGTTCTGTTTCAGTTGTGTTCTCTCTTCCGTCGACCGTACGCCGCCGTACCTCCATCGCCGCCGTTCCTCCCCTGCTCACCTCCTCGCCCTCGCAGCCGTCCTCGCCGCCGGTGAGCCTCCTCAGAGCTCCGCCACCACCTCGCCACAAAACTGCCTCCCTCCACCGCCCTACGCCTGCCTCTCCTCCGCCGCCGCCTGCAACCACCTCCCACCGCTCACGCCACCGGAATCCCCCTCGCCAGTGAACTGCGTCCAATCCTCCTCCCTACCAAGCTTGCCACGCTAGGGTTTCCCACTGTTTCATTGGCACTGCTTGCAAAGACCAAGGAAGATACTCCCCCCTTAGGGTTTGCCCTAACCCTAGGGTGACTTTCGTCGTGTTCGTCCTCGAACGAATTTGTTTCGTCGTCGTTGTCTTCAACTCTTCGTCACTAGGGTATGGCTTTCATCATTCGACGTCGTGGTTTGTCGAGTCGTAGATAGTGTTATGCCCTAGTATTATTCCTTGAAAATCCCTTAAGCATATTCAATCCAAGTCACTAATTCTCAATGTCAATTGTAATTCGCAGCTGACAAATCTCGTTCAGAGTGTGATTGGGTACTTGAATTGCTCTGATTAGATACGCTTTCTTACCTCAGGTATCATGTCAGCTTTTCATTCTATCACTTATCTAGATGCTTGCTTCTATATGGATTCTTATCTCTAGATTTTATATATGCTTATGTATACCCTGTCTATTCTATCTAGCAGCAGTCAGTGGCAGTTTGAACTCGAGGCAAAGCTCGCGAGTATGGATTGAGGCAAAGCCTCAGAGGTTCAGTCCAGTGGCTTGCAGGCCCCTCTGTCAACTGTGCTTGTGATTTTATCAGTGGGCAGTGGTACTTACAGAGATCAGTGGTTCTTGAGGCAGTATTCATTGTGATCTGTCAGTGGTTTCTTGTCAGTGGTCAGTCACTCTTTGTTTGATCCAGTATGACTCGCAGTTCTCGTGCTCGCACAGCTGGGTCAGGTGATGATACTCCGCCTCCTCCACGTCCTTCCAGAGATAAGGGCAAGAAGCCAGTTGTTGAGAAGGCAAAGAAAAAGAAGCGCAAGCTCACAGAGGCTGAGAAAGCTGAAGCAGTGGCCGATGCAGTAGACCGCGCAAAGCGAGGCGGTCGCCGAGGGTCAGTGAGACTTGGCACCTCTCCGCGGGATCTACCTTCTACTCCTCCTGCTGGGTCGCATAACGAGGATACTCCAGAGGAGCCAGAGCTTGTCACTGAAGCTCTGGGTACACCGTTGGCACCGCGTTCCTGGGGGCGTTCCACTCGCTCTCAGTCAGCTCAGTCACCTCAGTCAGTAGCTCCCACAGCAGCTTCAGCTTCAGTTCACCTCGATCTGAGGAATCTTACAGCGAAGCAGGTGAAGAAACTTTGATTTGTTGCTTTAGAGAAGTGGTGTCCGGATCAGCGTGACCCTAGAGCCTCACCCGGTTGGCACACACCTCTCATGGAGGATTTCTATAGAGCAGCTCAGCTTACCAGCATTCAGATTCGACCGCACAGGGTTTGCTCCTTAGAGAGCATAGCTGAGCTAGCTGGTGAGGAGATCAGGCCGTTCCTTACTTACCTTCCGGGACTCGCCGATTTACTTGGGCATTCCGGAAACTACATTGAGAGATGGGTCAGAGAGTTCTATGCCTCAGTATGGGTGGATCTAGAGCACAAGTTTGTGCAGTATACTTTCAGAGGCGAGCGATACAGGCTATACTTGACTAGGCTCAGAGAGATCTTTCACCTCCGTCAGCAGGGTAGCGAGCTTGATCTTCATTATGACTATTACAGAGGAGCCTCAGTGCCTCGTCGTGCTCGAGGTGGTTATACACTGTCAGTTCAGGAGGTGGCTCCTCTCTTCAAGCCACCTTTCTTAGAGGGTTCCCGTCGTAGCCCAGCAGAGCTTCGACCCACCGTTCACAGGTTGAACGAGGTCCTCCGTCGTACCTTGCTACCTCGCACGGGTTACAAGGAAGGATTGACCAACATGCAGTAGCTACTCCTTCAGGCCCTAGTATCTCAGACACCGTTTGACGTCGCAGAATTTCTTGTGTCAGAGATTGAGGACGTGATCGCAGATGGTATGAGGGCCCGTCGTCAGTTTCCCTATGCTCATTGGATTTCATTGATCATAGCTATTGAGCTTGAGGGAGCCAACCCTGGACTCCGCGCCCTGCTAGACCAGTCACCGACTTCTTTCTCGGCCTATAGAGTCCTTGGATCGTTTGACAGCCGGTTTGGGAACCGGGTCCTTCGTCTGGTCAAAGAGAGGACTGCTCCAGCTGACAGAGCTGAGGTTGATGCTCAGGATGAGGCTATACGTAGTGTTGAGCAGCAGGAGCTCCATGGACTAGACACTGGAGCTGATGTGACTCCTGAGGACACTACTTCAGACAGCTCAGATGCCGATTTCCAGCCAGTTCCACAGATGCCCCCACGGGCTCACGACACTGAGGCTGGCGGCTCTGCCTCTGTCACCGAGACCATGATGCTGAAGATTCTTGACTGACTGAATGAGCAGCAGAGTTCCTTGGTCACTACAGTTACACAGGTACAACAGCGATAGGATGAGATGCAGCGACAGTCTGAGGAGCGTCACTTCGAGATGCAGCGACAGATGCTAGCTATGCAGCTAGAGTCACAGCGCCTACAGTTACAGTCTCAGCAGCTGCAACAGTAGAACATGGCCTTTATGGCCCATATGATGAAGTGGACTGGCGCTCCTCCTCTTGAGCTTCCTGCAGCTCCTCAGATACAGATGATGAGCACCTCACAGCTCTCTCAGTCAGTTGGGCAGATAGGAGGCCCACAGTTCTCAGTTGGACCCTCAGTTGGCCCTTCAGTGGACCCTACGAGCTCCGCCGGTCAGACAGTCACTCCCACCCCAGCCGTATAGTCCAGTGGACTTCAGGGTGCCGGATTGACCACCCCGTTCCAGTCACCGACGACTTAGATGACACAGTTGTTGGACACCTTTGGCCCTACTCAGTAGTTCACCCCTCTCACTACTGGTTTCACGCCGCTTACCGTCACGATGGGTGCTACTGCTAGAGATCTATCTGCGTCGTTCAGCGATATTACCGGGCAGCCGTCCCCCACTGGTCCACAGATAGCAGCAGAGGTTGAGGCCGAGCTTGTTGCACCGACAGCTGATTAGCACCGTTCCTCAGTGGCTTCTTCAGAGGCTACACACGATAGTCGGGCTCCAGCAGTGTCCACTCCTCCTACCGATGCTACAGTGGTCACTTCCACTCTAGTTCAGCCTCCGCAGTCTCCGGTCCTTCAGACTCCTGTCGAGTCCGTGCATGAGGCACAGCCGGATACCGCAGTTCCTGAGGCTCCCGCAGCGCCACTGGCACCGGTTCCTGATCCTACTGCTACTCCAGCTACTGCTCCAGAGTCTTCGACCGCAGCAGGTCTGTCAGCTACCGACCCCCAGACCGCTTCACTTCTAGCGACAGATACTCAGGGGGGGACTCAGATGATGAGACATATCTGGCAGCTTTCATGGTGCTCGACCGCTCCACGGCTGCTTCCACTCCGCCTCCAGACGCTTAGTTTTGGTGCTTCGACGCCAAAGGGGGAGAGGGAGAGTCGAGTAGATGGGCTAGCTTTAGGGGGAGCTAGTAGGACTCGTTCTTTTGATGTGTATAAACTCTATTGCATCATGCATCACGTTTACCGTCTTTATGCATTGTATGATATGTGTGATGGTTGTGTGACATGTGTGGACATTCATCTTTATATATCATGTCACTTGGTTATGCTATATTGCTTCCGCGCTAATCTCTGATCTTTTGGCTATAGCATATCTTTTATGAAATCAAGTACTATGCTCAATTCATATCTATTGTGCTTGTCATGGCTTGAATGGTTAGGCATGTTGTTGTCTTTCTTATCACTAACCCATGCCTATCTCATGTCAAGTCATGTTTTCTCTTATCAAAATTCACTCATTATTCTCTACTCGAGCTTGTATTGTCGTCAATCACCTAAAAGGGGGAGATTGTAGAATCATGGACCCTTGTGTTTAGGCGATTAACGACAATACTAGGTCACTATGACTAACGTGTGTTTTGCAGAGGAAAAGTCATTGATGTTAGGTCATTAGTGATGAAATTTGAATGGGCTTAATGGATATTCATGCCCCCAAGATGGAAATTGTTTCGGCTGCAAAGGATGAAGATACACGTCGAAGACTAGGCTAGTTCTTAGTGCCATAAGGTTGAGAAGGGCGCTAAGTATAGCTAGGGTTTTGTTTTTCCTTTGACCGTACTATAAAGGGGGGTATGAGATTAGTAGCTTGACCTAGGAGAGTTTAGGAAAGTGGGTATATGCACACTTGTCACAACTAGTCCTAGAGACCTTGCTTTCAGCCCTTGGTAAACCCTAGAAATGGTAGGAGCAAAATCCCTTGAGAAACCTCAGCGAAAACAGTTGAAATAGAGGGAGAAAGAGGCTCCGGACCACTCTGCTTAGTGGGCGTCGGACCAAGGAGAGTAGTCCGACGGTCCCTGACTTAGGCAAATTCTCAGCTCGAGGAGCTCCGGACCACCTGTCTGGAAAGGGTCGGACCATAGGAGAATGGTCCGATGGCTTGGTTCAGAGAGAAAGAAGGGTCCGGACTAGTCCGACGGTTAGTCCGACGCTTCAAGACAGGAGGTTGAGTTCATGCAGAGAGCCCCCTGGCTCCGGACCAGAGCGTCGGACCAGGGCACCGAACCAAGGAGAGTGGTCCGGTGGTTCGAAAAAGAGAAGACGGTTTTCACTCAGAGAGCACCGTGGCTCCGAACCAGTGCGTCGGACCAGAGCGTCGGACCAAGGGGAGCGATACCTTGCGAGGTGCTCCAACGAGGACTAGGGGGTGTGTCGACACCTCGATACCTCGGGAAAAAATCGTTGCATCACTGAGAATTTCTTTTTCCCTAGCTCTTTACATTTCCGCATTACTTTCCGTTTTGTTTTTATATTACCTACTAGAATTGCTTAGGTTGCTTTTAATTCCCATGAACTGCTACCGCTTTCTAGCTAGGATACACGGATCGTAGGCACTAGGGGGTGATTGGCATTTGATAGGTTTTCATATTTTCTTTAGAAATTTAAAACAAGCCCAATTCACCCCCCCCCTCTTGGGCATCTTGATCCTTTCACCGCAGCTACAAGATCGTCGGGCTCGACATCGGGCTCGACGTTGCGTCGACCCGGCTGGTTCTTCTTTTTCTTCTTTTTGCCATCGTTGTTGTTGTTGTTGTTGCCCTTGGACCCGTTCTTCCTCTTGGGCCCGTTGTTCGAGCCCCCAGGCTCGTCCGCCTTGGCCTTCCCCTTGTCAAGGGATGCATGGAAGAACGCGCCAACAGCTTCGTCGCCAGCTGCGTAGTTGGCGATGATGTCCATGAGCTCGTTGGCGGTCTTAGGGGTGTTCCGTCCCAGTACCCGCACCAACTCCTTGCAGGTCGTTCCGGCGATGAATGTCGTGATGACCTCGTGGTCGGAGATGTGGGTTAGCGCGGTACGACTCCTCAAAAACCGACGGGTGAAGGCGCGAAGGGTTTCCCCTGGCTTCTGCTTGCAACTGCGGAGATCCCAGGAGTTCCCTGGCCGCTCGTAGGTGCCTTTGAAGTTTCCCTCGAAGATCCTGACCAGATCGGGCCAGTCTTAGATCAAGTCCGGGGGGAGCTCCTCGAGCCATCTTCGAGCGGTGTCGGAGAGGAAGAGTGGGAGTTTCCGAATGATGACGTGGTCATTGTCGGCTCCTCCTAGCGGACATGCCAGCCTGAAATCGGCAAGCCAGAGCTCCGGCTTGGTTTCGTCATTATACTTGACCAGGCTGGTGGGTGGACGGAAGCGCACAGGCAAGGCGGTTCGCCGGATGGCCCTGCCGAAGTCTTGTGGCCCCGGTGGCTCCGGAGATCGACATCGATCTTCGTCGCTGTCGTAGCGCCCACCTCGGTGAGCGCTGTAACCTCAGGCTTCGGCGTCGCCGTACCGGCGTCGATTGTTCACTCGTGGTGGTCGATTGTCGACGATGCGTTCTCGAACTGGTCATCGCTCTACCTGGCCTTGGGGCGCTCTGTCCTGGTGGACGGATACCTCTCGATTCTGTCGAGGGGGTACGTCCTGACGCTCGGAGGCAGCTCCTCTGCGCCTCGAGGCCGAGCTCTCCGCCTGTTGCACGGTCGCAGTTTGGAGAAGCCCCTGGATTTCATTCCTAATGCGCCGTGCTTGGGGCGTCGATGGCGCCGGCATGTCGCGGAGCAGTATTGCGACTGCAACGACATTTTGGCTGGCGCGGTTGTAGACGCGGGGTTCGTTGGCCCCCTCCTCGATGATTTGTCGATGGACTTCCCGGGCCCGCTCGCGAGCTCCTCCACCCTGTGGGCGCCCGTGATCTCTCTTGAGGGCATGCTCGAGCTGCTGAAGTCGCAGACGTTCCTCCTCGAGCTTGCTGAGCAGCTCTCGGACTTGCGTGATCTGGACGTCCGGAGGTGGATCGGCTTTGTCAAGACTAGGGGGGTCGGTGTCTCGTGCTGGTGTAGCATTGCCCCCTCCTTCATCTGTAGTTGCGGTGTCGTCGACGTCGTCCTGGGGATCAGCCTGGCCATCGAGGTGGAAACATTCCCGGGTAGGATCGTAACCCTCATCGGGGGAGTCCGAGTCGGGGTCGCCGTGGTAGAAGTGGGGGAAAGATCCCCTGTGCTCCTCCGCCAGGCGTCGCCTCAACACGCCCCAGGTCGGGGCTCGTCTCGGCTCCGGGCGTTCGTCTGGCGGAGAGCTGGTGACGGGGTTAACCGTCGCACGCGGCGGGCTCCCTGGAGACCCGCAACGTGTCTGTATCTGCAAGCCTGCGAGGGCAGAACAGAGTCTGGCACTGTTGTGGAGCCCGTGCGGAAACGAGTTATGTGGTGGTGGCGACGTCGAGTGTGTTGGAGAGGCCACGGGGATCCTCTGGGGTGACAACATGGTAGAGCCAAAGTCACGCTCAGAGGGGTGCCCGCCCCCGACCTGCAAGCATGGGTCAAATAGGCTCCCGAGGGGAGAGACTGTGTCGCCAGCTGAGGCCGGGGGAACGGCATCCGGCGTCTCGGAATCCGCACGGTGACGAGTGAGCTGGAGTCGCTCGCGCCTCCTCCTGATCGCAGGCAAAAGGCGCAAGCGGAGGGACCGTCGGCTGATCCTCCTTGGCCCCGGCGTACCAGAGCTGCTGCCGTCCATGCCACGAACTAAGAGTAGGACTATGTAGTAGCTCTGGCCTATGGACATGAACTCTAGCCTACCGAGCCAGACGATGGTGGTGAATGGAGGTGATGGGATCGTGGAATCCATCTAAGAGAGTAGTTCGGAGTTGATCGACACGCAAAGCCCCCCTACCTGGCACGCCAACTGTCGGTGTTATGACCCGGGGGTCAAGACCACCGGCTAGTAAATTTGTATATTGCGTGCTCCCTCTCCCAGATGTGATGCAAGAAGGACACAAGATTTATCCTGGTTCGGGCAAAGAAGGCCCTACGTCCAGTGGGGGAGGATGACTTGTATTATCTTGCACCGAAGTGCTCGTACAGGGGGGGTACAAGCTGGTTTACACGAGGTGCTCAGAGTAAGCCTGGTCCTAGGGGTCGATCGAGCGACGAGGTGTGTGGAGTGTGAGGATCAGAGCTGAGGTCTGAGTGCGAAAGTCTTAGGATTTCGAATCGAATCTGCGCGAGAGAGCCCCCCTTTCTTCTATCCCGGCGTCCCCTTTTATAGACCAAGGGGAGGCCTGAGAGTACAGGGCCCTAAACTGTTGCAGTGTGGGCGGCGTGTCCGCGGCATAGTGTTGGCGAAGGGACGTCGATCACTGTGACGGCGTGGTTTTCCAATCCTTCCAGTGCTTCAGGGCATGGCGACAGTAGACTGGGAGCCGCGGCATGTCGTGGCACAGCGGGGTCGAGTCCCACAGTTGAAGCGGGACGGGGCGGATGGGATGGGCCCCATACCGAAGTGGTTGGAGACAGGGGTCGATCGAACGTAGCCTTGTCGTATTCCTGAAGATGTCATCGAGAACCGTCCTATTCACGTCTCGAGGGGTGTCTCCAGGGTCCGTACTCGCGACGTGGTTACAGCGGCAGCACAGTCGACGGAGGTCCGGGACATGGCAGTGAGTTGATGGATTTGATAGCGGTCATGGGCGCCCAGGGCGTTAGACGGATCCCCTTTAACCCATACCGGGAGCAGGTGGATTGATCGAGCTTCCCGTCCGGGGGTCGTTCGTTCGACCCCCGGTCCGTCATTCGGTGTCGAGGTGGAGGCGGTGGGATCGTTCGTTCGACCCCCGGTCCGTCGTCCGGAGTCGAGGTGGAGGCGGCGGGGTCGTTGGTTCAACCCCCGGTCCGTCGTACGGAGTCGAGGTGGAGGCGGCGGGGTCGTTCGTTCGACCCCCGGTCCGTCATCCGGAGTCGAGGTGGAGGCGGCGGGGTCGTTCGTTCGACCCTCGGTCCGTCGACCGGAGTCGAGGTGGGCCGGCCCACGACTGGTTGCTGTTGCCAGCGCAGGGGGTCTTCGTATGATGGGCCTTTCTCCGTGGGTTTGAGTGGCCGATTGGTTCCTGTCTTAAAAATGGTTGCTATGTTAAGCGTTAAATTATCGACGGGTTTAGGGTACCCCTTACCTTTGTACCCGACAAAACTCACCTTCATTATCTTGATCCAAAGATTCATAATGAGTTGATGCACTTGCTCGGTTCTGCTATTAAGTCTGAAATTATAAGGAAAATAAAAAGAGCAAAGTATTTCTCTGTCATACTTGATTGTACCCCTGATGCAAGCCAAGAAGAACAAATGTCTTTAATTATAAGATATGTGGATTCATCTTCAGATAATATTTCCATAGAAGAATCCTTTATAGGATTTATAGAAGTAAATGATACAACCGGGAAAGGACTTTTTGAGGTGCTAGAGAATGAGCTAAAGTCTCTTGATCTTGATATTGATGATGTGAGAGGACAAGGTTATGACAATGGGTCAAATATGAAAGGAAAACATCAAGGGGATCAAAGGAGACTTTTGGATGTAAATCCGAGAGCATTCTATTCTGCTTGTGGTTGCCATAGCCTTAATTTAACACTTTGTGATATGGCCAAATCTTGTGCTAAAGACTTCTTTGGAATCATCCAACGCATTTATACAACTTTTGCTAATTCCACTAAGAAATGGCAGATTCTGAAAGATAACATAACAGGATTGACTCTCAAGTCAGTGTCAACTACACGATGGGAGAGTCGTGTTGAAAGTGTTAAAGCTATTAGATTTCAATGCGCCGACATTCGAGAGGCTCTACTTCAGGTATTTGACATTAACATATTAATTAATAACAACACATTTTCTCTGCATAACCTGAAAAATTAACTTATCTTTTTTCCTTGTAATTTGCAGGTATCTGAAGTTGATAAAGATGTAAAACTTAGCAGTGAGGCTAAAGGTTTGGCAAAGAATGAACTTGGAGAATTTGAATTTATAGTGGCAATAGTCATTTGGTATGAGGTACTGTATGTTGTTAATTTAGTAAGCAAACACTTGCAAGAAGAGGATATGCTTATTGATGTTGCCATTGAAAAAGTAAAAGGGCTAATTTCTTTCTTCCAAGGGTACAGAGAAACTGGTTTCTTAGAAGCATTGGAGGCAGCCAAAAGAATTGCACTTGAGCCGGATATTGGCACAACATTTACTAAAAAGCGAACAATTAAAAGAAAGAGACATTTTGATGAGAACGCAGATGATACAAATGTTGCCACACTGTCTCCAGAGGAATTGTTTAGAAGGGAATATTTTATAGCATTAGTTGATCAAGCTATTGCCTCACTTACAAGAAGATTTGAACAATATCAGGAGTACCAAAAGAATTTTGGTTTCTTATTTACTTCTGACTTGTTGCAGTCATTGGATAGTCAGAGCTTGAAATCTTCTTGTGACAATCTTGAAGAAGTCATTAAAAGAGATGGGAAATCCGATATTGATGCCGATGAACTATATACAGAGTTGAGATTTCTTCAGGATTTCATTCCAAGAGAAAATATGGGTCCTCTTGAAATCCTTAAGTTTCTAAAGCGCCATGATTGTTTTCCCAATGCTGCTATTGCATATAGAATTTTATTGACCATTCCTGTGACCGTTGCATCAGCGGAGCAGAGCTTTTCTAAGTTGAAACTATTGAAGTCATACTTGCGTTGTACTATGACACAAGAAAGACTTAATAGTTTGGCTATGATAGCACTTAAGAGTGGATTGCTGGAGAAGATTAATTATGAGGATATTATTGAAGACTTCATTTCAAAGAACACTAAGAGAATGATGTTATTCAAGTAAAGATTATGAAAACGCAGAGTTAAAAAGGTACTTTTCTTCGTATATCGCATTTTCTCTGTAGTATATACATTATTTTTGCTACATTTGGTATTTCGATTCAGGCCTCACTTAGAGCGTCGTACCGGGCCTATAAATGTGACGGCACGGCCCTGGAACTATTCAAGACTATAGGCAGATCAATCCATATCCACGTATATACTCCAAAATTGTGTTGCACAACAGAACAAAGCGATATGCATTCTCAGAAAAAAAGATAGTGCATACCACTAGCACAGTGGAAAACTCAACAAGTGACACATATCAAACTGGTATCTTAAGCACAATGGCAGAACAAGAGTATTGAGCATTAAGATACTAGCAATTTTCCTGCGCTCTGAAACCACAAAAGAACGTCTAACTACAACTCAGACATGATTGTCCATCACGCCTTTGATCACGGACAGCACAAGACATTTCTCATTGCCCCACCACACCTTGGCTAATTGACATCCTACCAAAGCATTTCACACCTGGTTCATCTTCGGAAGAAGTACAATCCAGCTCTTCGGATTGCTGCAGTTTCCATCATGCTCGACGCGGGAATGTTTCACAGCCTGGTCAGATCTCTTGCCCAGAAATTTTCTATTCCGAGGTCATTCCAAGCACGTGAAGCCAAGAAAAACTCTTGGGCCTCGATGAGGTACTGGGTAAACACAACCTGAATCAGTTCCAGGACATCCCTTTCAGTGTAGGACACAGAGACACTAGGGTCTACGGAGCTTTTGACCTCCCAATTGTCATTGTCAAAGGCGTGCTCGATGGTATGCCGAGGAATGCAAACCATCATTTTCGCATCAGCTCTTCTCGCCATGAATGCAATCTGTTTAGGAGATTTCTCCTCTGACTCATCATCTTCGCTTTCCTGATCCCCCTGAATCTGGCCAGAGTTGTTGTTCTCCGACTGTTGGCCTAGCTGATTCTGCTGAGTCTTGCCAGAGTTGTTGTCGTCGGACTGTTGGCCTTGCTGATTCTGCTGAGTCTTGCCAGAGTTGTTCTCAGACTCCTGGCTTTTCTGTTTCTGTTGAGTCTTCTGTTGACTTTTGGCTTTGCCAGAGTTGTTTTGCATAGTAACCTTGGTGACCAGCACATGATGCAGAAGTGGGTGCTTTCTGATGATTTCAGGTACTTCTTTGTCCTCAATATGTCTGAGGAGATCTCTTGCCAAGTTAGTACCCCGGTGCAGCTTGTTAACTAGATAGTATATTCGCATCAGGAACGCCGCGGTACCTTGAAGGCGCAGCAGAACTGGGTGGAATGCAATCAGTTGCTCATCTGATGTTGTCGACATCTTAATGAAGAGATCCTTCAAGGGAAGTGACAGACGAGTCAGCACATCTTTGCCTTCTACTTCCTTAAGCAGTTCTTTGAATGCTATACAGGCAGCCTTGTATGTTGCCATGCGGTTCTTCTGCGGTGAACGAGGATCAAGCTTACACTGCCCTACTTCCTTGAGACGGAACTATAAGGATTTCGGATTGATGAGAAGGTTCTCCTTCCTGTAGTAGTCCTTTTTGGCAGTACCCTCGGTTGCAATTTGTGAGGTTGATGAAAATCAAACACACCAGCAGGCTTATGCCAACATCAAAAAGACCGAGCAGCTTGTGGCCAGTACCTGTAAGCTCGCGAGTGAGGGCATTGGAATCCAAGCTTTTCAATGATGAGTTCTTCTTCAGGAACTCCACGGAACAGACCCACTCGGCATTGTTTACTTGAGCCTCGTTATCAAATAACACCTGCGACACTGGCGGTGCCCTCTGAGTCTGACCAGCAGATGACATCAAGCATCGAGCAGCAGGCAAATGCCAAGGAGAAGACCCAGGTCTGCCGCCTGCTCTCTTGGCGAGTACTGGGCCGTTGGTGCCCATGGTACTTGAAAAGGAGAAACAGGCTTCTGGTGGTGGTTCCTTGGCCAACATTATGCCTGTTGTGCGACTGCAACACTGCTGCCTTGGCTAACATACGGCTCCCTGTGCTGGTGGCAACCGCTGGAGACAGCCCGGTCTGCGTCTTGAGGCGGTCGGGATGAAGGGAGGCGCTCCACTGGGCTTGCCTCCCTTGGGCGTCGCAGGTGAGGCCGCGGCTTGATGGGGCCCGCCCTCAACGACGCAGGTGCCGCATTTCGTCGAGCACCTGGCGCGGCAGCCATAGCCGGCCTGCTTGAGCAGATCCATCGTGCAAGGAGGGGCCGAAAGAGGCGAAGGGTGAGATAGACTGAGCATCAGCGCAGTGGCGCGGGAGGCCGAAGCTGACGGGTGGGGCGCCAGCGTGGGACGCCCAGCGGAAGCCGCGTCGGCGAGGCTGCGCCAGCCCGTTGCGGGCCGCGGCGAGGGAGGTGGTGGTAAGGAGGCGGCGCCGTGGCCTGGATTCGCGTGGTTGATAGCAGATAGGTGGCGGAAACGGAGGGCGGAAGCCCTGCGAAGGGCGGCCGCAGCCATGGGTGGTGACGGTGGCCGCGACCGGGAGAGGCGAGGTTTGGAGATTTCCTGCTCGACATGACAGGTGAAAAGTCTTGCCGTGTAGCTGTCTAGGGTTTAGAAGGAGTGGGGAGCGGTGTTATTATGCCCTTTTTAGTTTCCTCTCAATTCATCTCACCTACCAAATTCCCATTATCCAAGAAAAAAATTCTCCGTCACATCAAACTTACGGTACTAAATGTAGATGAAATTAAAAACTAATTACACAGTTTGCTTTTATTTTGCGAGACTAATCTTTTGAGCCTAATTAGTCAATTTTTGAATAATATTTCACACATACAAACGAAAACGCTACACTACACTGCAGTGTGCGAACACCTGATTCAGTACGACTTATTCAGAAGCTAAACAAGGCCTATGTTTCGATTAGCACTCCATCGCACCGGGGGAAGCGGGGCTAGAGGGCGCGTGTGGGGTGGGTTTTTCCTTCTTTTTTTTCTTTATATTTTGCTTTTAGTTTTATTTTTTCTGTTTCTTTATATTTTTTTTCTATTTCTTTCTTTTTATTCTTCTTTCATTTTCTTTTCTTTTCTATTTTTATTTTTCTAATTTTTCTTTTGTTTCTTCTTTCCTTATTTATTTATTTATTTCTATTTTCTATTTTATTTTTTCTGTTTTTATTTTCATCTTTTTTATTTTTTCTTTCCTTTCTTTTTTATATTTTTCTTTCAACGAATATTTGTTTCCTTTCAATGAATTTTTCCTACTGAGTGGATATTTGTTTTGCCTGATTGAATATTTGTTTCACTTCAATGAAAAAATTTCACTTCAAATTATTTCATCTCAATAAATATTTGTTCTACTTTAGTGAATATTTGTTCCCTGTCACACCCGATTTAAAAGGCAAACCCAGATGTATAAATTACATGTGCGCCAGGATCAAATTACACACATGTAACGACTCAGTGAATACCAAAACAATGCCAAAAGCGTATAGAGAGTATTAAACTTTATTACATGACCGAAAGTCTCAAATAACCGAGTAGCTAACATCGGAAAAACGAACTCCACAGTCAGTCGACTGGAAGCACACGCCTAGAACTCATCAAAGTCTCCAGGACAATCCTCAAATCTTCCCATGTCTAAGGAGCAACCGGATAGTGTAGATGCAATAATAAAAACAAGCGTGAGCACAGAAGTGCTCAGTAAGCGGAGAAATAAAGTAAATAAACATGGCTGTATTTGTGGAAGGCTGATGGTTGAAGCATTTAGCATTTTAGTTGGTCAAGTTTTATTTAGCAACTAATTACTAACAAGTAAAAGTTTATACCAACTCACAATTAATGTGAAGCACTACCCACAAAATAAACGTATCAAATTAATTATCAACTTTCATATATTAATCATGTGAGGGTCCAAGCGCTCGTGACCGTGAGCACGGCTGTTATAACAGTTTTACACTTTGCAGAGGTTGTACATCATTACCCACAAGTCGCGCAAAAGTTCCGAAGAACTTTGAACCCAACCACGCGATGCTGATCAGACACCATACCAGACTACCTAGGTGTGATTGCATAGGGGCGCTACTAGGCCTTTAAAAAGATTCCCTAGTACGGACTGCTCACTAGGTTACATGGTCAGTGCAATGCATAAAGCTCCCTAGCGGGTACCGTGTCTTAGCAAAGCCAACTCCCCACTAGAGCAGGTCTATACACCATCTCCCGCCACCCCCTCGCCCCTTTCAGGTAAAGCATATCACATACTAAAGTTTCTAATTAATTAGCCAGGCCAGAGACATATAGTCTTGTGGTTGTACTATTTTCCTAGGTGGTTTCTCCATGTTCCAATTAATAAATATGGTCTTTCAATTATCATGAACATAAAATATAACAAGTAGTCATGTATGTTTACTACCAACCCAGTTAAGCAAACTAAGCAATATCTACCATCAAGATTAATTAAATAACCCAGCTTCAAGGTAATGGTAAAAAGATACTAGTCATCATCCTTAATAGGAACCCATCAAAATTAATGCAAAGCGGAAAAGTAAATACAGTGATTAAATGCATGTTTATATAGGATAAAGCGGGCATGACCAAGGAATATTTGTCTTCCACAAATCCCTGCTGCTACTCAAACTCTTCAATACCTGTGTCTTCAATGAACTCCTCAAACAACTCGTTCTCTACGCATTACACATTCACATGCAAAGGAACAATACAATAAAATAAAAAACAGTACACCGATCATCACAAACAGAAACAAAAACAACACTAAACTAATTTTCTTATCGAGACGAACGCGTGGATATGTAAAACATTAAAAACGAAGTTAAAACGGTGAAGATATGGCTAAAACAAGATCTAGGGGCTTAACTGGCGAGAAAACGAGGGCTAAAACATAATTATGCGTAAAAACTCAGAATATGCGGCGTAAAACCTTAAGGCTGGACTGCGGATGCAAAAACCTAAAAGCCTAGGGTCTAAAACATAAAGAAAAGGATTTAAATCTGAAGGTTTTTGAACTGACTGGACCACGGGTGCAAAAAGGGAAAACTCCAGGATCTCTTTAGCAAAACGTGTGCGCGCAATGCGGTTGACCGGTATGGACTCCGGTCAGATCTGATCTGAACCGTTGGATCGCACACGGACGGCTGGCGGCGAGCGGTGACGCTGCGAGCGGCGGCGAGACGACGAGTCACCGGAGAACACCCGAAATCGGGCTTCCAGGCTCGATTCGGCGCGCAAAAGGCACTGAGGTGAAGCGGGGGTCACGGGCGACACATCTAGGGCGGCGGCGCATGGCTCGGCGCGGCGGAGTGCCAACTCCGACGAGCTCGAATGGGCAATAGAGAGCACAAGGATGTAAACAAGCGGCACGGACGGCTTCCTCACCTTCACGCGAAACTCTGGGTGGTGTTCTCGTCGACGGGAAGGCGGCGAGGCGGAAGATCAGCGGCGGCGGCCGAGCTAGGGTTGCGGCGGCGGCGCTGGAGAGCTCGCGGGGCGCTAGGATTTGAAATTCAGGGTAAGGGTTGCGGCGGCGGTTGCTTTTATAGCCCGGAAGGTGTTTCTTAGCAAGCGGGCCAAGGGACGGCGCGGCGGCGGGCCGGACTCGGGTTTGAGTCCGGCTCGAAGACGACGCGAGGAGGGAGATGACGGGTGGGCTCCACCCGTCAGCGGCGGGCGGCGCGAGCGATGCGGGCCGACGCGAAGCGAGCGCAGAGCTGGGCCCCTGCTGGGCCGGTGCGAGAGGCGAAGCGGCGCGGCTGGTTAGCAAGAACACGAGGTGCGGCGGCGGACTTCTTGGATTTGGGCTGCTGCGCTGAAAACTTGGGGATGGGCCAAAAGAAGAAGAAGAAAGGGGAAAGGAAAGAAAAGAGTTTTAAATTTTTGAAAGTGATCAAACATTTGAATTCAAATTGAATTTGAACTCAAGCAACCAAAAACAATGCATCGGCATGAATGCAACAAATAAATCTCTATGATTCATTAAATTTATTTTTTTTGGAAAATTAATTAAATGTTTAGGAAAATTAAATAACAAACTTATGATTCCTTAAGCTCATGCATAGTTTCTATCAAATTTTATTAAAAAGAAAAATTTGGAAATTAGGGTGTTACATTCCCCTCCGTGAATATTTATTCCACATCAATGAAAATTTGTTCTCGCTTAGTGAAATTGTCTCGTTTGATTGATTTAATGCTTCGTGATTCATTTTTCTTTACATATTTGTTGTTCTCTTTTAAATATTTATTTCCCCTTTTGTAAATATTTGTTACTTTATAATTTGTTGTGTTATTTCATATAATTTGTTCGTTACGTACAAATATTTTGTTTCGGCAATTTGTAGAATTTGTTCGACACGTACACATATTTGTTCCGGCAGTTCATATAATTTATTCGGTACATATAAATGTTTTGTTTTGGTAGTTTGTAGAATTTGTTCGACACGTATACATATCTGTTCTGACAGTTTATATAATTTGTCCGGTACGTACAAATGTTTTGTTCTGATAGTTTGTAGAATTTGTTCGACATGTATACATATTTGTTCCGGCAGTTCATATACTTTGTTCGGTACGTACAAATGTTTTGTGCTGGTAGTTTGCAGAATTTGTTCGACACGTATACATATTTATTCCGACAGTTTATATAATTTGTTCGGTATTGCACAGAATATATAACCTGAATTAAAAAATATGAATAAAAAAAGTTTGTCAAAATATAGTTAAGTGAGATCTTGTTTCGAAGTTTTTATTGTCAGAGATCTAATGGTGTAATCGGAATTTAATTTTGATACTTAGTTTAACATTTATAGATTTTTTAAGTTTCAAAATAATTTTGCATGTGGGATGATGTCATCTGTTTTGTTCACTTTTGCATGCACCACTTCAACTAACGATACGGAGGACAGAAGAATATAATTAATGGATGCGGAGGACGGAAGAAAGAATATAATTAATGGATGCTGGGGACAGAGGAATATAATTAACGCACCGGCGTGATGGCGTGTTTTCCATCACAACGGCGACGCATAACCGCACCTGCCATTGAGAATCTCTATAGTACTCTACCAAAAACGTTTTCCAATCGCAGCCCCCTGTCCCCCGCGTCGGGCGGAACACCCATCGCCGCTAGCTGATTGCCGCCGCCGCCGTCCACACCTTCGGCCCCCGTTCTCCCTCGTCCCCGGCCTCCTAGCTAGGGGTAAGGGGAGCGAGGTCCATCCTCTAGTAGATTCTCTAGTAGATCTACTATTTTGTTAGTGTTTTTTCTTTCAATTTTTCTTTCCTCCAGAATAATTAGGTTAGGTTTGGATCATCTCTTCGATGTGTTCGATTTGGTTTTTCATGGCGTACTGGATCTCCTCCAGAGGATGTGTCAGTTTCTTTGGAGACATCGTGCTCTTCGTTAAGGGATCAAGATATGTTGTCCTAATCCTTTTTGGGGAGAGTTTGGATCAGTTTCCCCCTCGGGTGGAATCGTCTTTCCGGTCGCTGATGTTACTACTGGCGGCGGCAGATCTGTTTTTCCGATCGGCGTTGGTAATTACTAATGGAGGCGGCGGATATTATGTTTGGTTCAACCTTCAGAAGATTTGGTCGATGTGCTTTCGACGCCTTTTACTCCCTGCAGTGGTTGAGCATACAGCGTCTCTTTTGCAACCTCCGCATCTGTGGAGAGTCTTCTGTTGGTTGTGACTGCGACTCGGCTCGGATGTGGTGCTGTTTCACGGCGATGGATTTTCCCGAAGCAGTGGACGGCACCAGTTGCAAGGAAGACGAAGGTAGAGACCTAGTGGCATTCTTCAATATAACTTTACTCTATATTGAGATCTCAGTTATAACATGGGTTATATTTTAATGAAATCTGATTCCGTTCTTAAAAAAAACCGCACCGGCCGTTCATTGCAACCAACCAATGGTGTCAAAGGCCGGCCTGGTCTACAACTCTGGCCCAGTGCGGTTCAGCCCGGTCGGTTCGCTGAACCAACCCATGAAAATGATTCTAATGGGCCAGGCCCCTTTTCTAAACCGTGAATCCCTCCCTCCCTCACATGTCTGTCACTTAAACCTGTTTCGAGTCCCTGCAAAGACCTTCCTCTGCAGCTGCAGAAGAAAAACAGAGAGGGTTGAAAGCTAGTGGCTACTGAAAATTGTCGATCGAAACTGTAGAGTGTCGAGGAACCGACGATGCAATTTAGCTGTTGTTGTTTGCTTATGGTCCGAGAGAAAATATGGAGCAACAGACTGTACAGAAAAATCGAATTCGCACTGAGATGCTGGCGCGCTGTCATTGGTCTGAGCTGAGAAAATTACAATGGAGGCCCTGTTTTGAATCCACCTCAACTAAAGTTTAGTTGCTAAATTTAATCAACTAAACTTTAGCAAATTAAAGTAAAAACTGACTAAAGTTTAACAAGATGTGTTTAGATCCTGTTGACACAAAAAGCGTCAGATCTGTGAACACCTCGGGCTATTACCCAAAGCTCGATGTCGAGGGCGTGTCAGTCGATTTGACCAATCAATCGACAAGGATGATAACTAGAACAAACTGAACGAGACGACATCGATGCGCCCGGACACCAAGGCTCAGATTGATCAGGGGTAACTAGAGCAGAGCTAGACGAGCCAAACAGCGATGCGCCTGGATTGCCAAAGCCTAGAGGTACTCCCACGCGGAACTAGCAAGAATCTGACGGAGATCAAGGTGATGCAGCCCGTCGAAAGCTTGAAGAACTCGTTGATAGCTATAACTAATGCATAAAAAGGGTAAATTGCGATAAAAATGTAGAATAAGATAAAATTGGTTTGTTTTTGAATTGGATTGATTTATTCCATGGCCCTCGGGCACATATTTATACTCCCGCATGGAGAGTTGTACGACACATATCCTTTCTAAAACAAATTCCTACTTCTAAGGAAACTGACTCGCGCAGGAGCCGGATAACAATATTTTATTTCCTAAACAAACACACCTATTTTAAAGAAAAATAAACGACTCATGCAAGAGTCGGACTCAAACTACTATAATAATATTGGTACAAGACACCAGTTTCTTTATACTTCCTTTCGATGGAAACTTTCCATCGGCAAATCCCTTCAATCCGCACCTTCCTTCTTTGGCCACTTGTAATCCTCTGCTGCCGCCAAGTGCTAAATCACGTCCATCGGCATCGGCAATCGGCAGCATCTTCTTCGTCGGCAATCGGCAATGAGCCCTTATCAGCAATCGGCAACCATCTTCCATCGGCAATCGGCAACGAACCCTTATCGGCAATCAGTTTCAGCAAGACTTCACCAATTAACCTGTCGGCAAAGCTCATCAGCTTCCATCGGCAACCCACTCGGTCTTCCCGCAGCACTTTCTCATCGGCAACATCGACTCAAAAATTCTCCCGATGCCGATGGAGAACGGTCACTGACCAGTCAAGCCTTGGCCCATTTGACACGTGTTGAAAAACAGTATCAACACATGCCCCCCAGTTTCGGAGCGTATAATACTTTACGTGCCGAAATTCTCTCCACTGTAGCTGTTGCTGTAACCGTTACCTCCGAGATAAATGTACGGTTTCCTCGATCCCGCGTGTGGAACTGCAATTTAATAATAAAATCCCTCGATTGTAGCACAAACAGTTGCAGACCACCTCGATCACCGCGCGTATCTACCGCGGGTTTCTCCATATTCCTACACAATGCGAAACAGAACCCAAAAATACCCCTGAACAGGCTTATAAAAATCACCGGGATTCACACGGCCTTTTTACCCCGAGCTCATTCCCACTTTCACCTTCCTGCCTTCGTCTTCAACCTCCAGCCGTCTCTGAAGAATACGTGCTCGAGCACCCTTTCTACAATCTGAAGACGAACTGCAAGCACTTCCTCGACTCCAATGGCAATCCAGGTCGACATCCCAAAGGTAAGACTTATCTTTTTCCCAATCCAACCCCTGCCATTTTTCGCACGAATCTGGATCTGTCTCCGTCCCTTTCTGACTGCTCCTCGTCTTCTCCTTTGAATTTTAGGAACTGTACGACAAGGTAGTGATTCCGCTTACCGGTTCCACCTTCAGTTGCTTAGGTCCCATGGGGAATCCAGATCCCAGTTATATAATCAACGCGGAAACCAACCGGATCCCATTTAGATCTGAATGTTTTGGTTTAGGATTGTGGAAGGATACATTCCGATCATGGCCCAAGCCCACCAAAGGGTGGAAGAACTGGTACCTTAGGGTCGCCAGGGCGCAGCAAGTTTACTGGCAAGAGCGCAGCTTGGACCAATGTATCAGGCTCTCTATTGCCGACATGGAAAAGAACGAGAACATGTTAACAGCCGCCTCCTACTTCTGGTCAGACACCTTGAACGCTTTCTTATTCCGACATGGACCAGCCACCCCCACTTTTGCCGATGTCCACATGCTGACCGGCCTAGACATCTCCTCTGCCGACACCTTCTCCTTATTCAATAGGAAAGTTGAGCACAGAGTAAATACCCGAAACATCGGCGGTTGGACGGGTTACATTCAGGAATACCAGAAAACGGGATCGGTAAACCAGAGAGAGCATGCCACCTTCCTGAACATGTGGCTGGACAAATTCATCTTCTGCGGTAGGGCAGTTGGACCCACTACCATGTACCTCCCAGCAGCTGAGCTGCTTGCCGATGGGACAAGGCTTCCCTTGGGCAGATATCTTCTAGGATCGGTATATCGTCTCCTCCATCAAGTATCCCAGAAGTTACTGCTAGGCGAACACATCGGCAACCTTGGAGGCCCCTGGTGGTTTATCAACATGTGGCTGCACGCACATATGCAGAAAGCGCTCCAGCTTGACTTGTTCGCTCAACGTTTCCCGAGAGACATATCAGAAGACCACCAGTGTGGGGAGGATGAATCGGCAACTCGCCCTCCACTCAACTTTGGAGAGGCCACCATAGTGCTGCCAGGGACCGATGCCGATGCAGAGCAATTCGGTCTATTTTTTCAGAAGTTTTACAATGGGATTCCTGCCACAGAACGGCTCTGGTGGCCATATGTCGATGTAGACAACCAGTTCCCATTGCTATTTAACCTTACCGATGGGAATGTACCTGAAAACCAGATAATCATGAAGGCCAGCATCACTCCTCGAGCTATCCCAGTGAACATCTTTGGATCGGGAAAGAATGCCCCTCCATCATTTGAGTTTTACTACCCATCGGTAGCGGCAAGACAACTGGCGTTCGGCCAACTGCTGATCAAACTTTGTTACTCCAAGGTAGTGCAGCCCAGGCAGACATTCTCCAGTGCTCTGGACTGGAACAAGGTTGTCAACCTTCCTACCGATGCCGATGTATCAGATCTTGACTTGTCCTCCTGGTCACCAACCTCCTTTATTACAAACGAGTACAAGTCTTGGTGGCAAGAATGGAGGTGTCAACTGTTCGCCAAATCGTCGCATTACTATCGGCACATGATCGATCCCGATCATATCATCCCTGACGACGTAGTAAGTCCTCATTCCGATGCATTCCTCACTTTTACTTTCGCCATCGGTATTTAACCTTCTTGCGTTTGACAGGTTGATGACCCGATTCCTCCGATGAGCAAGAGCGGCAAGCCCTTCAAGCTTCGAATGATGAGTCCCGTATCACTCATCGGCAATAAAGCTTCCTCGTTAGCTGCCTTCATCCCTCGACAGGTACCCACACCGACACCTGCAAAAGCCAAGGCTACATCGGCCGCTGCTGCTGCCCTGACACGGGTGTTTGCAGTAAACTCATCTTCACTCATACCGATTATATACTGTTTAATCGGCAACATTTACTTCGTATAACTTGCATTGAATATTTTCAGGCTATGAGGTCATCGGCAACTGCCCCAAGCAAACAAGCACCTCCAAGTTCGGCTGCCGATGCCCCCCAGTCCTCGTCGAAACGGGCTGGATCTTCTTCCGCTGCCGCGCCAAGGAAGAGGAGGCGTTTGAGGCTGGCTAGCCCATCTTCGCCATCGGCACAAGTCGCACCACCAACTGTCGGCATGTCATCGGCAGAAACTCCAACGGCTCCTATCCCAGATCAGTCGATGTACGACGTCTTCGGTCAGGAGGCAGTTCCATCCGCTGCAGAAGCGGAGGCGGTATCGGCATCGGCACCGTCAGCCGAAGCTCCCAACGAAGAAACACCCTTAATGGCGGTGGAGGCAGCATCGGCATCGGCACCATCAGCCGATGTCCCTGATGAGGCGACTACACCCACTGCAGCAGCCGAAGCAACATCAGTATCGGTACCGTCAGCCGAACTTACCGATAAGACAGCTCCGCCCATCGTAGCGGCAAAGGCAACATCGGCATCGGTACCAACCAAAGATCCTGATGAAAGAGCGGCATCACCGCCACAACCAAGTATCACATCGGAAGCAATGCCAGCGACAACACCACCATCACCCACGGGGTCGACTGCTCCTCTGATAGAAGCTCAGTCATCGGCAACCGCCACCGATGTCCAAGACGAGGCTGGGCCATCTAACATACCAAGTCCTGGGCAAGAAATCCGCTTCAAGATGGTAAGTTAATCACTTGAAAATTCCAATATAATCTTTCGATCGGCATATTTTAACTCCTCTATGTTCAGGCCCAAGATTCTCTAGATAGTCTTTTCTCCTTTAGCCTCAACCCGCAGGATGAAGATAGACGTCAAGGCCCCCTCCAAGCAGACAGCCTGTTTTCCTTCTCAGTTGACATACCCGATGACGAGGAGGAAGAGAGCTCTGTCCCAGCTCTATCGGCAGAGATCAAGACCAAGCTTGAGGCACTGCTTTCCTTGCTGCTACAAGACACATCCCAGCTCATTCAAGACTCATCGGCAGCAAGGATTGCTTTCAAAGACATCTGAAGTCATCTCCCTGCCGATATGGCAGAAACCCTTCTCCAGGCAACCTTCCTCGACATCAAGCAAATTCAATACCAGCGGCTTTCCCGTCGCATTGCCGATAGGGCCGTTCAATCTAAGAGCGAGGAAGAGAAGCTTAAGTTCAAGAATATTGCCAATGAGAAGCACAAGGGCATCGGCCAGGCAGAAGCCTCCATCAACGGCCTTAATCAAGAAACCACTCGGCTATCGGCCAAAAAAGAAGAGCGGTTGGCCGAGTTACAAAAGGTTGAAGGGGACCTGACCGTGGCCAACCAGCAGAGAACCCAATTATCCGATGCCATCAGGGTTCTGCGGCAAGAGAGGGACCAGAACGCCCAGCAAGCTATCTCGTGGAAGAAGAAGATCAAACCGGTCGAGGGCTCTGCCGATGCCGACGCCAAGGAGATGAACGAGATAGAACAGATTCGCCTGCGTGCGATATCGGTCATTCATTCCCTGCTGTAATTTATTTATCATATCGGCGAAAATGTAACTCCGATACCTAATTCTAGGCCTTGTAATATAACGTTTACACGTTTTTACCGATGTATTATAATTTTCCCTTTCCTCGGCATCCAAACGAGCACATCATATGTCAACTCCTTCGAGAGTTCCTGTATGCTTTGCTGGAGGCAGACTGTCTCATCCGATAAGAACTTGATTAGGAAACCACTCCCAGGCCTAGAATTCAATCCTGATTGGTAAAATTAATCTCCACGCCAGAGTACCATCGGCGAACTCGTTCACCCAGTCATCGGCAATCATCACCGATACCATAACTCATCGAATCGGCTAAAATCCTGAGCAATCCCAACTCACTAACGGACCCTGGTATTTAGCCCGATTGTAACAACAATCGGTAACAAAACTTCATACTTCCATCAGATCAGAACTAGGACAATGCCGATAGACCCACCAACAGTACGAGTAACTCCCAGAACGCACACTTAGTTATCACGCGCAAGCGCAGCAGAATCATTCTTACAACCATCTCCTGACAGTTAACGAATTTATCGGCAGTACGACACCCCATACACAAACCATCGGTAGGTGCCCCAAAGTATAATAATTGGAATCGCCGGTTTGCCGAGTATGGCCTTCAAGCCAACAGGTCCAAGATTGACCTCGATTAGACCATCGGCAAAATATTGTTGTCTGCCGATGGATCTCCATCCTTGCGCTTTGGCTTCCACTGCTTCTTCTTTGAGAGTCCTGCATCATCGTACAGGTCATCGCGGCGTTGGCGCTGAATTCTCCTTTTCTGGGTTTTTGTTAAACCCTTAGGGCACCACTGAGGGAGTTTGGTTTTCCGGACAGGCTGGTGCTGCCTTTCATTACTTACATCGGTATTTCTTCTGATGTTTGAATTTCTGGAGAGCACTTCTTCATTAAATGTTTTTGTCTTGGTCGGCTCCTTGCTCTCCCCTTGATCAACCTGCCCGCCAAGCCTGCTATGGGCATTAAGCTTGTCCCCCAGTTGGTCATGTACTGATCTCCTTCCTCTGAGCGGCTTAGCGCACCTAGATGCCCGATTATCCAAACAAGGCTTACCTAACTGATCGGCAGTGTGAGACCCGTTGCATTCAGGACAGTCATCGGCAATGGGTAGCCTAATGCCTTCTTCCCAACAGTGGATGAAGAAGGGACACCTCCAATGATTTTTCCGACGAAGCCACTCCCGTTGTTCTTTTTCTTCCTACCGATATCGTTCATCTCGTGATTGCCGATAGTTACGCCTTGGTAGCTTGTGCATGATTACTATACCAGGAGCCTTGCTGACACAGGCACCTTTATCGGCAATTCTCTTGCCTTTCCTGTCATCGGCAAACTTTCCGATGTCGTGCTTAGCCACTTGATGATCAGGATCTACCGATGCACTCTTTCTAGCAGTATCTGATGTCAGCACCTTGGTCTTTCCACCGGCTTCCACCATATTATTTGGAAACGGGCGCTGATCAATTTCCATCGGTTCTTGGACTTTAGGATTTTCAAATTGGATCCGTCCAGAGTTAATTTCTGACTGCAGCTGCTGCCTGAACACTTTGCAGTCGTCGGTACTGTGAGAAGTTGTATTGTGCCACTTGCAGTACCTGGTATCCTTGAGCTCCTCGGCCGATGGAATTACCTGATTAGGGGCTAGCTTAATTCGCCCTTCCTGAAGCAATAAGTCAAATATCCCATCGGCCTTCGTGACATCGAAGGTGAACTTTCCAGCCCTATTCTGGCTGAGCGCACGAGGCATCGGCTCCCCATCGTCTACCCATTCGACAGTGCCGACATTCATCTCGTCATCTGACTCAGAGCCCCCTTGTCCAACGAAGAGCACCTTCGCGCCCCAAATCTCCCTAGGCTCAAATGATTTAACATCCTGATCTGCTTTGATGATATCAAAGGCGAATTTCTCCAATTCGGCAGTGTCAAGGCTTGGCTCTTCGTCTAGCTCTGAGCGTTCTATCTTCTCGGTCGAAAACGCCTTTGTATCTGGACCTTGCCGATGCGCAGATTCGTTCTCTAGTGAGGCAGATGGATGTGTTCTTTCATGTTTCCGCGGTGAGCAAGTCGGAGCAATTGATACATCAGCAGCATCAATCTATTGAACATCATGCATCGGCTGCCTAACCGATGAGCAATTCTGGACGCCTACTGTCTGAGCAGATCGATGCATCTCTCCAGGTCTCTGCATTAAGCAGCGGAATGATTGGCTCATCGACGGTACCTGTTAGGAATATGCCCTAGAGCTAATCATGTAGATGATTATATTCCGATTGTATCCATGATTAATAAAGTGTTCTTTGAATATCCATTATAGACAAATAGTATTGATTGACGATTATGTGAATTGTTTGTGGAACTCAATTACCTGAATGGTTATTCTAAAAGTAGTCCCTGGTCGGCATTCTTGTAAGAGCACACTTGAATATTAGACCAGCACATGTATTAGTTGATGGCTATGTTTCACAAGTCATAGACATGGAGATGTCAAACTAATAATGTGGGCACATGTGAGACATGTAGGCTGGACTGACCCAACAAGAGAAAGTCTCTATTCATGTCATGTACGTTATGTCCTTAGACCTGAGATTGTGGTATGTACTCAAGATGTGAAACGATCTACTTAGGGACTATCAAACGCTACTTCGTTATTGGGTAGTTATAAAGGTGGTCGTTGGGTGGTCGGGAAACATGCTATGAGACATAGACAATCAAGATAGAATTTGCCCCTCTCTTCGTGAGAGAGATATCACTGGATCACTCATGTGATTGGATCAACAAATGCATGGCCGTGCTTGGGTTAAGTGTTAACCCACGAGTTGAACCATATATCGAGTGGCAAGGGAATAACTTGTACATGGTCATAGTGGTTCGTCTGATATGATCATAGCGTATGCATAGGAGTTGACACGCCTTGCTAGAGGCCGCTATCAACTATTGGTCGAGTAAGAGTACTTGGGCCATGTCTATGTATGCGTGAGCCCATAGGGTCGCACGCTTAAAGGGCTGGAAGCCTAATTCGGGTTGGACCCGAATTAGACTAGGTTTAGGGTTACTAATGGGCCTCCAACGTGGGAGCTCGTCAGGACGCCTATATAAGCAAGGGGTGGGCGCGGGGCGAGATTGATCCACGCCTTTTGGCAGCCGCCATCGCCTCCCACGCTCGCGCCTTTTGCTCCTCGCGGACCTAGCAGTCCGGAGGCGCAACGCTTCCTCCCTGTACGTGTGGGATTCCTCGGAAGTGCTGCATCTGGAGCACAAGGACGAACCACGCGAAGGGGACGTTGAGACGGATGACCACGCAACTGCACTGCCTGCTGCGACGCGCACGACTACATCAAGTCGTCTTCCGCTGCACCTGCGCGTCTAGTGGTAATCCCGTAACCTATAACTAGCAGTAGATCCTGGTTTATGAGGTCGAAAAGTTTTGTTTTCGGCTAGCGTAGCAACCTCGTATTCCTTCAGTGGTATCCGAGATGTTACTGCCTCGTTATAGGTTCAGATCTTAGCATATGGTGATATGCGGGTTTTATGATGAATCTCAGACTTTGGTTCATGTCTTGCTGCGATGGTATTGCATCAACCTACTCGTACCGGTCGGAATTCCGCCATCCGAGTTAACAGATACAAGTAAATCCAATAGGGCGAGTTGGAGATCAATTAAATTGATCGAATTGAAACCTAGGTCATAAGCCGGGCGCATGTGATGCGCGTCGGGAGTAGATGCGATCTATGTAATCTCAGTCTGATGAGATTTTCATAGTGATTCCATAGATGCGATCTATGTAATCCCGCTTGGTGTTCAGGGCGCTGCCCTGAAACCGCAGGGGGCGGCCCCCCTCGACCCCCCGCCCGCTGACCGGTCAGCGGGATCGCCGTTGCTATCTGTCATAGCGCCTAGAATTGTTCTACGCCTAACTTGTTTTTGCAGGTGTTGATGTGGTTGGTATGGCCTATGTGATTGTATGTAATTTTCATGCCCTGCGTGACATGTAAGCAACACGGCTGGAGCCATATGTGTTGTCTTTTGATGTATTGGCCTGCGTGCCATCTTGTGATCTTGCGACTATGTAATTAGTATAGTTTGTGGTAAGATAGTTCTTGGAGGACTTATCACAAGAAGGATGTCACACGTGGATCATGGAGATGAAGATCACCATGATGGGCAAGATGATGGAGATGGAGATCACCATTATTTAAAGGGCCATACCAAGTCACTATGTGTGAATGTGATTCTCATTTTGTTCTACTTTTGTTGATCGCTATTATGTTTTGTCTACATGAATATGATAGTAAAGTAGAATGATCCCTCAACAATGTTTAAGTTGAATGCTTCCCAAACCTTGCACTGTCACGTGTCTTGTACGATTGGTGGTGGGTCTATGAAATTAGGGTGCCACTGATTTTCCTTGACTAGACAGGTTCGTGTCGGACACTTACAAGCAGAAGGTTTGGTTACTTGAACAAGGTTATCCTAACGGTTAGGGACCTTGAAGCATGGGGAGGTTGAGCGTAGCATAGAGATGCTGCCCAACAACAAGAGTCATATGTGATATGATTAGCAAAGTGTTGCTTACCGATCTACCATGTCTTCTAGCGGTGATGCTAAAGCTCACTAGTTGACTTGTTAGTTATGGGTCTTGAATCACTAAGTATCAATTGAGGGATATTGATTTTAGTGGGAGTATGTTTTATTTTGATATAATCTACTCCTTCATGGATACATTGTCTTAGTATTTTGCATTACTTTTGTTGTAGATGGCTCCTAGTAATCAACCATTTACTTTGCGATCAATTCTTGAGAAAGATAAGTTGAATGGAACAAATTATGCGGATTGGATCCGCAACCTGAGAATTGTTCTCAGGGCTGAGAAAAAGGAAGATATTCTAGACACCCCATTACCAGATGAACCTGATGATAATGCGCCTGCTGCAGAGAAAACCGCTTACAAGAAAGCATGTGATGCTGATCTTGAAGTGGGTTGCCTCATGCTTGCTTGTATGGAACCTGATCTACAGATGCAGTTCGACAACAATCATTCAGCGAACGATATGATCGTGGCGCTTGAAGATATGTTCCAAACTCAAGCGCAAACTGAAAGGTTCAATGTCTCTAAGGCGCTTGCAGAAACCAAGCTGGCTGAGGGCGCACCTGTAGGGCCACATGTAATCAAGATGGTTGGTTACACTCAGAGGTTGGAGAAGCTAGGCTTCGCAATTGGCGACGCGCACGACTACATCAAGTCGTCTTCCGCTGCACTTGCGCGTCTAGTGGTAATCCCGTAACCTATAACTAGCAGTAGATCCTGGTTTATGAGGTCGAAAAGTTTTGTTTTCGGCTAGCGTAGCAACCTCGTATTCCTTTAGTACCAACCTGTTGAATATTATGCATCGGTTGATTGACCGATGGGCCACTCTGGATGCCCACTAGTTGATGTACTTCATATCCCTGTGGCGAGCGACTCGGGGCAACCAATACATCAGTAACACCAATCTGCTGGATATTGTGTATCGGCTGATCAACCGATGAGCGACTTTGGATGCCCGTCGGCTGAGTATGCTGACCTATCTCTCCAGGTCCTGTCATCAAAGCACTTGGGATGATTGGCGCGTGCACAACACTAGTCATAATAACACCGTGCATCGGCTTTGCTGCCGATGAATAATCTCGCACCGTTGCTAGCTTGTGTCGTGGCGTTATATTCATCGGTTGCTGTACCGATGTTTCATTATACACTCTTTCCTGCGAGTATTGCAGTGTAACACTTATCGGTTGATGTACCGATACTTCATTCGGAAGACTCGCTGGACGATGCTGTGGAACCCCTGTCATTTGGCGTTCAGGCTGCACATATTGCTGCTGAATCAATGATTGACTGATCCAACCTGCGTTAGGTGTCATCGGTACGTGATTTACCGATGGCTGATAGCCAGCTGACTCTTGCAACCTTTGTACCTTCGGATGATAGCGTTGATCTGCAAGCACCATAGGCTGAGCAACTATTGCCGATGCAGGTTGACTGGCATGTAACACGCTTTGCATCGGCTAGGAATTCACCATCGGTTGATCGCCAGCTGACATCCGTTGCTCTTGTACCCTTGAATGATCGCTTTGACCTGCGGGTGCCATAGGCTGAGCGGCCATTGCCGATGGAGACTAATTGACACTCGATATGTTTTGTTGCATCGACCAAAGATTTGCCGATGGCTGACATCCAACTGACTCTTGCAACCCTTGTACTCTCGGATGATAGTTTTGATTTGTAGGTACCAAGGGCTGAGCAGCTACGGCCGATGCGGGCTGACTGACACTCGACATACCTTGTTGCATCGGCCAAGAATTTGCCGATATAGGCTGACTGACTGTTGGCACGTCTTGTCGTATCGGCCAAGCATTTGCCGATAGCTGATAACCGGCTGACGCTTGTTCTTGTTGTACCCTTGGATGATTGCTCGGATTCACGGGTACCACGATTTGAGCAGTGTTTGCCGATACAGGTTGATTGGCAATCGGCACACCTTGCTGCACCGGCCAAGCAGCTGCCGGTGACTGATAGCCAGCTGAGGCTTGTTCTTGTGGCGCCAGATAATTCATTGCCACCATGGGCTGACTGGCAGCAGTTGGGCTTTGTTGTACCGGCAAGTGACTCGTCGATGGTTGGGCGTATGGTACTTTGGGTATCGCCGTTTGCAGATTTCCTGTCGGCAACTGCACCGTTGGAGAAGACGTAGTGTAATGCATCACTGGGACCATCGGCTATACGGATGTTGCCGATGCCATAGGAACCTTCCACCCTGCATGGTTACCTTGGACCGATCTGGAATCAGTAGATGGATTCGGACACATACCATATCCCCACCAGCTGGCAGAAGTTGACTAACTCTGGATGACAGGTCCAGACATTGCTGAAGCCACCAGATTTGTATTCACCTGAGTAAAGCTTGCTGGGCTCGATCTTGGTGGCATGATCTCATCGGCAGATTGGTTCATAATTGGTGAAGATACCCTTGGAACCGCCGATGGAGTCGCAACAGATGCCGATCCGAGTTGACGATGCTCTGGACCAACATAATATGGTGCCTGCCCCTTGAAAGTTTGCTTGACGGCATTGCATACAGCATCGGACAGCACATTGGATTAGCTAATTAATACATTATTGAATGCAGAATTAACCATCTCTTGTATTTTACCAGGATCGGCGTTGAAAGTGATCTGCCGCGGCGACGGCGGATCTTGCTTCTGTATTGCTTCGCCGATCCCGTTTAGGCTGAAGGATCTAAGATATGAGCGCTTGTATTCCTCCATTGCCTGCTCCAGAGCCTGTTTCTGATGACCTGTCAGATCTGCTGTGGAGACTTCAATGACACTCCTTGGATTAGTCATGATAAATATATTTATATAATCGGGTCCCACTAGGCGTGTCAAAAGAGGTGTTGACACAAAAAGCGTCAGATCTGTGAACACCTCGGGCTATTACCGAAAGCTCGATGTCGAGGGCGTGCCAGTCGATTTGACCAATCAATCGACAAGGATGATAACTAGAACAAACTGAACGAGACGACAGCGATGCGCCCGGACGTCAAGGCTCAGATTGATCAGGGGTAACTAGAGCAGAGCTAGACGAGGCAAACAGCGATGCACCTGGATTGCCAAAGCCTAGAGGTACTCCCACGCGGAACTAGCAAGAATCTGACGGAGATCAAGGTGATGCAGCCCGTCGAAAGCTTGAAGAACTCGTTGATAGCTATAACTAATGCATAAAAAGGGTAAATTGCGATAAAAAGATAGAATAAGATAAAATTAGTTTGTTTTTGAATTGGATTGATTTATTTCATGGCCCTCGGGCACATATTTATACTCCCGTATGGAGAGTTGTACGACACATATCCTTTCTAAAACAAACTCCTACTTCTAAGGAAACTGACTCGCACAGGATCCGGATAACAATATTTTATTTCCTAAACAAACACACCTATTTTAAAGGAAAATAAACGATCCATGCAAGAGTCGGACTCAAACTACTATAATAATACTGGTACAAGACACCAGTTTCTTTATACTTCCTTTCGATGGAAACTTTCCATCGGCAAACCCCTTCAATCCGCACCTTCCTTCTTTGGCCACTTGTAATCCTCTGCTGCCGCCAAGTGCTAAATCACGCCCATCGGCATCGGCAATACTTTCCCGATCGGCAATCAGCAGCATCTTCTTCGTCGGCAATCGGCAATGAGCCCTTATCGGCAATCGGCAACCATCTTCCATCGGCAATCGGCAACGAGCCTTTATCGGCAATCGGTTTCAGCAAGACTTCACCAATTAACCTGTCGGCAAAGCTCATCAGCTTCCATCGGCAACGCACTCGGTCTTCCCGCAGCACTTTCTCATCGGCAACATCGACTCAAAAATTCTCCGATGCCGATGGAGAATGGCCACTGACCAGTCAAGCCTTGGCCCATTTGACACGTGTTGAAAAACGGTGTCAAACAGATCCATAAACCAAATGGCCGTGTCACCAACGGCGGCAGCGCGCATGCCAGCCGTTGGGGAGGCCGCGGAGGCGCACTCCGGCGCGCGCTGGCCCGCTCGGGAGGCGGCGGCGCGACCAGGGAGAAAGGGAGCGCGGGGTAGGGAAGGATTGAGGTTATAGGGTTCGATTGGAGATCCAGTAGGTATAATTGTTTAGACGAATTTCAAATAGTTGTAGTTTACCGGAATTTCCCCGGCGGCTACGGCAAGGAAGGCTGAAGATGAGAGACAGAGCCGAAAATACTTTGGCTGTACGTACATAGGCCGAACGTGGTCAAAGTGATGTATGGGTTGGGCCTTCCAAAATTCCATGCCCAATATTCGTGGGCCAACATCAAGGTCCTTTAACAATACTGCACTGCCAGAAGTCATGCTGATTGGTGATTGCAATTTCACGTACGTTAAACAATCACAAAACATGATAACCTAGATTATTAGGAACAAAGCAGGTCTACCATGCTAGACTACAGTAAAAAGTTCTGAACTAGTAGCAGCTAGTTAGGGCCTAGCTATAGCTCCATCACATACATATATTCAGCTGAAGGAAAGTGCAACTCCCCTATAGAATATGCAGCTGCTAGCTGCCTTTCTACAGCTAGCTTCAGACCTTTCTCTGGCCACAAGCTCAATCTGGTGAATCGCAAAATTTCCCAATCTCCGACGCTTTTGCACTCCTCGCTGAACTTCTGTGTAATCTTGTGGAATCACAACAGCCATTCAGCTGATGGGAATCCATCAGTGCACTTTTCGTCTCGATCAGCTATCACACAGAGAACATGCAGCTGCCTAATTAGCCAGAGGGGAGACCTTTCCTGGGCCACACAATGCAAGCTCCATATATAGGGTGAATGGTAACATCGACAAATTAAGCTTTTGCCTGATCGATCGATCGATCGAATAATGTTCATTCATGGCCACAAGATCGATGGAGAGGAGCATCTCGAGTGGTTGCGTCCGAAGAATCCGTTCCAACTGACGCGACGGCGAGCTCGCAAAGCTCATCAGTTTTTATTAGTGGCTCCTGTGATCTCTGGAATCTATGTTAGGTCCATGAAACAGGGGATCTTGCCGCAAGGTAGCAATAATCCATGTGCTGCTCACACACACCACTAGCTCAGCGCTGAACTGACCTAATAACTAAAACGCCCATGGAAATGTCGAATGTCAGAGCAGATCGATAGCTAACACAACAAATTAAAGAAATGCCATTATTCTCTCATGGATAGATGGCTGGTATTGATTCCGGAGGATCGATACTTCTGCCTGTGTGTAGGTAGAACTAGAAAGATCTATGCATGGATCGATGGAGAGGTTTCTGTTGCATTCGTATTCAAGAGCATGCACATGCATGCATGGCTTAATTTAACATATATTCTATATATATACATATATATATATATATAAGTATTGTTGACGTTTTTCTCGTCAACACACGAAAACGCTAGATCGCGCAGCAGTCGAAACGCTGAACTCGTCGAAGCTTCTGTCCTGGCCGGTCTGACCAGTGTGCGCAGGGACGCCGGGAAAAACCTACGAGCACCACCTCGGGAGGGACCCCGTCGGAGATGGCGCGCCTAGGGTTGCTCTGAGATCGTCATGCCACTCAGAACGTCCTTGAACGCCATAGAGACGAGCAAAGAAAGCAATGGGTTGAAAAAGCTAGGGTATGGAGATAGAAGTTGAAGAAATTGTTGATCGATTGGGTGATAGACCCTCAATCGGCCGTGGCCTTTTATATTTATAGGGTGGGAAGGTCTTGCCCCACAAGAAAATCCTTTGCAACTCGAAAAACACCAGGACTCCTCAATTATACTCGGACTCGGGGTCCACGGGTCAGACCGGTTGGGCCCACCGGTCAGACCGGTGTGGCCATTGCCAGATCGGCTACAGGACCCGACCGGTCAGACCGCCCAGTGACACCGGTCTGACCGGTGGCGTCCAGCCTGATCGGATTAGTGCCAATTTTGGGTGTGAACATATGCCTCCCTATTTTTTAGTATAGCTTGCGTACTAAAAAATAATTCTAAGGTCGATGTGATAGATTTCACCAGCCATTTTTTGTTCTAAGGGAGAGTTTTTGCATAAATCGGCCATTGTCCTATCAAGCATCTTGCCAAACACTTGATAGAATTTCTTCAAGTATCTCCCATTGAGAGCCCTTGGAAGTTGCCCTTGTGAAGTTTCCATCATATAAGAATTTCCGGAGCACACCTTCACAATCTTGTATGGACCTTCCCAACTTGGAGACCACTTACCAAACTTGTTGCTCTTAGTTCCAATAGGTAAAATTATTTTCAAACTAGATCACCTACCTGAAAAGATTTGGCTTTTACCCCCTTGTTGTATGCTCTAGCAACTCGTCTTTTGTCCATCTCAATCTCCTCCAAAGCCTCCAAACGCTTGTCGGTCACTTCGTCAATGTTGTCCATCATCAAAGCACTATATGTTTCAATATCAAGATGATATTGCTTTGCAAGTCTATATGTGCTTAGATTCACCTCAACGGGCAAAACGGCCTCTTGACCATACACAAGCTCATAAGGAGTAACTTTAATAGCACCATGTCTAGAAATACGATGCGCCCATAAAGCCTCAGATAATACCTCATGTCATCTTCTAGGATTGTCCTCTATCTTCTTCTTGATGAGCTTCACTAAAATCTTGTTACTAGACTCGGCTTGTCCATTGGCTTGAGCATAATATGGAGATGAATTGAGTAAGTTAATACCATAAGAATTGACAAATTCACGCACCTCTTTGGATATAAATGAAGTTCCTTGATCCGTAGTCAAAGTTTGTGAAATGCCAAATCTATGTATAATATGCTCCCTAATAAACTCAATCACCTCTCTATGTGTCATATTCTTCAAAGGAATTGCCTTGGCTCACTTGGTGAAGTAATTAGTAGCCACAATCACAAAACAATGCCCCTTTGACGAAGGTGGATGAATCTTACTAAGAAAATCCAATCCCATCCTCTAAAAGGCCAAGGTTTGATAATTGGATGCATCAACGCAGCAGGTACCAAATGAACATCTCTATGTTTCTGACACTCTTCACATTCTTTGTAATACTTAAAACAATCAGCTTTCATGGTAGGCCAATAAAAGCACGCTCGCCTAAGGCGTCACTTCATCTTAGGAGCCGATTGATGAGTACCACAAATCTCTTTATGAACCTCTGTCATAGCCAACCTAACTTGATCAGGACCCAAGCATTTAAAAAGCAAATCCTCCGCGGTCCGACGAAATAATTAACCATCATCTAAGACAAACTTGAGAGCCCAACGTTGAATTTTTCTATCAACTGAACAGTTAGGATTTTGTAAATAATCAATCAGAGGCTTTCTCTAATCATCTACTTCGTTCTTTGAATGAATAGCGGCCGAAGCAGGTTCTTCACCAGACGACCGGTTAGACCGGTCACCCGGGTCGGTCAGACCGGTGTCACCGGTCAGAGGAATCGGTCTGACCGGTTCCTCCAGAGTGTAACACTCGACCTTATGAAACATCGGTTTTCGTTCTTGAAAAATTCTTTTCTGAACATTATAACCAGATGCTTGCTGAGCTAGAGCATTAGCTCTTGGATTTTCCTCTCGTGGCACATGATAAATAACGAATTCATCCATACAAGATATGATGTCTAAACATTTATCAAGATAAGCATTTAGTAAACCGTTTAAACATTGACATACCATGGAAACTTGTTGCACCACTAATAGAGAATCACCATAAGTTTCCACATGTTTTACTCTCATGTCATGCAAAATTTACAATCCAAATAGAAGAGCCTCATATTCGGTTTGGTTATTAGTGCAATTATGATCTAATCGGTTAAGAGCTTCAAAAACAACCCCATTAGGTGAAATAATGATAACTCCAACACAACAACCACTTCTACAAACCGATCCATCAAAATGCAACTTCCATGGAGTAAAAGTAACATAACCGATATTTAAATCAAGTTGCTTGTCTACTCTATGCTCAACAATAAAGTCAGCTACAATTTGTCCTTTCATTGAATTTAATGGCTCACAATGCAAATCATATTCAACTAAAGCATAAGCCAATTTGCCGACTCTACCACTTAAAATTGGTTTATGCAACATGTATTTAATTATGTCGGTTTGACATGCTACTGTACAAGTACTTGGTAATAAATAATGCCTCAACTTGGTAAAGTATGACATAGTGATTAACACAACTTTTCAATAAAAGTGTACCTTGTTTCGGCATCCAATAATCTTCTACTCTCATATGCAACAATATATTCCTTGCCTTCGGTCTTTTGGGTCAAAAAACCTCCAATGACATTCTTTTCAGCTGCCACATATAATTTGAAAGGAATACCACTCTTGGGTGCTTGAAGAACGGGCGGCGAAGTCAAATAATGCTTGATCTCATCAAATGTCTCTTGTTATTTTGCTCCCCAGGTAAAATCAAGATCACTCTTCAACCGAAGTAAAAGAGTCAAAGAATTCACCTTTCCGGACAAGTTACAAATAAACCTCCTCAAGTAATTTACCTTGCCCAAGAACTTTTGCAAATCCTTCTTGCAAGTAGGAGCTCTCACTTTTTGAATAGCTTCAATCTTTTTAGGATCTGTCTCTATGCGTTTCTCATGTACAATGAAGCCCAAAATCTTCCCAGCCAATACACCAAAAGCACATTTGAGTGGATTCATTTTTAATTTATACCGACATATTTTCTCAAATGCAAGTCTTAAATCAGCCAAATGGGAATTTACTCCAGCCGATTTGACAACAATATCGTCGATATAAACCTCTACTATGATGCCAAGTAAGTCATGAAAGATCAAATTCATAGCTCTTTGATGAGTAGCACCCGCATTTTTCAATCCAAAAGTCATGACTAACTACACAAACATGCCAACAAAACCCGGACAAATGAAAGCCGTTTTGGATATATCCTCTTCGGCCATAAAGATTTGATTGTAACCAACATTACCATCAAGAAAACTAAGAATTCCATATTCGGATGCAGCATTAACAAGAAAATCGGCTATAGGCATAGGATATTCATCTTTAGGAGTAGTTTTATTAAGATCTCTAAAATCAATGCAAACACGAAGCTTTTGTTCCTTTTTTCTCAACAGGCACAATATTAGAGATCCAATCAGCATATCGACAAGGCCTAATAAATTTAGCATCAAGCAACCGATTGACTTCCTCTTTCACTCAGTCATAAATATCAGGATTAAAATTTCTACAAGGTTGTTTATAAGGCCTAAAACTAGGTTTAATAGGTTATGTTCAACTAAATCACGACTTAAATCAGGCATCTCATTATAATTTCATGCAAAACAATCGACATACTCCTTTAATAATTTTATTAATTCAAATTTAAACACATGATCAAGATTCTTGTTTACAAATGTCAGCCTAGGTATAGTGCCATCACCAGTATCTACCTCCTCTAAAGGATCGGCCAACATAAACCCTTGACCCAACTTGCTCAAATCATCAAAGTCTTCGAAGGCCTCACACATATCGTTCTTATGCGCCCGATAGTGCTCACGCCTCTGTTGTAACCATTCTAGATTCGTAGCCATCAAATCACAATAGATGGTGTAGCCTGATCTCTGATGGACTTCATAACAGCAGTTGCAAATCCATCTTTAGTGCAACCAATGATCTCACAATCAGATAAGTCTAAGCCAGATAAGCACCTAAGATTTTCATGATCACTCATGGTAGGACTATCAGCCACTGCAACACAAGCCGACGTATCACCATGAACGATCTCCACTTCGTCGCCCACCCATTGAATTAAGAATTGATGCAAAGTAGAGGGCACACACTGATTTGCATGAATCCAATCACGGCCAAGGATTAAGCTATAGTTACCTTGGGTCTCGGCGACGAAGAAAGCGGTAGCCAACGTCTTGCTCCCAACGGTGAGCTCCATAGAGACAACTCCTTTAGCTCCCATAGGCTCGCCTCCTCCCACACCGCTGACGGTCATGTTGGTCATGATTAGCTCCTCATCTAAACCTCCCAGCTTCTTGAACAAAGAGTATGGCATCAAGTTGACGATCGCACCTCCATCCACCAACATGCGAGAGATCGGCTTCCCATTGATATGGCCCTTCATGTACAAAGCCTTTAGATGATTATCAGTATCTTTAGGCTTCTGGAAAGTAGCTTCCTTAGGCCCAAAGTAGAGATGAGCAATGTCTTCCTCCGAGAGCAAATAACCATCCATAGACATATGAATCACATTAATATCAAGATTCATGCGCTCGGGAGAGGAACTGTAATCAACAAGCTCCTCATCGTCTTCCGATGTAGGTACCGATGGTAGCTTGTCATCACAAACCATAGGAGTCGAAGAAGAAAAAACGGGCGGTGCCTCGGGGACACATGTCTGACCGTCACCGGCCACCGGTTTGACCGGTGTAACCGGTCTGACCGACCCCTCCACTGGTTTGACCGATTCTATCTGGGAGCTGGTCTTGATCCTCCACTCCTTCCCCTGTGGTATCATAGACCTGTACTGGTTGAATGCTTCATCCCTCTGTTTCTCTAGCTCCTTCTCCCTCTTTTCTCGGAATCTTAGGCGCTGAAGCTTCCTCTTTTGAGTGCGAGTTAAACCAGGAGGACACCACCTTGGCAAGAAGTATTTAGAGTTGGAACCACTTCCACTGGCCTCATGATTATTAGCAGCAATAGGTGGCTTTGGAATAGATGTCAAAACCTTATTGTCCAAGACAATTGGTCTTTTGACACCATTTTCTATAGGAGTGTCCATTGACCCAATTCGAATAATATCTTGACCTATAGTCCTCTCTGAGTCAACATCCATCTTCTGCACCTCCTCCTTCTGTTTTGCCTGTAGACTTGCTTCACATAAGGTGTCGTCTTCTGCTTGGGTGCACCGGTCTGACCGGTGACCGAGACCGGTCTGACCGGTCGGGGCTAATGCCCCTGACTAGATTGGCGAGGTGCCAAACGGTCTTGAACGGGACGCGAGATCCTGTCCAGAGCTGGTCTTCGTGGTCCTTCCCACCCAGGATGGAAAGGTTGTTGATATGGCACCCACATCACTCCATTGTCATCATAGATTGGACGAGGCGGATACGAACTTGATGGCGCCCACGATGGAGTAAAGCATTGCCTTTGCTGAGATGATTCACCCTTGAACCTTGTAGCAGCTCTTGGAGGTGAAGATGGCTCTCCTTGATGTGTAGGTGATCTCATCCTTTTTTTTAATGGCCGATCACTTGTAACGGCCTTTTGCTTGGAATACTTGTCAAATAGCATGTCGAAAGTGACCTTTGGCGTAGGACCACTTCTCTAATTTTTTTTACATTAAGCTTCCAGTTTCCAATCTCTGGACGACTTGGCTTGATCATCCTCGGTCGGCTCTGGGGTACACCGGTCACCTCTACCGGTCTGACCGGCCTGTTCAGGCTCAGACGGTCGTTGATCGGTGGGTGCGGATGACCCTTGCCCCCCATGTCCAGAGGCTCTCACAGTAACCTTGAAAGTCTCTTTGCCATCACGAGTCTTTTCGTATGCAACTTCTCACACTAGCTATTTTTCTCTCAAATCGAGCTTCTCTTCCCCAATCACAACATTCTTGCCTTTAGTTGCTTCAGCTTGATGCGGCTGAACCAGTACCTTAGGCTGTTGTAAATCCATGGTATTGACAGGAAAAGGTGTCTTATCCACTTGCATCTCATGAAACGTCAAATGACCTTTGTTTATGGCCGATTGAACCTGTCGACGAAACACATTGCAATCATTAGTAGAATGAGAGAAAGAATTATGGAACTTCCAATATGCACGCCTTTTCAACTCATCATGTGGAGGCAAAGTGTGAGTCAATTTAATGTTTCCGAATTTATGCAATTCATCAAAGATTATCACATTTAGAAACATCAAAAGTAAATTTTATTTCTTCTTGTCGACCGTTACTAGCCGACTTAAGTGATGAACAAGAATAAGTTTTTTTCTTTAGAGGGCCACACAAACTCAGCAGCATAAATTTCTTTATCACTATCGCTTGAACTATCGAAATCATAATCAATGATATGCACATTTGAACGACGTGACTTAAAGTTATCTTTTTCTTTATTCATTCGGTTTTCAACAATTAAAGCTCTAACTTGAACTTGAGCAATCGAAAGAAAATATGTTCCCTTTATTTTATCCCTAATAGATGACCTTAAACCCTTTAAAAAAATGTCAGCAAGGTCCATATCAGTAATTGGCAAATTAAAGCAACGGTTTTTAGTTTCTTTAGACCTTTTAATGTAAGAGGAGACGTTTTCATCTCTCCCTTGCCTAACCGATGTCAAGTCTGTCAATTTTAATTGCAAGCTCTCACTATAAAAGTGATCATGAAACTTAGGGTGCGTTTAGTTCCAAAATTTTTTGGCTTTTGGCTACTGTAGCACTTTCGTTGTTATTTGGTAAAAATTGTCCAATTATGAACTAATTAGGTTTGAAAGTTTCGTCTCGCAATTTCTCGATCAACTGTGTAATTAGTTTTTTTTTCGTCTACGTTTAGTACTCCATGCATGTGCCGCAAGATTCGATGTGACGGGGAATCTTGAAAATTTTTGATTTTTGGGTGGAATCTAAACGGGGCCTTACATTCTAAGATATCCCAAGATATAATAGAACTCGGAGCAAGCGAAGAAAACCAAGCAAAAGCGGTGCCAGTCAAAGATAAAGAAAACAAGCGCACTTTTTGAGCATTATAAGCACCCGTTTCACCTAGTTGAGCTGTATATTGACTAATGTGTGTTATGCACGACGTATAGGAATATGAAGTAAAGAATTAAGCTACAGAGGAGACACACGATTTAACGTGGAAAACCCCTTCGATGTGAAGGGGAAAAACCATGGGCACCAGCCAGCAACAATCTCACTATCTCAAAAGTTTGGGTTACACGCCTATAGCGGCTTACAAGAGAATCGAGTCTCCACGAAACCCTAGCAAGGGTATATATACCGTACCGTACCGCGGGCCTCCGCTCCGTTCCATCAGAAGCCCGGCCTATATTCTGGAGTGAATTTGGAACAACTCCAACAATGTGTTCCTACGTGGTCCGATCATCATCACCACTAAATTTAATTAAATCAGGCATATGCCAACCACGTGGGAGAGGGAAGTTATCAAACTCAACATCATATGGTTTTTGATACAAATTTGTGTTACCAATATCAACACCAAGTTTAGTTTTTACCACATTAGCCAAATCTTCCTTAAATTTGTTAAATTCTGCCCAAATAGGATTATTTGGCTGTTGTGGTACTGGATTCACCAAATTCATCTTATTTAAGTAGGGAGCTATCTTACCTTGAGCTAGCCTATAACTTTCAAACACGTCGTCTGGAATTATAGTTTTTTGAGCCGATGTGTTCACTGTCGTACTATAATGCGGTCCAGTATTACTAATTGTATTAGAAAAAGTAGGAACTACTGAACTCGACACGACAGAAAGTGGCAAAGGCTGTTCGGGTACCAATTCCAACGCATTGGTCTGACCGGTCTGACCGGTACCCTGCAACGGTCCGACCGGTGTGGCCATGGTTGGCCTGATCGGTTGGAATGGCGGGGTTTGACCGATGGGAACTTGTGGTGGCATGCCATATGCATAATTTCCAACATTAGTTACAGGCAAAGGTGCTAAGCTAGGATACACTACCCCTTGAGGATTAATTTTAGGAGCACTACTACTAGTTTCATTATTATTATAAGCAATGTTCCTATCTTTTTCAAGATCCTATAAGCGTTCTAAACGAGAAATATATGAAGCATGCAATTCGTCACTACCCACAGTAGATTTCTGAGGAGATGAGGTAGGAGGGAGACTGCTTACATTGGTGATTACCTCAATCGTATTGTCGTTTAACTTGATCGCTGGCAGCTCGAATTCTTTCAATCCTGCTACCTTGCCATGACGATCCTTCTTGACGCCAGCTAGAAACTGTACCTTCATGTACTCTTGAAGCGCCTGGTACTTCTGCTGTTCCAAAGTAAGATCTTCAAGCGATGCCGTGATGATGTTCTCCATGTCGAGGTCGCAACGAGATCCCATCTGTCTAGGGTTAGATTGAACGGTTTTGAAAACCAGATCTTCTTGTCCCCAGCGGAGTCGCCAAAAGTATGTTGACGCTTTTCTGGTCAACACACGAAAGCGCTAGATCGCGCAGCAGTCGAAACGCTGAACTCGCCGAAGCCTCTGTCCTGACCGGTCTGACCACCGGTCAGGGACACCGGTCTAATCGGTGTGCGCAGGGACGTCGGGAAAAACCTACGAGCAACACCTCGGGAAGGACCCCGTCGGAGATGGCGCGCCTAGGGTTGCTCTGAGATCGGCAGGCCACTCAGAACATCCTTGAACGCCGTAGAGACGAGCAAAGAAAGAAATGGGTTGGAAAAGCTAGGGTTTGGAGATAAAAGTTGAAGAAATTGTTGATCGATTGGGTGATAGGCCCTCAATCGGCCGTGGCCCTTTATATTTATAGGGTGGAGAGGTCTTGCCCCGCAAGAAAGTCCTTTACAACTCGAAAAATACCAGAACTGCTCAATTCTACTCGAACTCGAGGTCCACTGGTCAGACCGGTCGGGCCCACGGTTAGACCGGTGTGGCCATTGCCAGATCGGCTACAGGACTCGACCGGTCAGACCGCCCAAGGACACCGGTCAAACTGGTGTGGCCATTGCCAGATCGGCTACAGGACCCGACCGGTCAGACCGTCCAGTGACATCGGTCTGACCGGTGGCGTCCAGCCTGATCGGCTTAGTGCCAATTTTGGATGTGAACAAGTATATATTCTTTTCGGTAAATATATAAGTATATATCGATGGATAGAGAAGTCGTATAGTAGTATAGCTGACTACTATACCAAGCTTCTAGGCACCAAATAAAAGATTCCGGCCGCCAAGCATCTTCCTCTGCAATCCGGTGTGCCTGGAAAAGCAGTTTCATTCAGAGCTTTCAAATTAAACTGGTGGCTGCCAACACAGCTGAAGACCTGGTATGTAGCAAAAGAGCATGAGTTGCACAGGTGTGTACGTGTTGCTCTCACATCACATCACTGGTAGAGAAGCCATCTTTGGTACGCTCCTTTAGTCCCTGTTCAAACTGGAAAAGCATCTTCCTCCAATTCGGCGTGCCTGGAAAAGCAGTTACATTAATCAGAGCTTTCAAATTAAACTGGTGGCTGCATGCCAACACAGCAGAAGACAGGGCATGTAGCAAAAAGGGCATGAGTTGCACAGGTGGTGTACGTGTCGCTCTCACGGCACATGCAACAACGAAGGACGGCCGGCCACATTTTCGCTGCAAGCTGTTGGGACTTTTCGTGCAGAACTATAGGAGCATAGGTCAAGAAGTACTACTTCTCAGCCACACACGCGCGAGTGTTTTTCGCATGTGTGTATAACCAATTCGGGCAGGCATGGAGTTTTTGCTTGGACAGAAGCTGCACACGGGCAGCAAAATCACAAAAGGATCCATGACGAGTACATGCATGACGCAACGAAAGGCTGCTGGGCAAGGCCTATTGGCAGTAGTGGTGTGCAGCTCTTGCTTGCATGTTGTGTTCTTGACTACACACTAACTGCATTGCCATGGACAGATACTAGGAATTCGTGGCCATTTGCGACAAGAACAGAGTTACTCGATTCGAGCTGATCTGATCTCCTTTTCATTTAATTTAATTTGCTGCCGTTTTCTTTCACTAACTCCTACAGTACGCAAAAGCGCAGCGCCATGTACATGTTGGGAGACTTTCATCTCCTGCATGCATCTGCATGCTACACCTGTAGGAGTACGTCATTTAGCCGCCTGTGACGCGTGTGTGGTTGGGACTGGATGCTAGCTGCTAGCCCTCCTGCATTAGTTAGTTTTTCGCGCTGCGCATGTTCTTGTAAAAAGGCAATGAGTTAGTGCTAGCTCCACTACTGCTAGCTCATGGTACATGCTGATTTTGGTATGTGATGATTTATTTGCTTTATGTAAACAAAGTTAACAGTTTTATGGTATTAATTGTTCTCCTATCTGCGTGATGGCATCACTGCATACGCATACACACATCCTGAGCAGAGAGCACGCAGCTGCTGCCACTACACCGAAAAACGTGAAGTTGACGTGCGCCACGAAATTTATCGTACGCTTTATTTCAAGCACACGGTAAACAACTTTTTTGCCGTGCGATCATGGGAACCCGCACAGCACGACCAAAGCACACGGCAGCAACTCCCTTCGCCGTGCGTCCGCAACCAGGCGCACGGCAAAGTCGAGCTTCGTCGTGCGTCAGCAATAAAGCGCACGGCAAAAAGCTCTGCACGTGCACGGAAGGAGGGAGCCACGCGGCGGAGCGGCGAGGAGGAGAGTGTTGGCTGATAGACCCTAAACCCCGGCGGGAGAGTGTCGAGTGGACTGCACGTACGGGTGGAGATAAAGTAAAAGCCAGCCACTCGGGCGGCGATGGCAAGTTGGCCCAGCCAGCTATTCGTCACAGAAAAGGTGGCCTGCCCCGTGGCGGTCCACGTGTGCGGTTGGTGGGTGAGGGTGACTGGCTGACTGCACACTAGAGTGATGGTCCCGCCGGAAATGTGGACGGGGATGGGGACGGGTGGACGGGGACGAAGGTCTCCGTTTTTGTGTATGACAATTGGGTGGGTCCATTTAGCTGTGACCGTCCGAACAGGCAGAGTCAAGTTTTCAAAAATTTTACCAACTACTCGTTCTATCAATCTTCGAACACTAATTAGGAGTATTAAACATGAATTAATGACAAAAACTCATTCCATGACCTCCGGGTGAAATTGCGAGACGAATCTAATGAGACTAATTAGGTCATGATTAGACAACGTCGTGCTAGAGTAAACAATCTCTAATGATGGATTAATTAGGCTTAATGGATTCGTCTCGTGATTTCCCGTCCATTCGTGTAATTAATTTTGTAATTAGTGTATATTTAGTTCTACTAATACGTCTCAAAATGAGATGCAAAAATTTCAACAAACAAACTAAACGGGGCCACAGTTTAGGTATGGTGTGGGTATCTCGTGTTCTGGCTTCAGAATAATCATTGGACCAGTTTACTGGTCACTAGCGTGACACGATGTAGCGAATATGGCCCCAATGTCAAGTGTTCGAGTATGATTTTGGTAATTCAATGACAACATGATCAATGAGACTAACCATATTGTTTAAGCATGTCCTTGTACGCATTATAGGTCCCATGGAAACTAGCACAAGTTAACATGATCAAGACGCAAAGAAAATAGCAAAAAGACACCGTCGGATGAACCAACGGTACCTTGGAAGTAGCGTCGGTGCAAGCGTCGGATGAGTTGGTACACAACGCAAGGGTTCAGTTCAACAAGCACCGTCAGATGAACCGACAGTCCATTTTCTAGATGCGTCGGATGAATACGTGAAGACACTGAAGCGAAGACGAAGGCGTCGGATGAACCGACGGTCCATTAGTAGGAACCGTCGGTCTATCAAGTGGTTTGTGGAATCAAGACAGAGAGGTATTGGCCGCGAAGTCTTCAGCACCGGATGAACCGACGGTCCAGGCAGCGGTTCATTCGACGGCCATGAAGTTCAAGACAGAGAAGTTTTGGCAGCAGAGTCTTCAGCACCGGATGATCCGACGCACCGTCGGATGAAGCGTCGGATGATATGTGTCAACGGTCGAGTGCGGTGGAAGTCAACGGCTAGTAGCACCGGATGAACCGACGCCTCGGAAAAACATAGCGTCGGATCATCCGACAGTACTCAGAAATGCTATCTGTTGGAGCAACAGCTCTATGGATGCCTTGGGCTATTTATACCCCTTCCACCCGGTCATTTGAGGTTGCTGGATTGTGTGAAAGTGCAGAGAAGTCTGAGACACATTGAAGAATATATCCAAGCCACCCAAGTGCTTAATTGCTCATCCAAAGACTTGCACATGCTTTGTGTGTGTGCTTAGTGTTAGGTTTAGCTTAGATCTGAGTGAGTGCAAGGTGTGCCTACCTTGTGAGGTGATTCTCAAGTGGATCAAGGTGTAAAAGAGGTGTGCCATAGCCTTTGGGCCTTCGTGGCTCTCTGGCAAGTCTTCGACCCTCCGACTTGGTGTGGAGCGGTGAGGACGCTTTGTGTGGAGGACGTGGAGACCCCTTCCCTTGGTAGAGAAGCTTCTTAGTGGAGGCGGCATCAAGGTGGCCAAGGGAGCTTGGCGAGTGCCTTCGTGGCGAGCCTTTGTGGCAAGTCAAGTGGTGCTCTTGGGAGAGACTTGGTGACCAGGAAGCAATACTCTTGTGTACAGTGCTTCAACAACGTGGACTAGGAGTGGTTAAGTGCCTACCGATACCACGGGATAAATCGTGTGTCAAGAGTTTGCTTCCTCTCGTCCCCCTTTACGTTTCCGCTTTACATACTTGCAATCCTTGCTTGCTTTTACTTTCCTAGAGTAGTATCTTGCTAGAATTGGCTATAGGTTGCAAAACTCTTTGGGATGAGGGTTTCACACTAGAACAACTTTAGTTGCACATATAGATAGTATGTTCTAGTTTATGATTTGAGCAAATAGTGATAATCCATAGGTTAAGGTTTTTTAGTTGCCTAATTCACCCCCTCTCCCTCTTAGGCTAACGAGCATCCGATCCCTTACAAGTGGTATCAGAGCCGGGACTCACTTCCTTCACAAGGAAACGCCAATTCGATTGGCAAATTGTGAAAACTGGCTCATTTTGATCGGTTAGACTTCACCGCCTAGTGAGTTGCTCTATAGAGGAATGAAAGGGGTGGATACCTTAGGTTTGGCTCCATGTTTCGATGGCACGGGTTATCCACATTGGAAAGTCCTCATGCAAGCTTATCTCCAAGCTAAGGACCTTGATGTTTGGAGTGTCACTAGTGAGGGTGTCAAAAATGGTACTAAAAAGAAAACAATTTGATGTAATTGCCAAGAGTATCATTTTGTCCTCACTAGATGTAGGTGTTTTCAATAGAGTTTTTACTTGTGAAAATGTCCATGAGCTATGGAATACCATCAAGGAACAAAATGAGGGTTCAAAAGAAGTAGCTAATGAACGCTACGGTTGTCTCCTTGATGAGTTCAATATCTTTAAGGAACTTGAGAATGAAAATGTTGAATCAATGTACTCACGCCTAAATGTTCTTGTGAATGAGATTAATGCTCTATGTGTGAAGAACATCACAGACATGAACATCAATCGCATGATCCTTCAAAGTCTCCGGAAGCCCGACTATGACTTGGTGAAGGCAATCATCTATGAGAAGAAGCTCGAAGATATGGAGCTATCTCAAATCTTAAGCAAGATCATGGCACATGAGCTTCAAATCATGCCCAAGTCCAAGAAGGCGCCCCAAGAAAAGGCTCAAGAGAAGCCTCAAGAAAAGCCCCAAGAACCATCTTCTCCAACCGCAAGCCATGCTCTCTCAAGCCAACAAGAGAAGAAGTTGAGAAGGATGGCAAGTCATGGAAGCTCAAGTGAAGATGATGATGATGATGAAAGCTCCTCAAGTGATGAAGAGACCGAGTCAATGGTTGCCACGTACATGAAGAAGGCCTTCAAGTACGTGAAGAAGATCAACATGTACGGCTACAATGTCTACTTGAGAGAAGGGCGTCATCATCAACATATCAAGGTCACAAAGATTAAGCACAAGACCAAGAAGAAGGTGGTTAAGGAGAGGAAGCCAAAGAAAGAAGCACTCACCGCCATCCAAGAGTGGATAAGCGGTGGAGAGTCAAGCTCTTGTAGCTCAAGTGATGAATCAAGCAAGAGCTTCACCACTCGCTTCATGCAAGGTTCTACATCATCAAGACACATGTGCCTTATGGCCAAAGGTATGGAGAGCGATGTAAGTGATGATGAATCTGATGCCACCTCAATTGATGATCTTGTTGAGCTAGTCCATAAGAAAAAAGGAATGCTAGAAAAACAATCTAAAGAAATCAAATAACTTAATGCTCTCAATAAACTTAGTGCCACCCTTGTCACAAATTATGATGATTTGTTATGCAAATTCAATTTGCTTTGCAAGGAGCGTGATGAGCTAAAATCTAAGCTTTAGAGTATTGAGATTAAAACTAGTGATTCCTTTGAGCCTAATGAAACATCTATCCCTTGTGCTATTCCTATCTCTAAGGTAGATGCTTCAACTTCTTGTATTGATTTAATTGATGAATCTTGCTAACCACCTTGCTATGAGGATGTTGTTGTAGAAACCTGTGATGAACTCATAGGCAAGGAGAATGATGAGCTCAAGCGAGAAGTAAAACGGCTCCAAGCGAAGTTGGTTCGTTTGATGGGCAAGAATGAGGGCAACAAGGAACAAGTGGAAGTCTCTCAAGACATGAAGAGCAACGTCCAACCTTCTTAAGATAACTGTGATCACATGGTGAAGAAGCTTGAGAAGGGTTCAACCGTGACTTGCTACAAGTGTCATGAGGAAGGGCACAAGTTCTACAAATGCCCTCAATTCATCAAGAAGATGACCAAGGGTGAGAAGAAGAAGATGAACCCCACCATCAAGAGCTCCCTCATCTACACCAAGCCCAACCGCAAGAACAAGGACAAGAGCAACACCTACGTCATCAAGAAGAAGGCAATGGCAAGGTGGTTGCGCACAAGGTTGGGAAGATGGACAAGAAGCGGGTTGGAACCAACCCATTTGGGTGTCCAAGGATGTCATCACCAACATGAAGGGGTCTCAAAAGGTTTGGGTTCCAAAGGCCACGTGAAGGCCATGAGCATCGGGGTCTTGGGAGGCTTGGCACAAAGAAGAAGTGAAGATTCAAGTCTAGAAGCCAAGCTTGCAAGATGGACATGTGTTGCCCAAGTTCAGCGGTTGAGGTAATGGTAGCTAGAACCCATCTCTTGTATCACTGTAGCTCCATTGCCATGTCTAGGTTTACATTTGTTGTTTTGCCTAGTTGTTTACATATGGTAGGTTGCTTGTGTATCATGTGCTAGGACCTACATGGTTTGGCTAGTGTGTAGGAAAGCTACACTTGTTCTTTCATGGTGCATATTTTTCATATATTTATCTCTTTGCATCATGAGCAAGCTATAGGGTTAGCTTCCCCTTTGTTGTCATAAATAATGTACATACATTTGGTTGGTGATTCAAACACTAAATGCACACATTTAGGGGCAGCTCATCCTATGGTTTGGTTACGGGACTAACATCTTGTCAAGCTTATCTTTTGTAGTCTCATGGTGACATGTTTTGGTGTGACGCTTCATTCTAAGAGAATGCTATTTCACTCTCAATGTGATCTAACATCTCTAAAATAGTGAAAATATCAATATGAGCTTCATGCCATTGAGTCATGACCTTGTGAGCTTATGTCTCTATATAAGTTCAAAGCCAATGCACCCATACATTTCTAATCCTTGTGGTACCTCAAGTGTTTTCTTAGCAAGTCTCTTTCAAGTGGTGTCATCTCCAAGTGATATCATTTCCAAGTGGCTCATCTCAATGTGGTGCTAACAAGGTAGAAAGGAACAACCCCCGGAGGTATGCAATGCTCAAAATTCACAAGTGGTACTTTTGTCATATCCCTTATTTTATTTAAGCTACCTTATTGCATGATATGTTCTAAGCTTACTTGTCTCACAAGAGGTTCTAGTTGTGCACTTGATTTTCACACTATCATATTGTGCACACACTTAGGGGGAGCTTAGCTTGTATCATGCTTGTAACATCCTAAGATTTTGTAGGTGTGGAAATTTCGAAAAATTTAAAACTTTTTGGTTGATCATGTGTGCTACCAATTTTTGAACCAAAATTGCTAGCATTTTCCTTAAATTCTCCATAAATAAAATCCTATAAAATAATATATTCAAAATATGGTGTAGATTTGAGTTGGATCTTTTTGGATTTAAATTTGGATCTTTACATTGTGTGGGTTTGAATTTGAAATGTTATTCAAATTCAAACTTAAATATAAATCTAAACCAAATTTAATTTCAAAAACCTAACTCCTAACAAGGGTTGTAACTCAGCTGTAGAAGTCCGTCGCGAGCCCCTAGACTCCTAACCCCAGACCAGGTCGAGCCCTTGCACTCTGCCGCGAACCCGCAAGCCAGCCTAGCGTCGCGGCCCAGTTGAGCCCAGCAGGCGGCCCGTGCCGCGCCACGCCGCGCCCTCTCTCTATGCCATGCGAGGCTCGCATGTCAAACCCCTATCTATCCATCTCCTTCACCTTTCCCTCTACACAGCCGTGTCGCCCGCACACCCGCCGCCGCGCGCGCCTGATGGGACAACCCTAGCCGAGTTGGCGCGCACGCCGAAAATCCCCGCGTGCCCGTGAGCCCTTCTAGAAGGATCCGCGGGGTCAATTGACCCCTTTGCCCCTGGCCGCCAATGCAAAAGCGGCGCCGACGGCCAATAGGAGCCCCGCCACGTCAATGCCGGTCTGCGCAGCCAATAGAAGGCCACCGCTACCCTCTTTGCCCCCGCGCCGCCTTGACCAAGCCCTATAACCTGGATTAAAACCCCACCGCCGCAAGCCACCTACCACATTGGGGTTTTCCCCATTCCGCAGTTTCGCCACCACCGGGAAGAGGAGGAGCACCACCGCCGTCGGTGCACCGTGGAGGCGGAGCCAGACATCGGAGCCAGAGCTGTTCGAGGGAGGAGGTCGTGGACCGCGCCAAGGATAAGAAAGCCGCCGCCGCGAACCCTTGCGTCGCCGCCGTGTACGCCTACGCCGTGCCGCTCGCCGCCCTCTTCACCAGGCCAGCTATGCCTACACCGCCAATCCACCGTGAGTATCGCGCCGCCGCTCATCTCTTCCCCCTGCCTGTGTTGTCATTGCCATGGAGGAGCACCTTCCAGTGCTGGCGCCGACCGCCGTGGCCGCGCCGCCGAGTCTATGAACCGGGCTTCGACCCGTGCCCCTTTTCTACAGGAAACCCAAGCCAAAACCCCAACCTTTCTATCCAAAGCTCTAGCCTTTTGCTTGGTCCCGTGCACGCCGTCGTCATGCGCCTTGCGCCACCACCGTGCGGACAAGCCATGGCCGACGGAGCCAAAACCCCGCCTCTACCCGTCCCGGCTCGCCAGCGTGCTGCCTTGACACCATCGTGACGATCACCTGACCGTAGAGTCCAACCAAGGCCATGGCCGAGCATCCCTGAGCGCAAAGGCCGCTCCTTTAGCCCCTTAAGCGTCTCATCGTCGCGCCGCGCTGCCGCTTCCGCGTCGCCGCCGTGCGCCATGCCGCCTCCCCGCCTAGCGTCGGCCGTAGAGGTTCCAAGAGGAGACCTTGGCCGCATTGGAGGGTGGACGAGGATGAGCTAACCCCAACCTAGCCATAGTCTTGCCATGCTCTGCCGCGCCGCCGTGCCGCTGTCGCCGTGCGCCGCGACGTCGCGTCCAGCGCGCGCCTTGGAACCACACCGTGACCCACACCAACACGTTGCCACACGGTCCCGGAAGGTTGCCACCGGATCTCAGGAGAGTCCAGGGAGCGCGGACGGATTTCCCTTATTGGGCTGCTAGTTCGGGCTTCCTGGTCCAGTCAAGACCGTTTGACCAACCGAGCTGGACTTTATGTTAGTTGAGGGCGCAGATCTGGACTATCCCCGAGAGAACCCCAGTTGGGCTTCAGCCCACTCAAGCCCAACCGAGCCCAACGGTTTCGTAGCCGAGCCTGTAGGATAGTTCAAGGTGAATCCTTGGACTTTGGGATCTTGGGCCTTAGAAGGCCGACCCAATGGGCTAACTCGGGCCCGCTAACACTTTGGGCCCATTAAAGGCCCACTAACTGACAACACGGGCCCCCCTGACCGTTGACCGGTCAACGCTGACGTCATGTTGACGTCAGCAATTAATTAATAATTTTTCCTGAATTTAATAAATGTTTATAAATCTTTTTTTCTTAGAAAATTCATAACTAATTATCGGAACATCCGAAAATATGAAACCAGTTGCAATAATTTTCTATTTTCGAACCTGTGCTGATTGTAGGTAGTTTGGATTTAATTGGATCTTCTATTTTGGTGTTTCTTTGGATTTATTGCCTAGTTGTGTGACGCTATGTTTATATATCGGTCTCAGACTCAAGCTTCGACCAGGAGGACATCGAGGACTACGGCTACCACCCCAACTGCAACGATGAACTAGGTGTCATGTCACTCCCAACCATATAGATCCCATGCATGCTATTAGATGCTAGTGCTACTTTTATGTTGATTACTGGATGATATTGCATAATCAACTTGATAGCCATGCCTTGATGTTTGATATATCCTGTTTCCTTGATTTACCTTCCTCGGGACTAGCTACAGACCCTAGCTAGTCCCCTACTTATACTATCCATATAATTTTACCCCTTTGTATATGGATGGAAACTCTAGTATGGATTGGTTTGGGACTGAGATGGGGATTCTTCTGTACATTCTGGCGTGTGTTTTGGGTGTGTGAGACTCCTTGACGTGTTATGGCGGGAGCGAGCAGTGTGGTTACTTGTGAACGCTTGGCTGGGGAAGATGTGTTCTGGTCTCTCATCCTAGCAGCGTGTCGGATGGGATAGCGGATGTGGAGAGGCTCGCTCCCAGCCCTTAAGGACCGACCGTCGGTTGACCTTGACTCATTGGACTACTTTTCGTACAAACCATCCGCTCACGTATGGGTGGGGTGCGGCTTGAGACTTGATGTGGATAGTGTTCCACCTGTAGGCGGATCAGGGAGATCGTGTAAGGAGGGACGACTTCGCGCACTCTGACAAGACTGCGATCGGGAAGGAGCCGACAGGGTAGGTTTCACAGCCTCGTGGACTTCAGCTGGCAGACGTGCTCAACAGCAGTGGATGGTACTGGACTCGAGGACACAGGAGAGTGTTATCCACATCGTAGAACTCGACCGTAGGTAGGGAGGTGGAACGGTGGCCCCCGTTTCTGCCCTATTCGTTTGGGTATATTTGTATAACCTCTGAAGAGTGTAGAAATATATAGCTATAGTCCGTGTCCACTGGTATGGATAGTCCTTTGACCTCTCACCTGGCTAGACTTATCTAGTGCTTCTTCTCTCCCCCATGAGCGTGTGAGCCCAGCTTCGGCCGTTGAGATGTGGGATTGGAGTTAGAGGTCCCACATCGCAGATGAGAGTTGGGCGCTGAGCTTTGGGCTGAGACCCAATGTTTGTGATGACTTCCTTGTTGTGGGGTGTTAACCCCGGAGATGTTGACCTCTCTAAGGTGATGTCCTCGCTACTTATTTCTGCATACCATGATTGTTGCTTCGCTGCCGCTTGCATAACTTTCTATAGCCAGAAATAGGAATATCCATGCATACTAGAATTCAACCACTCTTTTGCTCTCCGTTGGGAAGCTGACATGACCTACCCGCTTATCGGGTAGGCGGTGACCTTTCAGGCTCCGAGCCGGAGTACGATTTCGACAACGACGGCTGGGAGGACTAGGCTTGTCCGATGCTCGAGCTGCCCGTGGGAGGCGTCTACTTCGCCTCTAGATCCGCTGCGTAGCTGATTTATATTTCTTGATTCAGTCTTGTTGGACTTGTACCAGCATGTGTCGAGATGATGTACTTAAATATTAATAAATTTATGAGACTTTACTATTTTTTTGTTGTTGGTTCGATTTCTTGTGCTTTCTGAGACAGGGATTGCACGTGATAGCCTTCCTGGGACTATCACCGAGGTGCAAAGGATCAGATTTTCCTTCGCGGAAATCTGGTTCATTTTAGTTGGTACCAGAGCCAAGCTTGACCATAGGACGAGCCCTAGGAATGGTCGATAGTATAGGAAGCCTTTTATCCTTGAATCTTATATAAACTCCTTGAGTTTTATATATACCTTGAATTATTCACTAACCCCTTTTACTAACTACCCTTCCGACAATGTGCAGATGGACGACTCGCAATGGAAGTCCCTGAAGAGCGATGGTTGCTGGGCCAGAGGTTTCTGCACTCTTCTCGTCGAGTGTTTGAGACACGCCGGAGTCATCACGGAGGAGATGTGCTACGAGGGCAGGATAGCTGCTGAGCACGACACTGGACCCACCTACCTGACCCTGACCGTACCAGAGGACCTTTCGGTACCCGGGTCGAAGCAGGTGGTGGAGCACGCTTTCAAGACATTGGTGCTGGAGGTGCACCAGACGTGTGCTCGAAGGGCGCTTCGTCGAGTGTGCAACAAGTTGGAGGAGAAGCTAAAGGGGACAGTTTGGAGTATCCTACCTCGTGCAGAGTTTGCACCCCGTCAGTGGATGGTCGAGAGACCTAGCTACCGAGAGTTCGCAGGCAAAGTGGCAGACCCCCGCCTTCAGCTTGCAGGGCAGTGCCTGTTTGCTCAGGACCAGGCTTTGTTCTGGGCTGACTTGGAGATGGAGTATCTGTGAGATGGTTGGGACAGGTGTCTGATGAGAGCCTGTTCGCTGCAGTACGACAAGATGGATCTGGAGTAGGAGAACCGTTACTTCGAGTCCAGGATCGCTGAGCTGGAGTGGCTGCTAGCGCACACCCGCGCTCGCAATCACGAGCTCATGGAGGCCGCACTTGCTGCAGGACGTGCCCGCTCTCGGCACGAGGCTCTACTTGTTGCTACTTACCAGGAGAGAGCCAGACAGGCTGAGGCAGAGCTCAGAGCGGTGATGAGAACTTTGGACAGGGAGAGAGACTTGAGGCTGGAGTGTGAGGCCTTAGCTGAGTCGTTGGGAAAGGCACTGACAGACAAGGAGGTACAGGTGATCAACCTACACAAGAGATTGGACCATAACTACCAGCACCTGATGTACCTTGGAGGCAAGATATACGAGGCTCAGGACCTTGCCACCCGGACCCGCTCAGCTTGGGAGCGTTCTGACAGGACAAGGGTCATGGAGTTGGAGGAGGCTACCGCACTTTCCCTACCACAGGAGCGGCCCCTGCTGAGGGTTGAGAGTTTCGATCTACCGCCTACTCAGCTACCCCCACTGCCCCAGTACCTGAGAGGTTGTGAGGACACCCCAAAGATGGAGCTAGCCTTGCACCGACTGTTTCAGCACTACGTAGGCACACCGTTGGAGGTTCCGGACTACCCCGGTGTGAACTCCCTGCCGTTTTATGCACCGCCAGAGACCCCGTACTCGCCGTTGACACCGGAGTAATCACCAGAGTCGCCGCTTGCGCCTATCTACCCTCAGACTGTGGATGCCGACGGTGGCACCTTCATTCTTGGTTGAGCAGGTCCAGATGTAGAATAGCTATGGGTGATGTATGAGCTGGAGAGCTACTCACTCTGATGTTTAGCACTAGATGCCACCCTTACCATGTACTATGTAGTAGCATGATGTACTTATGTGATGTCTCGAAGGTTACTGGAGTAGACCTCGAGATACACACCTTTTGTATGGTGATGTTGCATGAGTTGTTGGATGTTCATGGTTTTATATGGAGTTCATGCTTCTTATTTCCTGTGTGAAATTGTTTGATTGTTAGCTAGATACTCCTTTACTGTTTACTTCCTAATCTTTATACCACTTACTCGTTACTCACAATCTCGTAATTTTTGGAACAGATGTCGGCGCTAAGGAGGTCAAGGCGACTGCTCCGCCATTTTGAGCAGGCCATGGGGGGGAGGGGGAGGGCGGGATGCTAGGAAGGATGTCCCTAACCTGGCTGGCGCTGGAGGACGTGGCCGCCGTGGGGGTCGTGCCCCACGAGGTGGATGCCGCGGAGATCGCCGAGGCGGAGGAGGTGGCCGAGGTGGCTAAGGAGGTCGTGGACCTATGGCTGACGACCAAGAGGACCCAGAGGAGGAGCCCGAGGTCGAGGCGGACCCAGAGCCAGAGCAGCAGCAACAGCAGCAGTAGAACCAGCAGGCACCACCACCGCCACCCACCCTTGTGGACGTGATGGCAGTCCAGACTCAGCTGATGCAAAAGATTGCAAATGCCTGCGTGCCGAACAACAACCACTACAGAGGACCCTCAAGGAACGAGCAGGAAAGCTTGCAGAAGAATGTTGAAGGGGTTACCAAAATCCGTCCACCCACCTTTGACAGCTTGGATGATCCTATGGACGCTGACAGCTGGCTGAGAGAGATCGAGAAGAAGCTGGACTTGACCACTTGCATGGACGTAGAGTGTGTGGCCCTTGCCACTCACCAGCTGACTGACACCGCTTGTGCTTGGTGGGACAGCTACTGTGGCTCACACCCGGACCCGGCTCACATCATGTGGGATGAGTTCGTCGAGGTGTTCAGGAACCACCATATTCCAGAGGCAATCATGGATAGGAAAGCAGACGAGTTCTGCAGTTTGAAGATGGAGTCCATGAAAGTGCAGGAGTATGCCAACCGCTTTCAAGAGCTGATGAGGTATGCACCAGATGATACCAACACCGAGAAGAAGAAGATGTACTTGTTCCGCAAGGGCTTGATCCGTGGGATGGCGCACCACTTGTCCGCGCACGAGTGCCCTACACTGCACTCTCTTGTGGGGAAAGCACTGAAAGCTGAGGGTACCAGACAGGAGTTGGTAGAGGCCATGGGAGAGAAGATGAAGCGCCACGACCAGAGTGGACGAGCGAGACCACCGCAGAGGCAGAGGCCTGGAGCTCCACCGAACCAGCAGAACTGACCCCGTCACTACTCTTCTCAGTCACCGCAACAGAGGACCAACACTGGAGGTAGCGGAGGTTCAGGAACTTGGAAGCCGAGGACGTCACAGCCACCAGCTGCAGAGGGACCGAGGCCAGTGTGCTACGCTTGTCGCCAGCCAGGGCACAAGTCGTACGAGTGCCCCCAGAAGGTGTCGTTTGGAGGACAGAATTGCAACACTTAGTAGCAGACACCGGTCAAGGCACCTACACCCGGAGGACAGCAGCAGCGGAGTCAGCTGAGGACCGCACAGCCACCACCCGCTTGTGGACGCCTGAACCACCTGACAGCAGACGAGGCTGCTACAGCACCAGACGTGGCACTTGGTGAGTTCCTTGTTGATTCAGTCTTGGCTACAGTTTTGTTCGACACTGGAGCTCAGTTTTCCTATATTTCTACCAAGTTCGTGAAAGAAAGGTCGTTACCAACTAAGCCTTGACCAAGGCCTATTTTGACTAGCTCTCCACTAGGAGAACAGAGGAGTGCTCTCGAGTGTAGAGATGTGAGGATGGTGTTTGAGAACCAACCCTTTGCCACAGACTTGACAGTGTTGGAGTCAACTGGGATTGACGTGATCCTAGGGATGGACTGGTTAGCGAAGCACAACAGATTGGTGTCATGCAACCCTAGGTTCATTCAGTTGGAGCACCCCAGTGGAGCAATAGTAAGAATCATGCCCCAGTGCTCAAGAGTTGCCCCGATGCTATGCAACATGAGTGGGAGGAGTTTGGAGGAGATACCAGTGGTTTGTGAGTACCCGGACGTGTTCCCGGAGGAGCTTACGGAGTTACCCCCTGATCGGGATGTGGAGTTTGTGATTGAGCTCATGCCTAGAGCTGGACCGGTTGCGAAGAGCCCGTATCAGATGTCCGCGGACGAACTGGATGAACTAAAGAAACAACTCAAGAAGTTGTTGGAGCAAGGATTTATTCCGCCTAGTGCTTCACCTTGGGGATCACCCATGCTCTTTGTGGACAAGAAGGATGGGACAAGGAGGATGTGTGTGGATTACAGAACACTCAACTCAACGACCATCAAGAATAAGTACTCCTTGCCTAGGATCGACGATCTGCTAGACCGCCTTCGGAAGGCGAGATTCTTCTCGAAGATTGACTTGAGGTCCGGTTACTACTAGATGAAGATAAGGAAGCAGGACATACCCAAGACCGCTTTCACTACTCGGTACGGCTTGTACGAGTTTGTAGTGGTGTCCTTTGGACTGACGAACGCCCCAGCTTACTTCATGAACATGATGAACAAGATCTTTAAGGAAGAGCTAGATTTGTTTGTGGTGGTGTTCATTGATGATTGTCACACCCGGTTTTAAAGGCAAAACCAGATGCATAAATTACATGTGCGCCAGGATCAAAGTTACACACATGCAATGACTCAGTGTATACCAAAACAATGCCAAAGTGTATAAACTTTATTACAAGACCAAAAGTCTCAACCATCGAGTAGCTAGCAGCGGATTTAACGGACTCCACAGGCAGTCGACTGGAAGCACGCGCCTAGAACTCATCAAAGTCACCAGGGCAATCTTCAAAATCTCCCATGTCTGAGCAGGAATCCGGGTAGTGTAGATGCAATAATGAAACAAGCGTGAGCACAGAAGTACTCAGCAATCGGAGAATAACAGTAAATAAACATGCAAGGCTGTCTATGTGGAAGGCTGAAGGGTTAAGCATTTAGCATTTTAGTTGGTCAAATTTTATTAAGCAGCTAATTACTAACAAATGTAAGTTTATACCAACCCAAAAATTAATGCAAAGCATTGCCCACAAAATAAAATGCATCAAATTAACTTTCAACTTTCATAGATTAATCATGTGAGGGTCCAAGCCGCTCTTGACCGTGAGCACGGCTGTTATAACAGTTTTACACTCTGCAGAGGTTATACATCTTTACCCACAAGTCGCGCAAAAGTTCCGAAGAACTTTGAACCCAACCACGCGATGCCGGCCAAGCATCATACCACACTACCTAGGTGTGATTGCATAGGGGCGCTACGAGACCTTTACAAAGTTTCCCTAGAAAGTAATGACTCACAAGGTTACCGGATCAGTAGCAAGCCATAAAGTCCCCTAGTAGGTACCGTGTCTTAGCAAAGCCCAACTCCCTACTAGAGCGAGTCTATACCCCATCTTACCGCCGCCCCTTGCCCCTTTCAGGTAAAGCCACTCCAAACCAAGGTCCCTAATTAATCAGTCAAGCCAGAGCCATATAGCCTTGTGGTTGTACTGTTGTCCTGGGTGGTCGCTCCATATTCCGATTAATAAAGGTGACCTTTCAATTATCATGAACAAAAGGTGTAACAAGTATCATGTATGTTTGTTACCAACCCAGTTAAGCAAACTAAGCAATATCTACCATCAAGATTAATTAAATAACCTAGCTTCAAGGTAATGGGTAAAAAGATTCTAGTCATGATCCTTAATAGGAACCCGTCAAAATTAATGCAATGCGGAAAAGTAAATACAGTGATTAAATGCATGTTTATATAAGCAAAGTGGGCATGGCCAAGGAATACTTGCCTTCCACAAATCCCTGTTGCTGCTTAGAGTCTTCAACACCTATGTCAACGAACTCCTCGAACGACTCGCTCTCTACGCATCACACAATCACATGCAAAGAAGCAATAGAATAAGATAAGAAATAGTACACCAATCATCAAAAACAGAAACAAGAACAACACTAAACTATTCTACTCGTCAAGACGAACACGTGGATATGTAGAACACTAAAAACGGAGTTAAAACGTGTATTCTAGGGCTAAAACAAGCTCTAGGGATCTATTTGTGAGAAAACTAAACTTCCAGTGGCCTAACTGTGAAAACCTGAGGACTGGAATGTAAGGAAACATAAAAACTCAGGGGCTATGGTGAAAAACTTGAAAACTGGACTGCGGGTACGAATTTTAAAAAGCTTAGGGTTAAAAACGAAAAACCAAGGGCATGGTTATAAATATTTTTGAACTACTTGGACTGCGGGTGCTAAAACAGAAAACTGCAGGGGCTCTTTTGAAAAAAGGACGCAAACTCGCATGGTTGACCGTTACGCTACGGGGTTAGACCAGATCTGGGTCGTTGATCTCAGATCCAACGGCTGAGAGTGCAAGGCAGCGACTCAGCGGCAGAGACAAGCGGCGCACGGCGGCAACGGGCGGCGCTCTCGCCGGAGAGATAGCCATCCGGTGAACCCGGGCACTATCTAACGTTCAAGCGACACCAGTGCATAGGGGAGCTCACGGGGAACCAAACTACGGTATCAATCGTGGCGGAGACGCGACGACGGCGACAGAACACGCGGCGCGGCGGAGCTCCATCTACGGCGAGGTCTACCGAGAGACACAAGGCAAAAAGACGCAAACAAGCGACACGTCTAGCTTCCTTACCCTCCTGCGAAGCTCCAGAGGTGTTTTGCGTCGACAGGGAGGCGGCAAGGCGAAGAATCGACGGTGGCACGACAAAGCTTGCGGCGGCAGCGCTGAGGAGCTTGCGGCGGCGGCGATAGGGTTTGGGGATTGGTGAGGTTTGGGGCGGGGGCGGCAGCTATTTAAGGCCAGAGACCCCTCGGCGTGCGGGTCCAAGACTCCGAGGCGGTGTGGCACGAAGGACGCGGCGTCGCAACAGACTGGGCGTCGAGTCCGGCTCTGGGACGAGAGATCGGGGATGATAGGTGGGAGCCCGCGGTCAGCGTCGGCGGGGCGACGGAGGTGCTGGCTGCTGGGCTGCTGGGCCGAAGCGAAAGGGAGCAAGGGCGGCCGGCAGAGCAGAACTGAGGGGCTAGAAGCAGACTTGACTCGCTGGGCCAAAGAAAGAAAAGAGAAGAGAGAAGAGAAGGTTTCTTTTTTAAAAACTTTCAAACTCAAACATTTGAATTCAACTTTGGATTTGAACTCAAGCAAACAAAAATAATGCATCGGCATGAATGCAACAAATAATTCCTAAATTTATTATTTTTATTTTTGAAAAAATAATTAAATACTTAGGAAATTAAATTGCATCCTTATGATCCTTAGCTCATGCAATTTTTTTCTAGCCAATTTTATAAAATGCAAAATATGAAAATTAGGGTGTTACAAATCCTACCCCCCTTAAGAAGAATCTCGTCCTCGAGATTCAGATAGATTTTCGAAGATTTGGGGAAATTACTCCTTTAGTTCATCCTCTCTCTCTCATGTTGCCTCATCCTCTGAATGATTACTCCATTGCACCTTACACATCTTGATTACTCGATTCCTTGTAACCCGTGCTAGAGTATCCAAAATCTTGATAGGATATTCTGAAATAGTGAGATCCTCCTTGATAGTCAACTCATCTATAGGTAATGGCTCCTTGTCATGAGGCTCGAAACCCTTTTTCAACTGAGAGATATGGAACACATCATGCACATCTAAAAGTTGATCTGGCAATTCTAATCTGTAAGCTACTTCTCCCACTCTCTCCAGAATCTTAAAGGGTCCGATAAAGCGAGGTGATAACTTTCCCTTAACCTTAAACCTTCGCAAACCTTTGATTGGCGACACCTTTAAGTACACATAGTCACCATCCTGAAAGACCACATGTCTCCTCTTTTTATCCGCATAACTCTTCTGTCTAGATTGAGCGGATCTCAAGTTCTCCCTGATAATCTGTACTTGCCTCTCTGCTTCCTTAACGACATCAGTTCCGAACACCCGACTCTCTCCGGTCTCGCTCCAATACAAAGGAGTTCTGCACTTCCTTCCATATAATGCCTCAAAGGGTGACATCTTCAGACTTGCCTGATAACTGTTGTTATAAGAGAACTCGGCATAAGGCAAACTCTTATCCCAACTTCCTCCATGCTTAAGAGCACATGCTCTCAACATGTCCTCAAGAATCTGATTAGTCCTCTCTGTCTGTCCATCTGTCTGTGGGTGATAAGCTGAGCTGAAATTTAGTACCGTGTCCATGGATTCATGAAGCTTCTCCCAAAAGCGAGATGTAAATTGAGTACCTTTGTCCAATACTATCTTCTTAGGTACACCATGCAAACATACAATCCTGGACATATATAACTCAGCTAACCTAGCACCAGAGTGGGTAGTCTTCACAGGAATGAAATGAGCTACCTTGGTCAAACGATCCATTATTACCCATATTGAATCGTATCCAGCTGGTGTGCATGGCAATCCAACTATGAAATCCATACTGATCTCTTCCCACTTCCATTCTGGCACTTTCAAAGGCTGAAGCAATCCAGCTGGCTTCTGATGCTCGGCTTTAACTCTATGACAGATGTCACACAAAGCCACATGTGCAGCCACATCTCTCTTCATCCCATACCACCAATATCTCTGCTTAAGATCCTGGTACATCTTAGTACTGCCTGGGTGGATGGAATAAGCTGAATCATGAGCCTCTCTTAAGATGTTCTCTCTAAGATTACCTACCTTTGGCACACAAATCCTATTTCTAAACCATATGGTTCCCTGATCATCCTCGGTGAAATCTGGGGCTTTTCCTTTCTTCATAGTCACTTTGATTTCCCGGATCTCATCATTCTCCAGCTGTCCTTGACGTATCTCCTGTTCCAAGGTGGATTCCACTTCCAATGTCACTCCATCAGTATGAGTAACCATACCCAAATTGAGATGCTCAAACTCCTTCATCAACTCGTCAGGCAACTGGAAAGTTAGGGCCATGTTAGCCTATCCCTTCCGACTCAAAGCATCTGCAACCAAATTTGCCTTTCCGGGATGATAGTGTATCTCCAAATCATAATCCTTGATCAGCTCTAAACATTGACGATGTCTTAGATTAAGATCCTTTTGAGTGAATATGTATTTTAGGCTCTTATGGTCAGTATAAATCTGGCACTTGGTCCCCATAATATAATGTCTCCAAATCTTCAAAGCATGGACCACTGCTGCCAACTCAAGATCATACGTAGGATAATTCAGCTCATGCTTCCTCAGCTGTCTAGATGCGTAGGCTATAACATGTCCTTCCTGCATAAGAACACATCCTAGACCTTGTCGAGACGCATCACAATAGATATCAAAGCTCTTCTGCAGATCTAGCATCACTAGCAATGGGGCTGTAGTCAACCTTTTCTTCAACTCCTCAAAACTAGACTGACATGCTTGAGTCCACTTAAATTCCCTATCTTTCTCCAATAGTGATGTGAGGGGCTTTACTATCTTAGAAAATCCGTCAATGAACCGACGATAGTATCCTGCAAGACCAAGGAAACTCCTGATTTCCTTGACTGTCTGTGGTGGTTCCCACTTCAATACATCTCTAACCTTCCCTGGATCAACTGAAATACCTCCATCAGTAATGATATGCCCAAGGAAAGAGACTTCCTTCAACCAAAAATCACACTTGCTCAACTTAGCATACAACTGATGTTCCCTCAATTTCTCCAAGACAAGCCTCAAATGCTCCTCATGCTCCTCCTCATTCTTGGAGTAGATCAAGATATCATCAATGAACTCCGCAACGAACTTATCCAGATACTCCATAAACACTTTGTTCATCATGTACATAAAATAGGCAGGTGCATTGGTCAAACTAAAGGACATGACTGTGTACTCATAAAGTCCATATCTAGTGGTGAATGCAGTCTTAGGAATATTCGATAATCTAATTCTCATCTGATGATAACTAGAACGCAGATCAATCTTGGAGAATACTTTGGCACCTCTCATCTGATCAAATAAATCCTCAATACGGGGCAAAGGATACTTATTCTTGATGGTGACATCATTAAGCAACCTATAATCAACACACATCCTCTGTGTACCATCCTTCTTCTCCACAAAGATAATAGGTGCTCCCCAAGGTGATGAACTAGGACGAATGAACCCTTTTTTCAATAACTCCTTAATTTCTTTCTTAAGTTCTAAGAGTTGATTACTGGACATTCTATATGGACGTTTAGAGATTGGAGCAGTACCATGTAAAAGATCAATAACAAACTCAACATCTCAGTCAGGTGGCATACCTGGCAGCTAATCTGGGAATACATCTGGATAGTCGCACACTACTGTGATATCTTTCAAAGCCTTTCCACCAAGCTGGTTCACTGCACTGCCTGCTGATGGTGGCGGGGTAGCTGCAAACTCAATTCTTTCCCCATCAGGACTGGTGAGACGAATCGACCTCTTGGCACACTGAATGACCGCATCACATGTAGTTAACCACCCCATTCCAAGTATCACATCAATCCCTCTTGACTCCAATACTATGAGATTAGCCCAAAAATCTCTTCCCATAATCTTGAGACAGACCTTATTGCACTAATATAATGCTTTCAATTCTCCGCCAGGTGAACTAACTACCATGTTACGAGGCATAGCACTAATGGGTATGTTGTGTTGAGTTACGAACTGAGAGGTAATGAAAGATTGCGATGCTCCGGAATCAAATAAAACTGATGCAGGGGTGGAGTTGACTAGGAACATACCGAGCACTACTCGTGGATCCTCCTGCGCATCCTCAGTGCTTACATGGTTCACCCTGCCACGTGCGTAGTTCTGCTGTCCCTGTTACTCTGTGGGGTCTGGTTTCCATTCCTCATCTGCTGCGTTGGTTGACTCTACACTGGGGTGTTTGGAGCATTCCTCTTGGGGCAAGCATTAGCATAATGACCAACTTCTCCACACTTGAAGCAAGTGATGCCTCCTGGGGTGTTGGTCCTTGCTGGGGTGCCAACTGGGAGTACTGGGCGACTCTGCTGGGAACTAGGGCGTGGAGTCTGTTGTAATGGGGGCCGAATCTGCTGACTAGGCTGCTGGAACTACTGAGCGGGACGCTGAAACTGCTGGGCAGGGCGCTGAGGCTGCTGCTGCCCAAAGCTCCCACTCAGGCCTCCAAAGCGGAATGGGGTCCCCTGCTGTGGAGTAAAACGGGGGCGAGTGCTACTCCCAGACTGTCCCTGTGAGATAGCCTTTCTCTTCTGCTCTCCCAACTCCTTATGCTTGTACTCCAAGCCAATAGCACTATCCACCAGCTTCTGGAAGGTCGGGAAGCTGTGAGACATAAGCTGGTACTAAAGTGGTCCAGCTAACCCATCCAAAAATAACTCCAGCTTCTTCCCATCCTCAGCGACATCCTCAGGAGCATAGCGAGACAACTCAGTGAACTTGTCTCTGTACTCAGCCACTGACATATTTTCCTGCTTGAGCGCAAGGAACTCCTTCTTCAACTTCATGAGACCTGTAGGAATGTGATGTCTCCTGAAGTTGGTGGTGAACTCTTGCCACGTGATAGCATTAGGGTGGCATGGGCGGCGACATAAGCATCCCACCAAGCTGAAGCTGACCCCTGAAGTCGTCCTGAAGCATACAGGACCCTCTCTCTGTCAGTGCACTGTGTGATGGTGAGCATCTTCCCTATCGTCTTCAGCCAATCCTCTGCCTCCAATGGATCAGCTGCATGGGAAAACATCGGCGGGTGATGACTCATAAACTCCCGATGCTTGTCAACGGGACGGTTCTGGGGTGGATTCTGCTGAATCTGAACCTGTAAGTTTGTCATGTTGTTGGACATGTTCTGGAGAAGCTGCATCTGTGCCTCAAACTGTTGCATTGCTGGATCCATCTGTCCCTGCTGCTGAGCACTGCCTGATCCTCTGCCTCTCCTCTAACGGGTCAATGGGGGCTGATCAACTCCTGATCCTGACCTGGTGTTCACCATCTGAGTGTTAGGAACATTGATTTCGATGATTGCATAAGGAGAAGTTCTCAAAAGATAAGGCAACAACAACTTCCGAATTAAGACAGATTCTGTTGGTCTCAAAGGATTAGATGTATCTCGCAGTTTTGTTGTCCAAAAATTACGAAATTTTAACAAAACAAAGGGGGTAAAATTATGAAACTACTCCAACTAGAATCACCTCAATCCAATGTCTGAAGATCAGGATATAAAATAAACAAGATGACTGTGTCAGCAGGGTTTCTCAGATTCTGATAGCTCCATAGTTTCGTTTATATTTTACTGAATAGATATCCTAAAATTCTGAAATTTTTACAGAACAACATCCGCTAAATATCTAAATTAACCCAACTGGATTCATGTGAAACAGAGTTCTGTAGCTTGAGATAAAATTAAAATAGTGTTGCTGTGTCAGAAAGCTGCGTGAACAGATTTGGTACTAACTGATCTTATGTAGAGATTGAGTATAGATAGATAAAGGATTAATGTGACGAAAGATTGATTTAGACAGAAATAAACCCAACTAAACAACTTTATTACCAAACCAATGTCATTGTGGTCATCACTCCACAACACATTGCACTCAATCAAAAATCCAACTCAATCATTATCCAACATCACAAGCATTCAAACACACTTTACTAAACTAAGCACACTCCTAAACGACGATCGTACTATCGATTACATAAACTTAAAACCTAAGATCTCCTAGACCAAGGAAGGACTTCGGTGTGGGCGTCGGAGGAATCGTAGCGAGGCCTCTTTGGCTCAGGTGAATAGTGAGGCTCTTCTTCATCGTCTAGGATCACAGGGAAATCCTTGCCCAACTGAGCAGCTTCCAATGAGCGCTTCTGTGTTTCCAAGATGAGGATCTTCTCTTGGGCCTTGGCAAGCGTGTTGTTGGCATCATCCAGGGCAATGTTAACGGCAGCCAAAAGCTCACGGAGGTTGTTCAATGTACTCTGGTGGACTGGAGCTGGGGCGATGTAGGTCTTGGCTTCACCACTTGCTCTGTAAGGAGTATACAAACTGCGAGTGTCCTCCGGTCTAGCACGCTCCTTGTGAGAGAGTACCTAAAGTGCTCTCCTAGCAGCTTCTGCGATTCCAGCTTCCATGGTGGTCCGGTGAGCAACATCGGAGTGCTTGGACATCTCTCTAGCTCCATAGGTAGGATCCTCCTCATACAAGATGGCGGTCACCTCCCAGTGGGGATCGAACCAAGGGTGTGTCCACAGCTCACACTGGTAGGCTGGTCCCATCTCATAGCCCAAACGGTAAGCGGTCGCTCGCAAATTGTCGGCCAAGGGAATGCCTATCCCATCGTGCCAGTACGAGTAACCCTTCTAAACCACCTCTTCAGTTGTCTCTTTCTCCTCAGGATCTGGATGGTCATTGGGGCCTTCTTCTTGCCTTTGTCCTTCATTCTCCTCCGGGTCTTCCTCCTCTGGTTCTACCTCTTCTGGGTATTCCTCCTCTGGTTCCACCTCTTCTGGGTCTTCCTCTTCTTGTGTGGAAATAGGGGTGGGAGACGCGGTCACGGGTGCTAGGACTACCTCAACCTCCTCCTCAGTATCATCCTCAGGCTTGTAGAAATGCTCCTGACTGTAGCGGTACTGAGGAAAGGCGCTCTTGCGGGCAGTCTTCAGACGGCAAACCATCTATAGGTAAAGAAAAGGTTACTGAGTGAGATAAGTGCTAAGGTTAGGTGCAAGAGTAAAGGTAAGATAAAGAACAAGGTAAAAGGTTAGGGTGAGAGGAAAACAAAGAGAAGTGTAAAAGAAGGGCACAGCAAGCATTAAGGGTGGCTTCTAGTATATTCCTTAATTTCGACCATTACTAACTAGGCTAACGTCCTACAGTCAACACGGCTCTGATACCACTTTGTCACACCCGATTTTAAAGGCAAAACCAGATACATAAATTACATGTGCGCCAGGATCAAAGTTACACACATGCAATGACTCAGTGTATACCAAAACAATGTCAAAACGTATAAACTTTATTACAAGACCAAAAGTCTCAACCATCGAGTAGCTAGCAGTGGATTTAACGTACTCCACAGGCAGTCGACTGGAAGCACGCGCCTAGTACTCATCAAAGTCACCAGGACAATCTTCAAAATCTCCTATGTCTGAGCAGCAATCCAGGTAGTGTAGATGCAATAATGAAACAAGCGTGAGCACAGAAGTACTCAGCAAGCGAAGAATAACAGTAAATAAACATGCAAGGCTGTCTATGTGGAAGGCTGAAGGGTTAAGCATTTAGCATTTTAGTTGGTCAAATTTTATTAAGCAGCTAATTACTAACAAATGTAAGTTTATACCAACCCAAAAATTAATGTAAAGCATTGCCCACAAAATAAAATGCATCAAATTAACTTTCAACTTCCATAGATTAATCATGTGAGGGTCCAAGCCGCTCTTGACCATGAGCACGACTGTTATAACAGTTTTACACTCTGCAGAGGTTGTACATCTTTACCCACAGTCGCGCAAAAGTTTCGAAGAACTTTGAACCCAACCACACGATGCCGGCCAAGCATCATACCACACTACCTAGGTGTGATTGCATAGGGGCGCTACGAGACCTTTACAAAGTTTTCCCAGAAAGTAATGACTCACAAGGTTACCGGATCATTACCAATGCATAAGTCCCCTAGTAGGTACCGTGTATTAGCAAAGCCCAACTCCCTACTAGAGCGAGTCTATACCCCATCTTAACGCCGCCCCTTGCCCCTTTCAGGTAAAGCCACTCCAAACCAAGGTCCCTAATTAATCAGTCAAGCTAGAGCCATATAGCCTTGTGGTTGTACTGTTGTCCTGGGTGGTCGCTCCATGTTCCGATTAATAAAGGTGATCTTTCAATTATCATGAACAAAAGGTGTAACAAGTATCATGTATATTTGTTACCAACCCAGTTAAGCAAACTAAGCAATATCTACCATCAAGATTAATTAAATAACCCAGCTTCAAGGTAAAGGGTAAAAAGATTCTAGTCATGATCCTTAATAGGAACCACTCAAAATTAATACAATGCGGAAAAGTAAATACAGTGATTAAATGCATGTTTATATAAGCAAAGTGGGCATGGCCAAGGAATACTTGCCTTCCACAAATCCTTGTTGCTGCTCAGAGTCTTCAACACCTGTGTCAACGAACTCCTCGAACGACTCGCTCTCTACGCATCACACAATCACATGCAAAGAAGCAATAGAATAAGATAAGAAACAGTACACCAATCATCAAAAACAGAAACAAGAACATCACTAAACTATTCTACTTGTCAAGACGAACACATGGATATGTAGAACACTAAAAACGGAATTAAAACGTGTATTCTAGGGCTAAAACAAGCTCTAGGGATCTATTTGTGACAAAACTAAACTTCCAGGGGCCTAACTGTGAAAACCTGAGGACTTGAATGTAAGGAAACATAAAAACTCAGGGGCTATGGTGAAAAACTTGAAAACTGGACTGTGGGTACGAATTTTAAAAAGCTCAGGGTTAAAAACGAAAAACCAAGGGCATGGTTATAAATATTTTTGAACTACTTGGACTGCGGCTGCTAAAACAAAAAACTGCAGGGGCTCTTTTGCAAATAGGATGCGAACTCGCATGGTTGACCATTACGCTGTGGGGTTAGACCACATCTGGGCCGTTGATCTCAGATCCAACGGCTGAGTGTGCAAGGCAGCGACTCAGCGGCGCAGACAAGCGGCGCACGGTGGCGACGGGCAGCGCTCTCGCCGGAGAGATAGCCATCCGGCGAACCCGGGCACTATTTGACGTTCAAGCGACACCGGTGCATAGGGGAGCTCATGGGGAACCAAGCTAGGGTATCAATCGCGGTGGAGACGCGACGATGGCGACGGAACACGCGGCGCGGCGGAGCTCCATCTACGGCGAGGTCTACCGAGCGACACAAGGCAAAAAGACGCAAACAAGCGACACGTCTAGCTTCCTTACCCTCCTGTGAAGCTCCAGAGGTGCTTTGCGTCGACGGGGAGGCGGCGAGGCGAAGAATCGACAGCGGCGCGGCAAAGCTTGTGGCAGCGGTGTTGAGGAGCTTGCGGCGGCGGCGCTAGGGTTTGGGGATTGGTGAGGTTTGGGGCGGGGGCGACAGCTATTTAAGGCTAGGGACCCCTCGGCGTGCGGGTCCGGGACTCCGAGGCGGTGTGGCGCGAAGGACGCGGCGGCGCAACGGACTCGGCGTCGAGTCCGGCTCTGGGACGAGAGATCGGGGATGACAGGTGGGGGCCAGCGGTCAGCGTCGGCGGGGCGACGCGGCGCGTCAGCGGGCCAGCGCGGGCGACAGAGGTGCTGACTGCTGGGCTGCTGGGCCGAAGCGAAAGGGAGCAAGGGCGGCCGGCAGAGCAGAACTGAGGGGCTAGAAGCAGACTTGAGTCGCTGGGCCAAAGAAAGAAAAGAGGAGAAGAGAAGCTTTCTTTTTTTAAAACTTTCAAACTCAAACATTTGAATTCAACTTTGGATTTGAACTCAAGCAAACAAAAATAATGCATCGACATGAATGCAACAAATAATTCCTAAATTTATTATTTTTATTTTTGAAAAATTAATTAAATACTTAGGAAATTAAATTGCAATCTTATGATCCTTAACTCATGCAATTGTTTTTTCTAGCCAATTTTATAAAATGCAAAATATGAAAATTAGGGTGTTACAATGATATTCTGATTTTCTCCAAGATAGCAGAGGAGTATGAGGAACACTTAAGAATAGTGATGGAAAGGCTGAGGCAGCATAAGCTATATGCCAAGTTCAACAAGTGTGAGTTTTGGATGGAGGAAGTAGCCTTCTTGGGACACATGTTGTCGGCAGAAGAAATAGTAGTGGACCCATCAAAGGTTGAAGCCGTGACCAAGTGGGAGCAGCCGCTCAACGTGACCGACGTCAGAAGCTTCCTTGGAATGGTTGGTTACTATAGGAGGTTCATCGAGAATTTCTCCATGATTGCAAAGCCAATGACAGAATTGCTCAAGAACAACGTAAAGTTCGAGTGGACAAAAGCTTGTGAAAAGTGCTTTCAGGAGTTGAAGGAGAGACTTACTACTGACCCCGTGCTCACCTTTCCTGATATCAAGAAGGATTTTGTGGTGTATTGTGATGCTTCTAAGCAAGGTCTAGGTTGTGTGCTTATGCAAGAAGGAAAAGTTGTGGCTTACGCTTCAAGCCAGCTGAAGAAGCATGAAGAGAACTACCCGACACATGATTTGGAGCTTGCCGCAGTGGTTCATGCACTCAAGATTTTGTGGCACTATCTGATTAGCAACAGGTGTGAGCTCTACATAGATCACAAGAGCATGAAGTACTTTTTCACCCAGACAGAGCTCAACATGAGGCAGAGGAGATGGTTGGAACTAATCAAGGACCATGACTTGGAGATTCATTACCACCCAGGAAAAGCCAATGCAGTGGCAGATGCTCTTAGCAGGAAAGCCTATTGCAACAACTTGATGGTAAAGGAGGCTCAACCGACACTACATGAAGAGTTGGAGAAGTTGAGGATTGAGGAAGTGGAGTGAGGTCAAGTGAATGAACTTCGTGTGACCTACGACCTGGAGGATAGGATAAAGAAGGCCCAAGTGCTATGCTCGGAGATTCACGAGTTGAAGGATCTCATGAAGAAAGGGCAAGCAGAGAGCTTTCGGATCGATGAGGAAGGAATTGTGTGGTTGAAGGACAGACTTTGTGTGCCTTTGGACAAGAAGCTACGAGAGCAAATTCTGAGAGAGGCTCACGAGCCAAGGTATTCGATCCACCCGGGAAACACTAAAATGTACCGGGATTTGAAGACAAGGTTTTGGTGGAAGGATTTGAAGGACACAACTCACTATGTGGCGTGTTGTGACACTTGCAGCAGAGTTAATATTGAACATCAGAGACCGGCAGGACTGCTGCAACCCTTGGATATCCCAGTGTGGAAGTGGGAAGATATCTCCATGGACTTCGTAGTAGGACTACCTCGGACACCGAAAGGCAATGATTCGGTATGGGTCATAGTGGACCGGCTAACCAAAGTAGCGCACTTCGTACCGGTGAGGACAAGGTACACGACCGACAGACTGGTAGAGTTGTACGTGGAACATATACTCAGGTTACACAGAGCACCTAAGAGCATTGTGTCAGACCGAGGGCCCCAGTTTGTGGCCAAGTTTTGGAAGAGCTTTCATGCGGCCATGGGAACCACCCTTGACTACAGTACCGCTTTTCACCCCTGACGGATGGACAGACTAAGAGAGTGAACCAGATCTTGGAAGACATGCTGCGTGCGTGCGCCCTGACTTACGGCACCGATTGGGAAAGCAGTTTGTCGTATGCAGAGTTCTCCTACAACAACAGCTACCAAGCCAGCATCTAGATGTCACCCTTTGAAGCCCTCTATGGAAGGAAGTGCAGAACCCCGCTGATGTGGTCAGAAGTTGGAGAAAGGACACTCTTTGGACTTGCAATCATAAAAGAAGCCGATGAAAAAGTGAAGAAAGTTTGAGAGAATTTGAAGGTAGCTCAGAGTCGACAGAAGAGCTATGCGGATCGTAAGATAAGAGACATGTCATTTGCGAAGGGAGATCGTGTTTACCTCCGAGTCTCACCGCTACGAGGGACGAAGAGGTTCCTGGTGAAAGGAAAGCTAGCCCCGAGGTATGTAGGGTCGTACTCGATAACGAGGCGGATTGGAAGGCTAGCCTACCAGCTTGACTTGCCTAAGCACATGGCCGGAGTGCATCCCGTGTTCCACGTGTCACAACTTTGAAAGTGCGAGAAGGAGGTGGAGGCCAAGAAGGTTCCTATAGAAGTGCTGGACCTACAGGAGACGCTCGAGTATGCGGAGTACCCGGAGAAGATTCTGGACCGAGCCGTCAGGGAAACAAGAAGAACCACCATCCCGTTCTGCAAGGTCTTATGGAGCAACCATACAGAGAGAGAAACTACCTGGGAGAAGGAAGCAAACCTACGGAAGCAGTTTTCCCACTTGTTCGAGGAGGAAGAAGAAGCCTAAATCTCAAGGACGAGATTCTCGGTGGTGGGGGAGACTGTAACATCTCAGGATTTTGCAGGTGTGAAAATTTCGAAAAATTTAAAACTTTTTGGTTCATCATATGTGCTACCAATTTTTCAAACAAAATTGCTAGCATTTCCCTTAAATTCTCCATAAATAAAATCTTAAAATAATATATTCAAAATATGGTGTAGATTTGAGTTGGATCTTTTTGGATTTAAATTTGGATCTTTACATTGTGTGGGTTTGAATTTGAAATGTTATTCAAATTCAAACTTAAATATAAATCTAAACCAAATCTAATTTCAAAAACATAACTCCTAACTTGGGCTGTAACCTAGCTGTAGAAGTCCGTCGGGAGCCCCTAGACTCCTAACCCCAGACCAGGCTGAGCCCTTGCACTCCGTCGTGAACCCGCAAGCCAGCCCAGCGTCGCGGCCTAGTTGAGCCTAGCAGGCGGCCCGCGCCGCGCCGCGCCCTCTCTCTATGTCATGCGGGGCCCGCATATCATCCCCCTCTCTATCCCTCTCCGCAGCCGCGCCGCCCGCACACCCGCCGCTGCGTGCGCGCCCGATGGGACAACCATAGCCGAGTTGGCGAGCACGCCGAAAATCCCCGCGTGCCCGTGAGCCCTTCTAGAAGGATCCGCGGGGTCAATTGACCCCTTTGCCCCTGGCCGCCGACGCAAAAGCGGCGCCGACGGCCAATAGGAGCCCCAACACATCGGTGCCCGGGCTGCGCAGCCAATAGAAGGCCGCCGCTACCCTCTTTGTCCCCGCGCCGCCTTGACCAAACCCTATAACCTGGACCAAAACCCCAGCGCCGCAAGCCACCTACCACATTGGGGTTTCCCCCATTCCCCTGTTTCGCCACCGCCGGGAAGAGGAGAAAGAGGCGGGGAAGAGGAGGAGCACTGCCGCCACCGGTGCACCGCAGAGATGGAGCCAAACACCGGAGCCGGAGCTATTCGCGGGAGGAGGCCGGGGACCGCGCCAAGGAGAAGGACGCCGCTGCCGTGAACCCCTGTGTCGCCACTGTGTACGCCTACGCCGAGCCGCTCGCCGCCCTCTTGACCAGGCCAGCTACGCCTCCACTGTCAATCCACCATGAGTACCGTGTCGCCGCTCATCTCTTCCCCCTGCCTGTGTTGTCGTCACCATGGAGGAGCACCTTCTAGCGCTGGCGCCGGCCGCCATGGCCGCGTCGCCGTCTCTGTGAACCGAGCTTCGACTCGTGCCCCTTTTCTGTGGGAAACCCAAGCCAAAACCCCAACCTTTCTATCCAAAGCTCTGGCCTTTTGTTTGGTCCCGTGCACGCCGTCGCCATGCACCCTGCGCCGCCGCCGTGCATACAAGCCATGGCTGGCGGAGCCAAAACCCCGCCTTTACCCGTCCCGGCTCGCCGGCGTGCTGCCTTGACACCGCCGTGACGATCGCCTGACCGTAGAGTCCAACCAAGGCCATGGCCGCGCATCCCTGAGCGCAAAGGCCGCTCCTTTAGCCCCTTAAGCGTCTCATCGTCGCGTCGCGCCGCCGCTTCCGCGTCGCCGCCGTGCGTCGTGCCACCTCCCCGCCTAGCGTCGGCCGTAGAGGTTCCAAGAGGAGACCTTGGCTGCGTTAGAGGGTGGACGAGGACGAGCTAACCCCAACCTAGCTGTAGCCTTGCCATGCTCTGCCGCGCCGACATGCCGCAGTCGTCGCGCGTCGTGACGTCGCGTCCAGCGCGCGCCTTGGAACCACACCGCAACCCACACCAACATGTTGCCACACGGTCCACAGAAGATCCCAAAAGGTTGCCACACGGTCCAAGGAGCGCGGACGAATTTCCCTTATTGGACCGCTAGTTCGGGCTTCTTGGCCAAGTCAAGACCGTTTGACCAACAGAGCTGGACTCTATGTTAGTTGAGGGAGCAGATCTGGACTTTCCCCGAGAGAACCCTAGTCGGTCTTTTGCCTACTCAAGCCCAACCGAGCCCAACGGTTCCGCAGCCGAGCCTATAGGATAGTTCAGGGTGAATCCTTGGACTTTGGGATCTTGGGCCTTAGCAGGCCGCCCAATGCGCTAACTCGGGCCCACTAACACTTTGGGCCCATTAAAGGCCCACTAACTGACAACCCGGGCCCACTGACCGTTGACCATTGACCGGTCAACGATGACGTCGTGCTGACGTCAGCAATTAATTAATAAAATCTTTTCTGAATTTAATAAATGTTTTATAAATCCTTTTTCCTTAGAAAATTCATAACTAATTATCGGAGCATCCGAAAAATATGAAACCAGTTGCAATAATTTTCTATTTTTGTACCCTTGCTGATTGTAGGTAGTTTGAATTTAATTGGATCTTCTATTTTGGTGTTTCTTTGGATTTATTGCCTAGTTGTGTGACGCTATGTTTATATATCGGTCTCAGACTCAAGCTTCGACCAGGAGGACACCGAGGACTACGACTACCACCCCGACTGCAACGACGAACTAGGTGTTATGTCACTCCCAACCATATAGATCTCATGCATGCTATTAGATGCTAGTGCTACTTTTATGTTGATTACCGGATGATATTGCATAACCAACTTGATAGCCATGCCTTGATGTTTGATATATCCTGATTCCTTGATTTACCTTCCACGGGACTAGCTATAGACCCCAAACTAGTCTCCTACTTATACTATCCATATAATTTTACCCCTTTTTATATGGATGGAAACTCTAGTATGGATTGGTTTGGGACTGAGATGGGGCTTACTCGGTACATTCTGGCGTGTATTTTGGGTGTGTGAGACTCCTTGACCTGTTATGGCGGGAGCGAGCAGTGTGGTTACTTGTAAACGCTTGGCCAGGGGAGATGTGTTCTGGTCTCTCACCCTAGCAGCGTGTCGGATGGGATAGCGGATGTGGAAAGGCTCGCTCCGAGTCTTTAAGGATTGACCGTCAATTGACCTTGACTCATTGGACTACTTTTCGTACAAACCATCCGCTCACGTATGGGAGAGGTGCGGCTTGAGACTTGATGTGGATAGCATTCCGCCTGTAGGTGGATCAGGGAGATCGTGTAAGGAGGGACGGCTTCGCGCACTCCGACAAGACTGCGACCGGGCAGGAGCCGACAAGGTAGGTTTTCACAGCCTTGTGGACTTCAGCTGGCAGACGTGCTCTACAGCTATGGACGGTACTGGACTCGAGGACACAGGAGAGTGCTATCCACATCGTAGAACTCGGCCGTAGGTAGGGAGGTGGAATGGTGGCCCCCGTGTTTGCCCTATTCATTTGGGTACAGTTGTACAACATATGCAGAGTGTATAAACCTATAGCTATAGTCTGTGTCCACTGGTATGGACAGTCCTTTGATCTTTCACCTGGTTACACTTATCTTGTGCTTCTTCTCTCCCCCATGAGCGTGTGATCCCGGCTTTGGCCGTTGAGATGTGGGATTGGAGTTGGAGGTTCCACATCCCAGATGAGAGTTGGGCGCTGAGCTTTGGGCTGAGACTCAGTGTTTGTGACGACTTCCTAGTTGTGGGGTGTTGACCCCGGATGTGTTGACCTCTCTGAGGTGATGACCTCGCTGCTTATTTCTGCATACCTTGATTGTTGCTTCGTTGTCGCTTGCATAACTTTCTACAGCCAGAAATAGAAATATCCATGCATACTAGAATTCAACCACGCTTTTGCTCTCCGTTGGGAAGCTAACATGACCTACCCGCTTATCGGGTAGGCGGTGACCTTTCAGGCTCCGAGCCAGAGTACGACTTCGACAACGACGGCTGGGAGGACTAGGCTTGTCCGATGCTCGAGTTGCCTGTGGGAGGCGTCTACTTCGCTACTAGATCTGCTGCGTAGCTGATTTACATTTTCTGATTCAGTCCTGTTGGACTTGTACCGGCATGTGCCGAGATGATGTACTTAAATATTAATAAATTTATGAGACTTTACTATTTTTCTATTGTTGGTTCGATTTCTTGTAATTCCTGAGATAGGGATTGCACGTGATAGCCTTCCTGGGACTATCTCCGAGGTGCAAAGGATCGGATTTTCCTTCGCGGAAATCTAGTTCGTTTCAATGCTAGTCTCGTGAACTTGTGATTCATCTTAGTAATCCGCACAATTGGTATCTTCATTGATATCATACATATGGATCATGGTTCATGTGACTTTATCCCTAGGATTTAACATTTTCCTTGAGCTATGTTTGCTAGTACTTGCTAGTTTTCCTTTTTGGAGACCTTTGGACATTTTTTGAAGATTTTATTCCAAAGGGGGAAAAATTGGAACCAAAGCAAGCTATATGTGAACATAGAAAGGGAAGATCAAGGGAAAATCAAGAAAGGGGGAGAATGATCTAGGGGAGGTTGGATGATGGTAAGCATCCAAGCAATTGTAAGTGGTTCAATTTTGTCAATTTTTGCAAATTTATGCTTGCTTTGATTGTGTTGTCATAAATCACCAAAAGGGGGAAGATTTTAGCGAACATGGCCACAATGCCAAAGTGTTGGAGTATGATTTTGGAGATTCAATAACAACATGATCAATAGGACTAACCATATTGTTTAAGCATGTCTTTGTAGGCATTATAGGTCCCATGGAAACCACCGCAAGTTAACATGATCAACACGCAAAGAAAATAGCAAGGGTTCAGTTCAACAGTCACCGTCGGATGAACCGACAGTGCCTTGGAAGTAGCGTCGGTGCAAGCGTCGGATGAGTTGGTACACTACGCAAGGGTTCAGTTCAACAGGCACCATCGGATGAACCGACGGTCCGTTTTCTAGATGCGTCGGATGAATACCTGAAGACACTTAAGTGAAGACGAAGGCGTCAGATGAACCGACGGTCCATTAGTAGGAACCGTCAGTCTATACAGTGGTTTGTGGAATCAAGACAGAGAGGTATTGGCCGCGAAGTCTTCAGCACCAGATGAACCAACGGTCCAGGCAGCGGTTCATCTGACGCCCATGAAGTTCAAGACAGAGAGATTTTGGCCGCAGAGTCTTCAGCACCGGATGATCCGACGCACCGTCGGATGAAACGTCGGATGATATGTGTCAATGGTCAAGTGCGGTGGAAGGCAACGGCTAGTAGCACCGGATGAACCGACGCTTCGGAAAAGCATAGCGTCGGATCATCCGACGGTACTCAGAAATGCTAGCTGTTGGAGCAACAACTCTATGGATTCCTTGGGTTATTTATACCCCTTCCACCCGGTCATTTGAGGTTGCTGGATTGTGTGGAAGTGCAGAGAAGTCTGAGATTCATTGAAGAACATATCCAATCCACCCAAGTGCTTAATTGCTCATCCAAAGACCTGCACATGCTTTGTGTGTGTGCTTAGTGCTAGGCTTAGCTTAGAGTTGAGTGAGTGCAAGGTGTGCCTCCCTTGTGAGGTGATTCTCGAGTGGATCAAGGTGTAAAAGAGGTGTGCCAGAGCCTTGGGGCCTTTGTGGCTCTCTGGCAAGTCTTTGACCCTCCGACTTGGTGTGGAGCGGTGAGGACACTTTGTGCGGGGACGTGGAGACCCCTTCCCATAGTGGAGAAGCTCCTTAGTGGAGGCGGCATCTAGGTGACCAAGAAAGCTTGACGAGTGCCTTCGTGGCGAGCCATTGTGGCAAGTCATGTGGTGCTCTTGGGAGAGACTTGGTGACCGGGAAGGAATACTCTTGTGTAGAGTGCTTCAACAACGTGAACTAGGGGTGGCTAAGTGACTACCGATACCACGGGATAAATCGCGTATCAAGAGTTTGCTTCCTCTCATCTCTCTTTACGTTTCCGCTTTACATACTTGCAATCCTTGTTTGCCTTTACTTTCCTAGAGTATTATCTTGTTAGGATTGGCTATAGGTTGCAAAACTCTTTGGGATAAAGATTTCACACTAGAACAACTTTAGTTACACATATAGATATTATGTTCTAGTTTATGATTTGAGCAAATAATGATAATTCATAAGTTAAAATTTTTAGTTGTCTAATTCGCTTCCCACTCTCAGCTAACGAGCATCCGATGCCCTTGCACACGACGCCGGCACGGCGCCACCAGGGTCCGGGGGAGGAAGCGAATGCACGAAGCACGCCATCATCCATGGACATGGACAGGTCGTTTGGCAGACATGGCAATATTGAAAACCTGAAAACTTTCTTATAATCGTACTACTAGTGGGCAGTCATCAAATTATCAAAATCTCTATATACCTATAAAAAAACTTCAAACGTACGATTTGGTCCTCTTCCGTGCGACCATTTATTTGATCCTCCTCGTGTCGACTTGTGGGTACCCTTCACTGATATGCTCAAAACGCTGCACCACATACCATACTCATTTAATATTAAAAAAGTAAAATTATTTACATATCATGACTGGTAAGTGGTAACCAACTTCTTTTATATATATATTACCAATTCTTCGTATTTTTTAAATCGAGAATATATTGATATTCCAACTTTTGCGCATCAAAAAGATGCATATAGCTGTCATTATTACAAAGGAAAAATACTCCATTCCTAATAGTACACAAACTTAAAAATAAAGGAGCGCAAAAGAAAAAAGCATCTATTCTGCAACGGAGTGTCCACCAAACAGACCACTATCTCCATGTGACTACCATCACAACAAAAAGACACAAGGTCTAGCCTAAGCCTTAGTTGTGTTATAACTGATTGCCACCATCTCCAAGCCTCCTACACCATTAAGTCCTGTCCAACTAATCGTCGTGACACATCTTCTGTGACCATAAAGCACATAACAAACGTCGGTGTTCCGCGCAACTTAGACCCTAGAAAAAGAAAGTTCAGGGCCGCCACCATCAAGACCGACTTCTTCACATAGATCCAATTTGCCAACTTTAAATACCTTTGGCACAAATCTGGACTCATGGAGGGATCACTAATGATATATGACAACATCAACCGACGTAAAATTAAATCATAGATGGAAAGATAAGCCTGGTGCCATGCGGATCGAACTCCGCCATGTTCGTTCAATATGCTAGTTATTGTGTAATCAGACGTCTTCCATCAGCCCAAGAGGACACGGCTTTCCTCGTGGCACCTCAACCCTGTGCACAGCAAAGGCCGCGGTCTCCGTCTCGTCGAACACGCCGGCCTCAGCTGCATGCCGCCATTGGTCGCACATCACAGCCGCCTCCAGCCAAGTCGCTTGCCGTTGGACCAGCACAAGGCCGCGAGCACCCGCAGTGCTGCCGTAGCCCGTCGCCATCCCCACAGCCTCGCGGTAAGCCATCGCCGCCGCCGCAGCTCGCTCATGATCCGGACGTGCTAGATAGCTGACCTTACTTTAGGCAAACACTTGATGCATACTTTCGTACACAAAGAATTGGGGAATTTTAAAAACATCGACTATTTGACGGATGGAGTTTTTTAAAAGCATTTGGCCACACACACATACACATTCACGGGAACTCAACAAATATTCCTTTCCTTAAGCCAAGTAGTCAACACAGATGTTCCTGCCGAGACTAACCTTACGATGACAGGACATAAACGATGTATTCGTCTCCACGATGCGATGCCATTCCTTGTTTATTTCCAATGGCTGACAGGTGTGATACGATGACAGGTTTCAGGTTTCTTCCTCGCAATCTCTTCAGGAAAAGCGATATATCACTGATACTGGCTGGCAAGCTGGCCTTCCTTGACGATGTAGTTCTGCACGGGGAAGTCTTCGCCTTTGAAGTACCTGTTCAGCATGTCCTTCACACCCTCCGCGTATCGCAGCTGCACCAATTGTTTCTTCGGTGTTAAACATTCCAGATATGGCCAGAAGCATGTGTGACAGTAGATAGAGAACAGAGTGTAGTCTATGGTTCTATATGGTACGCATGCACTGAACTTGTCATCAACGTGAACGTAGGTAGCCAGAATATTGAACCTGAATCTTACAATCTTATGGCCTCAACTTGTCACCAGCAGAAATGGGCTTCAGTTAGATATATCATAATTTATTAACTCAAGTTCTCAGTACAATTTATTCTTGTAGTCCTTAACATGATTGCCATTCTAACTAGAAATTTGGCACCAGTACTCATGAATTCTGAGTGCTGGCTGCCTTGCTTTCGGTGTCAATGTGCATTGTTTCTGACATATAACAATGAAATATGAGCAACACGTAGTTATTTGCCCACTCGAATGGCTAAATGATTTGACATACAAATTAGTCATAGCTTATGGTAGGACACGATCACGTCAGACCATGGATGTTGCAACGGTGCTACCTTACTAAGCTAATGCAAGAGAAACTGATGCCAAGTTCCTACGAGGTATTAGAGTTTAAATCCAGGTAGTAAAAAAACTTGGAAGCTGACCTGAGCATCAATTGTAGTCCCAGAGATGTGAGGGGTCATGGCATGGTTAGGCATGTAGCGCCAGGGGTGATCCTTCGGTGCCGGCTGGGGAACCACACATCACCACTGTACCCTGATAAATGGGAATGAGATGCTCCATGTTAGAGTACATAAAGGTCAATACATGAATATAGGTTACACTGTTCCCCTATTCGTCAAATAAAATGCAGCAATGGTACGTCAAGACTCAAGAGTAATGACTCTGATTTGCGTCCGACAAAAAAAATGTCACACAACAAATACTCAAATAGGAGCAGAGTGCTTACGGTAGTACCTCGGTAAATTTATAAAATTCAATATAAAAAATCACACCATTGCCTCATATTTTTTAATGCTGATTTCACAAAATGCGAAGCATGAAAACCTTAATGAAAATTATATACTTCATGAACCCCATCAGTAGAATCAGGCAAACATATGAAGAGTATGTAAAAGCTAAAGAAATAAATGAATGGACGCAAGTACCAGCAATGTGACCACTGGAACAAGCTTCTGCAACTGCCTGAGTATCCATGATTGCACCTCGAGCGTTATTCACTATTATTACTCCTTTCTTCATCTTTGCAATCCTCTCTTTGTCAAACATGCCTCTGAACGAACGAGCAACCAAAATTCAGTAAAGTCGTATGTTAAAAAGATTTTGGAAAGAACAAGTATATGATGAACACAAACCTTGTTTTCTCGGTGAGAGGTGTGTTGATCACAATAACATCGCACTTTGGAAGCATAGCATCCAGGTCCTCTTCAAACCTGGCCCCAATTTCTTTCTCAAGCTCTGGGTCGATCTTTAGTCTGTCATGGTAAAGCAGGTTGCAGTTGAAGGGCTTAAGACGCTGAAGCAAGAGCCTGCCAATACGACCGGCCCCAACAGTTCCAACAGTTTTTCCTTCAAGATCATAAGCTCTGTGGGCAATGCCTGCGACGTTCCACTCACCCTGAACCACCTGTTGATACCCAGGCAAGAAGTTCCTGACCAGAATGAGAATGCGCAAGAGCTCATCTTCGGCCACAGAGACGGTGTTACTTCCGGTAACCTCTGCCACAGTTAAGCCTGCAGCAGCGGCTGCTGGCAAATCGATATGATCAGAGCCGATTCCCGCCGTGAGAAGAAGCTCAAGGTTCTTTGCCTTCTTAATCCTCTCTGCAGTAACATAAGCTGGGTGGAACGGGGGTGGTAATCAGGACATGCATGTCTTCAATATGCTTCTCCAGTTCTGGAACAAGAACAATAAACATTTAGTGAAAGTAAGCATAAGTCCCACGAAAACAGCACTGTCATAATACAAAAATAATGTATAGTAGTTTTGTCATTGATTATAGGAGGTAATTCTAGGCACTTTTATAAATAACCTGTGCAAGGGCGCACCACCAAGCCACTGATGGTGTCTCAAAGTCATAAGTCATAGCAACAGTCAGAACTATAAAATCTATGTAAAAAAAAGTTGTATACAAGAGGAAACTAAAACATAAAAATGTGTTCAGGTTAAATATACAGGTGTAAGTCAGTATGACAAGCTTAAAGCTAATTCCAGTGTAATTCCTGAATTGCATGCAAAGTGGGGTTCAGCCAGAGGATACTGCTATACTTATCAGACATCAATCATTTAATAAAACAAATGGCCGAACCAAATAAAGAAAACAAATTCTCCCTCTCCCATATTGGAACAGATAAGAGATCACAGCTCTATAAATATTAAAAAAAGAAGAGCAGCCATCGTTGGCAGCATGTATGCATTGTGTAACAACCTAAGCAGTAGTGGTTTTCATGTAAAGAAGGCACCATATATGGACTATGAATGCTTCTATGACACTAAATCTGGATTTTACAGTCGAGAGGTACTGTAGACTTGAGAACAAAAGAAGGAAAAAAACAACAACAGTAGCACCAGACGATCCTTGAAGGAGGCTACTGACCACAGTTGGGGCCCTCCTTATCATCGGTGACAATGTAGTGATGGCCCTGCGATTCGAGCCAGTTGCGGATGCCAAGTGCTCCCTCGACGCATCCGACAAAGTTGGGGTTCTTGTTAGCGTACTCGCCGGCCTTGTAGAACACCCCACAATCTTCTTGCTGCCTGCAGATGTCTGCGGAAACCACGAATTCGAGAGTTTCTCTTCAGGATCCAAAATTCACGGCAGAAACCACGAATTGGAGCTGAAGCAGCAGAATCGCAAGCGAAATTTTCTGAAACAGCCAAGCGAGCAGAGGATTCCGCAGCGAGAAAAGAGGGGAAGGAAGGAAGGAAGGATTGGAATCATTACTTACGTGCGCGGCCCTTGAAGCGATCGCCCGGTCGACCAGCTGCCTCGCGGCCGCTCTCCACATCGCCATGGATTCGCGGAAGGAGAGGGGAAGAACCAAGGACAGCGGTGGGGAGGAGAGCGTTGACGGCTGATTGATAGATGTGGAAGAAGAGCAGGGGAGGAGTGTCGAGTGGACTGGGCGTACGGGCGGAGTGTGGAGATAAAGGCGAGCCCGAGCGGCAAGGGCTGGTGGGCCCCGCGAGCCAGACGTCACGGACGGGGAAAGGTGGCAGCCCCGCGGCGCTCCATGTGTGCGGAGGGTGACTGCACACCAGAACCACGACGGAAGGGCAGACGGAGACGGAGGCAGTATTCAAGGCCCTGTAATTTGATTCCACTTCTCTGGGTCTCGTATAGAAATTGATTTTACCGATTGGATTGTGGAGGACGAACGCCCGCCAGCGCCACGGCTGATTGATCGTTGAGGAAGTCAACCACGTGCAGTTGACCCAGGACGTTCCGGAATACCCCATTGACTACTGTGTTGATCAAGGCAACCACCGGGGCATAATCCTATTTTGACTTTATTAAATTTTATTTACAATTATCTATGCAGTGTATGTGCATTTATGTATAGGAGTTGAATTGAAACCTAGATGCATACCCCTAGGTACCTAAGCTTGTTACTAGTATGCTAGGTCGTTAGATGTTGTGCTCTAAAGACCTGGTACAAGTCGAGTGATATCAGTCACTCGCGAGAATAGGAATTTATGATTCATAAGATTAATGAATTGGATTGCCCACGTGGTAAGGACTGGGATGGGACTCCGGTCCAATGGCTTTCATGGGTTAAGCGTTTGAACGTACTAAGCATTTGCCGGAAATAGGACCGGTAAGCCTAGTACCTGATTGAGGCGGTACGGGAACGTTGCGCCACTAATCTTGGGGTGCGCCTCCGGGCTCGCCACCCGTGGTACATGAGTGAGGCTGAGTGGTCTTTGTGACCAGCTCAGATAAGCCATGTACTTGAGACTGTGGCATCCGATACCAAACCGATGATTGACGGGAACCGCCTGGTTGGTGAACTCTTTGTGAGAGACTCCTTCCGTGTGTTTAGGTTTACCTTGCAAGGGTTAATAATCGATCGATCATCGGCCTCTCACCGTTATACTGAGATTGCTTAATCAACTGGCCATGATATCCCTTTATGATGAAATTGATGATAATATTGTTATTTGCTTAATTGTATGCCAAATCCATGTTTGTAATAGTTGGCTTATTTAGCATAATGAATGTCACTAGAACTTGAGCTAAAATATTGAAAGTAAGGATTCACCATTAGTGATTTTTTGGCAAAATAAATCCACCAGCCAAAAGCCTTGCATGTCTAGAGTTAATTTTTGGGACGGGTAAGACTTGCTGAGTATTAGTATACTCAGCCTTGCTATGATATGTTGAGTGCAGGTAATACTTATGAAGGAGTATGCCCTGAGGATGTCCCTCCTGGCTGGGAGCTGGAGTGGATTGAGGACGAAGAGTGATGACTCAGGGATAGCCTCTTCCCTTGTCATCTTCGTTAGTTAAATTTCCGCTGTTTTAAAAACTCTGCAATGTTTCACTTTATGACGAAGAACTATGTCTTGTAATAAATGACTCATTCCGGAGTAATTTGAATTATCTATGTGATGTACTCTGGACTTATCTTCGTGTGAGTTTTATGTATATGTTACGATCCTCTATGTACTTGTAAGTGATTTCACCGGGCTTGACCCGGCAACATCCGACGAACTAGTTTCGCATTATTGCTTAAGTGCCAAATGGCTTGGTTTAGGCAATAGTACGGAATTATCTCGGGCGGGGTTGTCACAGTCCCACGGCGGAGAGACCAGCAGGCCGCAGTGGAGAGATCAGGGCGTGCGGCGGAGGGAGTAGGTCGGCCGCGGCGGAGGGAGAGGTGGGGCGCGTGGTGCTGGGCTGCTCGCCGTCGCCGGAGGGAGAGGCAACCGGAGTCGAGGGAGGGGAGAAGTCGGGGGCTAAGGGTGGGCGGAGACGACGGGGCGGGTGGGGTGCTGGGGGAGGGAGAGAGAGAAAAAGAGAGGAATGAGAGGGGTGCCCTGGGGATGGGAGTAAAAAAGAAAAAGTGACACTGACGTGTAAGATCCATCGCTGATAGTTGGTATAGAGGAGAAGATATAAAGGATCACGAGTACGGAGAAACTGAATATGAAAGAGAGAATCTCGATGACAGAATGAAATATTTTCTTTTAAAGAAAGATACAAGGAACATGAGTGCGGACAGTAGGCTTCGTTTGTATAGGCACCTACAATCCTACCGTCGTGTGCGGTGAAGTGAGAGCGGCGAGAACAACGGCGGCGGCGGCGGCAAGCCGGCAAGGAAGGTTGGAGATGATGAGAATGTAGCAGCTAAAAATCAGCGCACCCGCCACATGGGCTGTACATAGGTCGAAATGTGGTGTAAGTGATGTATCGGTTGGGCCTCTCTTGCCCAATATTCATGGGCTAACATCAAAGTCAAACTAACATTCAGCCCACCACGCTAACTTCACAATTGCTGTTTTCGCTGCTGTTTTTATGCATCTCTTGTTGATGTCTGCATAAAACAGTCTTTTTTTTTTTGAAATGCACTGTCAGATGTCATTCTGATTGCAACTTCACGTACGCTCAACAATCACAGAACAAGATAACCTAAGATTATTACTCCCTCCGTCTCTAAATAAGTGTCGTTTACGCTTTTCAAGAAACAACTTTAACTATTTTTATATTAAAAATTATTAATACCTATGACACATAGTTAGTATCGTTGGAAAGATATTTTGAATCTAATTTTTAAAAAAAAATATTTGGAAACACAAATGTTGTACGTATTTTTTATAAATCGAATCAAACTTGTGTGTGGCGACACTTATTTAGAGAACGAGGGAGTAGGAAGGAAGCAGTCAAGCAGGTCTATCATGCTAGACTACAGTAAAAAGTTCTGACCTAGTAGCTAGGGCCTATCTCTCCTAGCATTCAGTAGTCAAGCAGGTCTACCAGCAGCAGCCTTGCATTCAGCTGAAGGAAAACTGCAATTTCTCAGCTCCCCTATAGAACATGCAGCTGCTAGCTGCCCATCTACACAGCTAGCTCGAGACCTTTCTCTGCCCACAAGCTCGCTCGATCGATCGATCGATCTGGTGAATAGAGCGCGAAATTTCCCAATCTCGCTCCGACGCTTTTGCACTGGCTGAACTTGTGTGCAATCTTGTGCCATCACAACAGCCCTTAAGCTATCACAGAACATGCAGCTGCCTAATTGGCCAGCAGAGAGGGATCGGAGGAGACCTTTCCTTGGCCACACAATGCAAGCTCCATATACAGGGTGAATGGTAACATCGACAAGATGGACAAATTAAGCTTTAATTTGCCTGATCGATCGATCGCATATTCATTCATGGCCACAAGATCGATGGAGAGGAGCATCACGAGTAGTTGCGCCCGCGAATCCGATCCGACTGACGCGACGGCGAGCTCGCAAAGCTCATCAGTTTTTATTAGTGGCTCCTCGAGCTCGCAAAGCTCATCAGTTTTTATTAGTGGCTCCTGTGATCTCTGCAATCTATGTTAGGTCCATGAAACAGGGGATCCTGCCGCAAGGTAGCAATAATCCATGTGCTGCTCACACACACCACTAGCTCTCAGCTCTGAACTGGAAATTAAATGTCGAATATAATGCGTGAGAAGATCAGCAAATGAAACACAACAAATTAAAGAAATGCATTGTTCCCTCATGGATAGATGGCTGGTATTGATTCCGCGATCCAGGATCGATACTGCTGCATGCATGCCTGTAGGTAGAACTAGGGAGATCTATGCATGGATTGATGATGGAGGTTTCTGTTGCATTCATTTATCAGAGAATGCACATGCATTGATGCATGCATGGCTTAATATACTATATGCTGTATATACATATATATAAGTATATGATCGATGGATCGAGAAGTCGTATATATAGTAGTATAGCTGACTACCAAGCAAGCTGCTAGGCACCAAATAAAAGATTCCGGCCGCCAAGCATCTTCCTCTGCAATCCGGTGTGCCTGGAAAAGCAGTTTCATTCAGAGCTTTCAAATTAATCTGGGGGCTGCCAACAAAGCAGAAGACAGGGCATGTAGCAAAAAGAGCATGAGTTGCACATGTGGTGTACGTGTCGCTCTCACAGCACATGCAACAACGAAGGACGGCCGGCCACATTTTCGCTGCTAGCTGTTGGGACTTTTCGTGCAGAACCATATAGCGGGTATGTAGCCGTGCGACGACCATCCATCCATGTTTACAGTCAAGAAGTAGGAGTAGTACATGCATTGGGAACGAGACTTGCATCTCCTGCATGCATCTGCATGCTACACCTGACGCGTGTGTGGTTGGGACTGGATCGGAGGATGATGCTTGCGTTAGTTTTCGCGCTGTGCATGTTCTTGTAAAAAGGCAACGAGTTCATCAGAGTGGTGGATCGATGGATGGCTTTATTTGTTTTATCAGACTTACTTATACTAGCTTAGTGCTAGCTCGCTCCACTACGTGCTGCTAGCTCCTGGTACATGCTGATTCTGGTATGTGACGATTTATTTGCTTTATGCATGTAAACAAAGTTAATTAGCAATCGATGGGGTATTAATTAATTATTCTCCCATCTGCGTGATGGCATCACTGCATACGCATACACACATCCTGAGCACGCAGAGAGCACGCAGCAGCAGCAGCTGCTGCTTTTTGCTGTTCTTGTTGTTACCCTTTTTTCCTATTCATGTTTTCTTTTCAGCAATGTTATTGCTCTTTGATGATACATTTGCTAGGTATACACAGCTCTTTTCATTCTAGCATATCTCTCGCCTCTCTTGCTTTTCGTCAGTGTCACACGCTTAGAAAAGGTTCAATTTATTTATTCATGTTCTCGTACAGCGTAGAGATTAGCCTTTTACTGAAGCTAGTTATTTGATCTAGGTACAAAGACTCATGCAGTGGCAGCTCTTCATTTGTAGCCAGGCCCTTTAGACTTGGTCGTTGCTTAGTGGAGATGCATGCAGTGGGGAAGGACAAGTGTAGATGTCCTATTGCTTCAATTCGTTAAAAATGCCTTGATATGCTTTACTTGATCCGCGTCAACTAACTATCGATCTTTTTCGCTTGATCACCTTAATTATCAAGTTGTTGACATGCGCATGGTCAATGCCACCCACTAAGATTACAGGTCTTGGGGTTAAGGTGGCCAGTTAAGGTTGAATAAAAGGATTGTTAATCTTATCCTAGCTAGGGGGTATTAGTGGGACACTAATCTTTCTACTTTCTAGCTAGTGATCGATGTGCGTATGGTATATGAGACAATGTATATATAGGGGGTGTTTGGAGAATTAGTCAAAAGCTATTTGAGAGCTCCATTCCAAATAGCTCAATTAGCACCTCTTTGGAGGATAATTTTTTAGAGTGAGTTAGTTGCAAATAGCTCTGAAATAGCCTATCTGTTTGGTTTCTTTTGAGCTATTTGGGCTAAAAATGAGAGAGTTAATAAATAGCCATGGGATTCAAACACCCCCATAGTGTATCTATATATCTATATATATGCATGAGTGGTGTGCATGCATTTTCGTATGTAATTAACTGTCGTATATCACCGACGACGGAAGTGCAGAGTGGACTCAACAAGATTGGCCGGCCATTGTTTGTTGATAGTGATCCCTTTTGAAGATTCCCTTGACAGAAGCAGAAAAGATTAGAGACGGTGGTATAGAAAAGGCTAACATGCTGTATGCTGTCTAATACCTGAGTAGCTTAATAAACAATGGTCGACATTTCGGCCAGAGCTTTTCCGTTCTATCCATCTTTCTCGTTTAAAGTTAACATTTTGAGTATGTAGCGCTTTAGGCAGTACGTAATAATAATGTTGCCAAGTTGACTAATCAAGAAAAATGGTGGCAAACTATATGGTTGCCATATGTACAAAAAAAAAATTGTTCAATCGTTAGCTACAAGGATTCAGATATAATTTTAATTAGAAATAATTTAACAAATTACACTACACATGGACAAAACTACTGCAGAATTACACACGCATTTTATTAGGTCAAAACAACAGCGTATATTTTTACAATAATATGCTACAACATCAGAAGTACGTGCTGATGATTTATTTGGGGTATTAAAATTTTTTTGAACAATATTTAATTTGGGGCCGGTACCATTAAATTTTGAAACCGCAATTTCGAAGTTACCGGAAAAAATCACCAATAATAATGCATGCAATGTATAGTTTAGTGGGAGTTGAATTAACCAGGGTGACAATATACTACAAAAACACCGTGCCATGCCGTTTGCACTGACCACGCATGAGTACTTGACCCATGCGCGCAACACAATTATTGGTTTGTGTACAGTGAATTCTGTTTAGGTCGTTGGTAGCTACTAGTACGTTGGCCAAGTTTCTGGAGACTGCCACGTACATGTGAAGGCCTCCCAGCTAGTATAGGGAGCCATAGCTAAGCATGTGCATCTTGGGATGGAGCTAAGGTCTTGCGTACGTGGGTGCCCCGTGGATGGACGATTGACCAGCCAAATTATTCCACATATGTCTAACAATGCAATACTCATTTTCAATTTAGTACTGATATGTTCTTTTACCTTCAGTAGTTTCTTTTTTAGTGATCAGCATTGTGCCATTCCTTGTTTTACCGATAATAATCAAGTTTAACCTAAAAACTCAAACGGATAGAAACAGGTGTAGTAGCGATCAACGTCAATTGTATGATCTCGATCACCTGATAGCATGCAATGCAATGCCCAAAAATCCATGCATTTTGGTAGAGTAGTATATATCTCTTCACAATATATAGCTGGTGGTGGCTTCTGTACGTAGGACTACTCTTCTTTGACTCATCCACAATTAGCGTCACCCTACTCCTCCGGCATCACTCATCAGTGTACACTGACCCCTTGTATATATAGTATACTGACAAACTGAAGAATCTTATTACGACCTAGTAGGCCGCCGCAGACAGTGGCACAGACTACGTTGTATAAACAAACAAACTTCAATGATCGACGACATACACTTGCAGGGATCAGATAGCCAGTGTCCAGTGACCATGCATACGGTCCAAGGTCCATGCATGGCGACTAGCGACTCGCCATGCATGCATGAGCTCACTCCATTGGTCCATGTCAAGCGTGGGTCCTGCACCAGGGTCCGGCCGGGGCCACGTGTCTGCATGCCCCATGCGAGAACGTGCATGCCGCGCTGAAACAAGGCGGCCCTAGGCGAGGCCCCAAGGGGCCGGACGAGACGGCGAGCGCCAGAGCTCTCTCTCCCTCCCTCCGGCCTCACCCTCACCCTCCTCCTCCTCCTCCTCCTCCTCCTCCTCTCTCGCTCCCCTCCCAAGCCAGCCAAGAACGCGAGAGTGAGAGAACCGAAGCGCGCGCGCCGGGAGAGCGGGGAGCCTCGCCGCCACTCGCGGCAGATCTCGCGCCAACCCCGGATTCCGACGCGAGATCCGCGCTCGCCGGCCGGTGTCGCCGCCGCTCGCTCTCTCGCCCGCCTCGCCGGCCCGATCTTGGTGCGTTTGCTTCCCTCACCCGCTGTTCTGTGCTCCTTCGCTGTCCAGGTTGAAATGCAGAGTGTTAAAAAAAAGAATCCCTTTTTGTTTCTGCCGTTGTGGTCGCGATCCCCCGTCGATCTCCCTGCCAGCTTGTTGTTCGAGGGAAGAAAAAAAAAACTGTTCTTTTGCTCCGTTCGTTTCGATGTGATTTGTCTGGTACTTCGCGTTGCGCTGGAATCTAGATCACGGGTGGCCGGTTGGGCGATTGCATTTGGTGCTCGCGTTCTCTGCGGCGGTGCTGTAACCGTGATTCCGGGTGGGTGGGGGTGTGAATTCGGGCTGACGCTTTTGCTTTTTTTCCCCCGTGCTCTTGTGCCTATGGAACGTCGAATCTCAATAAATTCTACCTGCCTGCTTAGCTGGCTGCATTTTTTTTGGGTAACGGATTGGCTGCAAGTCTGTAATGTTAAACTTGAGACATGGCTGATGCGATGGGAATCTGATTCCTTGTCGGGCATGTTGGCTCATTTGATCGCTGACAAGATACTGGAGCACAAATTTATTCGTGAATCCCTTGCTCGCCGAGAACAACGTGTTTATGTACTGTATTCAAAGTTAATGTGAGTTTTCTTTATGAACATGTATTTCTTGATGAGGAAGAAGGTAGAGCTGTTAGTCATGCAATTGCCATGTTTTTCGCTCGTTGTTACGTGGCTTCTTGAAAAAGCAATTCGAGTCTGTTTGTTTTTTCCTTCCAAATTCTTGGTGATCTTTCCTTTGCCCAAACCTGTGGCTTTCTAAAATATCCGGTGGTTATGATTTGGTCAACGTGATGTGATCGGTAAGCATGTTTAGCAAATACATCTATTTCTTCTGGTTGAACGTTTGAGATCCTCCCAACCATTCGTAATTAAGTAGTCAGAAAGCCACACTTTTCTTCCTTCTTTTTCGAGTCACTTTCTTGTTTTAAAAAATACCAACAAATCTATAGCTGCAAATGCTTTTTTTTAAACGAGCTGCAAATGCTTTTTTAAACGAGCTGCAAATGCTAGTGGTGTCTCTAAATGTTTGAAAATGACACATTTGTACTACCTTGCTGCATATATCATTGCCATTTGACAGAAGAATCCATTAATAACTTTGGAGTCTCATTTTGCTCTTCTACTTTTTTCTCAGAAGAGTCCACCTTGAAGATGATGGGTTTGCTAGCGTTTGAGAGCCACCAGGGGCTCTGGAATAGCGGATACTATTCGCAGTTGTTTGGAATTGGAGGAGTTATGATCACTGTTGTCATTCTTATGTTATCCACGGGCTACTTTGGGGGAATTGGCGCTCCATTTGCACCGTATTTCTGGCCACACCTAGGACAAGTTCCAAAGAAGAGGGAGCGCAAAAGGCCTGTGAGAGTGTACATGGATGGATGCTTTGACCTCATGCACTTCGGCCATGCAAATGCATTGCGACAGGCCAAATTGTTGGGAGATCAGCTGGTAGTAGGTGTTGTCAGCGATGAGGAGATTGTCGCCAACAAGGGCCCACCTGTCCTTTCTATGGAAGAGAGGTATGCCAGTTTAATTTTATCGTTCTGTGATGTGCACTAATTTTTCCCAAAAATATTGTCCATATCAACAGTAGTGCATCAATTTGACTGAAAAGCACTTAGCCATTTTCAATGTGATCTCATATGTATGTTTTTCTGACGATCTAAGCTTACTGACCTTATCATTATCTGAAATCTGGGACTATAAGCCCTATTAATTGTATGCATATTTTCATTTTCTAGGTTGACCCTTGTTAGTGGTCTGAAGTGGGTTGATGAGGTCATTCCCAATGCACCCTATGAGATCACAGAAGAGTTCATGAATACTCTTTTCAACAAATACAACATCGATTACATTATTCATGGAGATGATCCTTGTCTTCTACCTGATGGCACTGATGCATATGCATTAGCAAAGAAGGTTGGGCGTTACAAGCAAATCAAGCGAACAGAAGGGGTCTCGAGCACCGATATAGTTGGTAATGTTCAGTAGCCTCACTGTTGTTTTGGATCATACTTACCCTGAATATGATGTTTACAGTTAAGCATATAATTCGTTACTTGGTAAAGCTTTTCAAGCTTGTTCAAAATGTTGCCTTTCTTTTCAATTGCAATCTTACACGGAAATGTCACATTTTGTACACAGGGAGGATATTGCTAACATTCAAGCAGAAAGATGATGACACTGGTTTTAACGTTGATGTCGATGAGAAGGCTGGAGCGAAACCAAATGATGAAGTGAAGAGTCATCTATCTCATTTTCTTCCAACTTCTCGCCGGATCATGCAGTTTTCAAATGGGCAGGTATGGGCTCTTAGGATTGCTTGCCAGTCTTACTGTTCCATGTGACCATGTCTGTGACCTTTTATATAGAATGGAGGCCACATCCACCCTTAGCTTTCCATCAAGGAAAGGACAAGAGCATTTTAGGGACTTTAGTTGATCAACCTTTTAGGGAATTCACAAAATGTGGCCTGATAATTTGCAGCTAATCTAACGAATCATGCCTTAATTGTAACTAATTTTGACCCTGAGTGATTGATATTCCTGCCTTTTCATTACTGTTTTCATTGATTTTCTGACTATCTTGCGTAGTGGGTTATCTATATGCGAGTTATGATTTAAGTCTTCACAATGCCATCGTGTTGCATTTATTGAACAATATGCTCATATGCACTCAGGCTCCTTCGCCAGGTGCTCGTGTTGTGTATATAGATGGTGCATTTGATCTTTTCCATGCTGGCCACGTTGAGGTACCGTTTTCTTTTTCTCATGCAGATCAGTTTACCATAACCTTACAATTTCTCTCTAGTTTGGTTCGTATGCAATTAAAGTGTTAATATTATACCTTTCCTTTAATGCAGATCCTCAGAAGTGCTAGACAACTTGGCGACTTCCTTCTTGTGGGTATCCATGATGACCAGTCTATCAGGTTTTATTCCATTTCTCCACTTAAGATTTAACAAACAAAAAAGAATAATAGTATTATATCAGCACTATCCTGTACCAACCTTATAAGAATAATTTGTCCAGGGATAGAAGAGGATATCGTCCTATCATGCATCTTCATGAGCGTACTCTTAGTGTGCTTGCCTGTCGCTATGTTGATGAAGTCATTATTGGCGCACCATGGGAAGTTTCGAAGGAGATGGTATGCTTTTGTCCATGAGTTCATTCGTACATATTTTGTCATGCTTAAAATATAATGTGGAGAGTATGCTGTGATTGTTATAAGATTATGTTTGACAATTTTGTATGTATGTACCCTCATGATTTATTTTTATATCCTGGTCCAGATCACCACGTTTAACATTTCATTGGTTGTGCATGGAACTGTAGCTGAGGGCAATCCAGCTGTAAGTACTTAATTAACTGATGTCAAAGACAGACTTACATGTAGTTGCTGAATTCATTATGAAAATTGATGAGCGGGTGCTGCAGGGTGAAATTGATCCTTATGCTGTTCCAAAGAGTCTCGGTATCTTTAAGATAATTACGAGCCCGAAATCAATAACATCAGTCTCGGTGGCGACGAGAATAGTTGACAATCATGAAGCTTACAAGGTATGCGATGTCACAGGCTCAAAGATCATAATTTTGTTTGATCCCTATTTACCTGTGCTAAATTCTGTTGCTGGGGCTTTTATAAACAGAAAAGGAACTTGAAAAAGAAGGCTAGTGAAGACAGATACTACACACAAAAGAAATTTGTTTCTGGAGACTAGTGTTGCAGAAAGTGCCTATGTTTTTGCAACAAATTGAGGAAATTCGTGCAGCCACCCTGTATTGATGTTATTCTCCAGCAGAGACTGGAACAGATAATCAGCTATAGACAGGTCATAGTGATAGTCGACAGCCATTCGACGGTGATGATTGGCTTGTGGAGCTAAAATTAGGGGTTAAAAGAGAACTGCCACATTCTTCTGCTATGGCCCTTTTAGGAAGGAACGCTCACTTGACATCCAAAGTTCATACATGATTATTTTTTGACTTTGTTGTCCCTGGAGGGGATATATATTTGTAGCTGAGCATCTTCAGCAAAATCATCGTTGTATACTTGTGTTATTACTTGACAGCTTGTGGAGTGATTAGCGTTGCATACTCCCAGATTGTACCATGTTATATTGAAAGGTTACACTGCTGAGGAAAATAACCTTGCCTATGGTGTTTGTTGACAGTCTTTTGGTGTTAGTCCCCTATGTTTATCAGTGTTTATTCCCACTGTTTATTATGGGCACTGCAGAGGAAATTGGGTTCTCTGTACTGCAGTGCAATTGAATGTACGGTTAGTTTGCTTAAGTGTTAAGAGCTGTAAAGCATTGTAACCGATCAGACCACCTCCAGTCTTAGTGTCTTACTGTCCCCAATTGTAATGTCCCGTGTGTTTGACTATTTATAGACAAACTAAACTCACTTATGTTTGAATTTAAAGTAGCGGTAAATTCGAAGGTGTGACTTGTAGGTCAGTTCTTTGTGAAAAAAAAGTATGCCAGTGAGGGCAGTTCCAACCCTCCAACTAGAATGATTTTCATAGCATTAATTATATTGCTGCATGTCACATAAGATTTTTAGCTTATCTGGTACTATATTAAATGAGAGGGAATGGAGAGAGGAAGAAGTTGGGTTTCATGCAAGACCTAGTTTTTAAGTGAGAACAATATGCACCAGACATTAGCAAATTTTGCACTAGAAGATGGTGTCTTTATAGTTGATGAAGAAAAAAAAATATGAAGAATCTATTAATGATCCACATTAAGAAATTATGGGTTGTAAAGTGCAGTTTCTAATGTGATGTGTCCCACTTGTGTGGCAGCATAAACACTATCTATGGACACTATGGGTTAGGGCTGCCGGCTGCCTTAAATCTGTTTCAACCATCACTTGCTCTCCAGGCCACGCTACATAGTAGAGGCCTAGAGGGTGAAGCAGATCACACATGTAAGGTTGTACTCCCTTCATCCCATAAAGATTGCACTTCTAGATTTTTTTTAAGATATATTTGTATCTATGAGAAATAACATGGATGCCCCTAATTAAAGTAGTCAATCAACGTGCACCAAATCCCGAAATGATGAAAAAATGTTAGGAATTTATATGGCATGCATTGGAGAACAAAAATTGTCATTTAAATGCCGAATGCACCATGGTAACAAATATTCTTAAGTAATTAGCTGTGCATAAAGTTACATCTTGTTGGTCCAAAAGCTACAAGATCTTTTTTTTTTGACAAATTTTGAATTTAAAAGAGCGCTCTTTGTGGGACGGATGGAGTAGGTGCTAGGCAAATGCAACTAATAAAAGGATGTTAGCACATTTTTCGAGCCTCAATCTAGGAATCAAAAAGACATTCTCCCTCTGTCCCATAATAAGTTTTCTTTTTCCATTATAAAAAAGTGTTCTTTTAGAAATTTTCAAATTAAATAGTAGAATTTTAGAGTTCTTGTTTTTTTATGAGTCGTCCATCCGATGAAATCCAACGGTGGAAGTACTAGAAAGTTCCTATGAGGAAGTACCAAATTAGTGGGACCCACAACAAATTTTAATTAATATTTTTTTAATTCAGAAAGGGTAGAGGTGTAATTTCGCATGCTTAATCTGCTGCTCCCGACCAAATGTGCTATGGCGCAATTCGGGCTCGGCGGCGTGCGTGCGACGCTAGAGGAGGGAAATGTCCACTTGACAGAGAGAGGATAAGGAGATTACCATTGTGCTCTTTTTTAAATTAGATTAATTTTTTAATTAATCAGGTAGTGGAAAAATCAAAACACTTGGTACTTCCTAGTCCTTCACAAGTACAGTTAAAAACCTCTTCTCTAAATAGTAAGGGTAAATTCCAATAAAATCTAATCAAATTTACTTAGCTTTGATAGATAAGTTGGACGCATACGGCATGTTTGTTTGGCTGATGGTTGGCGCTGATTTGTTCTGAGAGAAAAGTACTGCTGGCTGGTGGCTGATAAGTCAGACGAACAGGGCGTAGATTCCTTGGTTTATTTAATTATCCATCCTGGTGATTAACTCATCACCCAATCGCAGGGTGCTTTTGTGATTTTGTCTTGTGAACTGGGCCAAAGGTAATAAATTGAACTTTATATATGATCTGAAATCTAAAAAAACATTATTTTGTGGGATAAAATTTTAAAGTAAAAAATCACTTGTTTTGGGATATAGAGGACGTATAGATTCAACAACAACGGCAAAGATGTGCGCTTGCTGGGCCTGGTACGTGGTCTTTCAAATATGTTGGTCGCTGCTGGGCTGATTGGGTTTGTATACGGTAGGTGGGTACGAGCGAGATCCCCGCAGAAAAAAAAAACGGAAAGTGGGTACGATGCAGCAAAATACAGCCTTAAGTGCTTTGAAATACTAGTGCTTATAAAATACAAGGATTCAATTCTGTATCTAATATTTTACGCAAAACCTTGTGTATCTGTATGCCTAATAAAGAAGGTTCCTGGTTCACAGCTTACTTGATGGAGAAACTAAATGTACTGAGCAACTGAAGACTATCATACATTGCAGCAGCACCAAGTGCAGGAAGCAGCTATACATGGCAGCAGCAAATTCCATCCACATGTACAGATCTAGCAGGTGACAATAGCTGAATCAAACAGCACCCTACGCTTTACTTGGAGATGCCAGTAATCAGAAGAAACCTGCAATTTGTAGGAGAACACCACTCATCATAATCTTTCATCTGACAAACCTTTTCAGTTTGTTGACCGTGAAAGGTCACAACTCCAGCTCTGTTTATGTCTGAATGTCAAAACGGCCTTACTCACCTGACCAAAACTGAGGATGCTGGCTCGGCTGCGGTTGCCGGACATCGTCCTCAATGTCCATCTCCATCGGCGCCGCCTGGTCTGCGGTGAACGGTGGCTCTGAAGATTTGCTCCCAGATTCAGTGCTCATGGTGATGTCATGGGCAGCAGCCTCTACCTCTTGGCCCTGAGTTGGCGGCGACAGTAAGGGCATGGTCATGGCTGGATGCACATGAGCTGGTAGAGCATCTGCATCTGCATCTGGTTTCTCTTCCTCCATCATTTCCGGAATCTCCACTGCATCCTGATGACAGCAGGGGAGAGCAAACATGGAATCATGAGCTAGTGATCTGAATGTTTAAGGTGTGTTATATTGCTCACATGAATGCCCATTTAACAGCAGAACACTGTGAATTCTGAACTGAATCCGGCATCTTGCCATGTGGATGACCTTTCACAAGCAAGGACCCTGAATCAGACATGAACAGGTACTGAAGTGCTGCACATCTGTAACGAAGCAGGAACTTGGAATCGCCAAGATCATCGCATGCCTCCATTTCAGCTTATTGGCACAGCGTGTATTTCTTTGGTCTACCTTGAAGCTCTTTCTCTAAACTGGTATTATACATCCAAAGACTCTACATTTCATGATAGACCGTTTCAATGGAATTTTACAAAATTTTAGCAAGGAACAGTTCAATTCACCAAGGACAAGAAAATCACACCCCAAACCGTTCCATATGCTACTGCAGCTTCAAAACACAAATCTGTTGTTTACTGGTACGGTTAAAAGAAAAGTTACCGGCACATAAGTCAGAAGTGTCTTTACAGTCGGAGCATGACTACTTTGCTTGATGCCGTACCTGTAGCTTGATCCTCTTGGGATCAAGGAAGATGGCAAATCCATGGCTGGCCACCTCAGCATCCTTCCTCTTTATGTTCATCGCCACAAGATTAGCCATGGAACCCCCAAACCGGGCAACTCCAAATAACAGTAGCCAATCCCCTTGGTTTGAACTTCTGAAGACAGCTCAAGGCACTCACGTAACCTTCATCTCTCCTTGATTTGGTTGTGTATGTAGTGAGGTGTTCGCAGTTTGGACCAACTTAATCAACCTGATTACACCTCTTAACGGCGTCTCGACAAGAGTTGACCAGCAAACCCAGATGACCTGGATCTGGATTAATGCCGGGGTAATTTAACGATCTTTGCGATGTTGACCGGTTCTAGTTGACTTTATGCTTTTTGTGAACTCGCCATACTTGCCATTGGTTGAGTACACCTTCATTGCTCTTTTTTGTTTTGCTCATTGCAATTGTTTGTGACAGAAAACAAAGACTACATGTGCTTCGGTTGCCATTTATATTTAATCAGCAAAGCTGTCGCTGATGATGAGAAAAAAAGAAAGATTAGTGATCCTCTTCACTCGAAGGCTTCCTTGTTCCAACCAGGATGACAAGTAGGATTTACAACTGACATGTGCCAAAGATGGCCACAGGATATCCCATACTCTCCTATCCAATGGTTAGACACAGGCTAGGAGGCATTTGAACAGTTCAAGGAATAAGCTGGATCTGTTAACAATTACTCCAAAAACCAAATGGCATAGGGCCACTCATGATCGCAGGAACACTATAGGAAACAATTCAATTTGTAGTCCAAAACTGAGAAAAATCCTGGAAGCTGCACAGCATTTTTAAGTTATTATGACGAAAGAGTATGCAAAAACCATGACCAGGAATATATGCAGACAGCAGTCTCGTCTTCTCAGTTCTCAACACGGTTGAACAGACTATGAAATGCATTATTTTTAAAAAAATATATAAACCAGCATATCTAGATTGCTTGAGAAATGAAAGAATTTGACCCATACCATGTTGGAACATACAGGGAAAATTTAAGAAACTGATCACATGGCAGAGGGGAATTCCACTAAGAAATCGCACAAAGCACAATCGAACTATCATTGTTTATTCCATCAAACAACTACCTGAGATACTGTAATCCCGTATTACAACATCAACAGAGCTAATTCTGCCCTGGTAGGCGATCGAAATTGCGTGAACATGGACTCACTTAACAACATGGTAAAGGATTGCCTCAAGTGCTTTAGCTCAAAACTCAATTCTTTCAATTAAGTAACCTGATCCCATTGTAGCTAATGTCTCTGCAAGTGAATTGGGCGGTGTTAGGTATCTCTGCCCTATTCGGTTGCACTGACCAGGAGGAACTCCCCCTCACAAACTAGGTCACCACCAACATAAGCTTTCCCTTCCATCTTTGCAAGTCCAAATCTCTTCTGATACTTTGTCAGAGTCATTCTCATGATCAACGTGTCCCCAGCAATTACTGGCTTCCTGAACCTAACTTTGTCAATCCCTGCAAAAAAGAAGTTGTCCCGGGATCCACCGACTTCAGGTTGCAGCATCACCAGACCGCCAACCTGGGCCATAGCCTGTGGATAAGGTACAGGTCATTTGTATTGTGAGTTATTGAATTCGGCATGTAGCCAGCAAGGTACACAGTACACCATGCAGTAGAGAGTCAACTATCTACATATTAGGTTGGTTAAACAACTTTTACTACCTCGAAAGCATATGATATGAAAAAAATTGCATACTTGTTGTTTATTTATGTGGCTACTTCTGAAAGACCCTTGCAACATGGAAATGGATAAATTATGCTCATGGGCATTCCAAGTTTCCAATATCATGCTTCGACACCAAGAACTATGTCAAAATGAAGTTATGGCGAACATAATTCCAGGATTAAACATTACAACCATTCACTGGAACAAAAATTGACAGAGCCCTCTGGTGATGTTGTAAAGAGGAATAAATTGTACCAAGGATCAGTAAGATCCACACACAAAACATGATTCATACACTAACAACGGCAGCAACAGAGTGAATCAGTGCATACCTCAACCATGAGAACACCAGGCATAATGGGGCGTTCAGGGAAATGTCCTGGGAAGAAGTTATCATTTATCGTAACGTTCTTGATCCCCACTGCATATTCTCCAGCCTTGTATTCAATTACTCTATCAACCAAAAGGAATGGGAACCTAACATGTGCATCCACATGCATAGGTATTAGAATAGTTAAACTTTTCAAAGGGCCACGGTCATGGTGCTCAAATTTCCATTTTATACATTCAATATTTCAATATCTTTTCAGCAGCAAGTAAAACTTGTTGCAGATATACACAACACACAGGGTACTTCTGCATATATGGTACAACACAACAAATAAAAGAATCCGGAGTCCATAAAGAAATGCAGATAAACTACGTATCAGGGGTCAATATAGTGATGGAATTGTGGTGACTACAGAAACCTTCACAGCCAATACAGTAGTAAAGTTACGACAGCAGTTTGATTTTTTTGCCAAAATTCTTCTTGGGGCTTTTTAGGAAGCACATATGAGTAATTGCAGAATGTTACAGTTTTACAGCTACTATCCACCATGTCTGTTTTGATCATCTGTTTACAATTGTTTAGAAACAAGTCGACTGTACAAGAACAATCAGTGCTCAAGGAGGCAAAATTATAGATACAACTCTAAACCTTGGACAGCTGCTTAACAATGTGCAGAACTATGATGTATGCACATTGGCAAGAGTCAATGGGCCTCTACCAACTGGATAGATCTCAAGGTGTAAAATAGCGGAGTTTGAAGCACTATAATGTTTGAAGCATTATAAGGTGTGAAATAGCAGAGTTTGAAGCACTATAATGTCAACAATTCGACATTATAGTCGTGTGGTGCGATAGCAATGCCTGCGCAACTGCAAGAGCCAAGAGCAAGCAAAGGAAGCGAGCGGCACTCACCTGTGGGGGAGGATCTCGCGGATCTGGTTGATGTCCATGACGCTCGGGAAGGGAGGGAACCCTGCAGCACACAGACACGAAGCAGCGCGAAAGCTTAGCTAGACCCAATCAGCAGGCTGAGCACAGACAGACGAGCCGGGCGGGGAGCATGGTAAGGGAGGAAGAAAGGGGCCGACTTTTCTCGATGGGGACCGCCTCCGGCACCGTCTCCACGCTGTCGCCGTCGGCGGCGCGGCGGGCGGCGAGGACCAGGCGCCGCGCCGGGACCGCCGCGACGGACGCGGATAGCGCGCGGCGGGGCAGGGGCAGGGCGCGCGCGGCCGGGAGCGCGGGCGCGGCGCGGCACATGGCGGCGGATCTGGGCACGGCGGCGGCTTCCATTGGCGCGGCGCGGCGCGGTGGCGGATGGCACGATGCGCGCGGGGGAAGGCGAGAGCAGGAGGAGATGGCGATAGGAACGAGGATGGCAATTGGAAGGGGAACGGGAAGCAGGAGGTTTTGTGGGGGCTTTGCTTTGCGAGCTCCGTTTGAGATTGTTTTGGTCTCTTTTGGTTATGAACTTGTGTTTCACTTTGGGATTTACGCCTACTTGGCTTTTGCCAGTTAATTTTGAGGCTGTTCGGCTTTTAGGAAGTATAATGTTCGGCTAGTAGATTGAATAGTGTTATGTGAGAAGGAAATAAGTCGAGATAAGTCGAAACAAGTCGAGAACAGCCAGCCGAACAGCCTTTGTCACTAGCAATGTCAATTTTTTAAGTAAAAATCTCTGTAATATGTTGCGCATTTTTTGAGTAAAATGGAAAAAAACTTTACAAATTATTATAATTGAGTAATTTGTAAAGTTTGGTTTGTGTTACCTACGCACTGACATGTGCGACTGTTTAGCCGAACCTATGGCCTCCTCCGACAATACCACTTCGGCTTGCTCACAAGAAACTAACTCATTATTTTGCTTATTGTTCGTCCGGTTATCAGCCCACCAACTAACTTACACCAAATCAGCACCAACCACTTACACCACCATCAGCCAGACATACAGGACGCAGGAGAGAATATACTATTTCTTCTTCGAGAGATAGCTCATAGAGAAAGTGAGTTGCACATAGACGACTTGAGCAAATCAAGCCTTCAAGATCCATCATGAAAAATCACAGATAAACATATAAAGCCTTTGATTCCTTGTGCTGTTTCTAATCCTTACTTTCCAAGGTACTACCTCCGTTTCAAATTATAGATCATTTTAGCTTTTCGAGGTTGTGCATAATAATATCTATGAATCTAGAAAAACAAAAACGACTTATAATTTGAAGCGGAAGGAGTAACATGGAAGCACAACTCGACCAAATCGATCAAGCAAACAGGATGAAACGCCTTCAAAAATGCATAAGCATTATTATGTGGTGCAAAGTTTATTTTTTTGAGATTACACCAACAACTGACAATTAAGCGTAATTGCCCCTGCTGCAACAGCAGGTTCGTGCACAGGATGTAACAAGCAAAAGCACAAAACACAAGATCTCACGAGATAACTCGAAACCAAATCCACACATCATGAACTCATGGTTAACCATTGAGATCCACAATGAGGTAGATGAAAACATATTGCAAAAATCAGACACACGTATGATATACAAAGATTTGTTACTCCACAGTTGCTGAACATTGGGTATAGATGTGTAGTCTAGCGAATGACATACACCCACCGTGGATGCTACGGTTCAAGACATTAGCCTCCAGGACCATATGCACAAAGGGCAAGAAAAGAACTCTGCAGTCATGTACATGTGGAAATCACGCAGTATCCTGAGCGCCACCCAATGAATCTCTGCCCACAGGTACCCAGGACGGCAGCTGATCAAACAGATCGGTGCTTTGCGCAAACATGTAGAGGCAGAAGATGCATAGTGCTGATCATGGCAACAAAGCATAGTCATAAGTCATAATTTACTTTTTTTAGTGCTAAGTTTCTCATGCAAAAGAAAATTTAAAGCTGCATACAAGAAACAGAGAGCAGGGGAAAGTTAGTTTGCTGTGGTTTTACCAGCATAAGCAACCGCAGCTCCTGACACCACTCTTCCCAAAGCTGCTAGAAAATACAAAGTAAAAACTACCTGCAAGGTAGCAGGTCAGTGTAAGCCAGCGAATAAGAAGTAAGCATGAGGGAGGATAAACTGGCTTTGTTATCTAGAAGATGACTGTAGATCACTAGATCAGTGCAAGCCAGAGAACAAGAAGTTGGCAAAGATCAATCACACTCAAACGATATAGGCGAGACTTCTCTCATTTCTCTACTCCACTTGCACGCTAGAGAACAGCTGGGAGAAAAAAATGTGAACTCACAAGCTACCATGCTTCAAATGACAACAAGCTGTATTCTTAACAAACACTAGCTACTAACACTGAACGTCATAGAATTTCAACGTTTCTTTGTCTCAAAATCTTCAGGGGCCACATATCACGTTGATGCTATCATACCTTGAAAAACAGCTTCTTGTCATGTCCAGTTGCAGCCACCCTTAATACTGACTCAGCAGCTCCTATTGTATTAGCCAATGATGCAACTATGCTATTTGCCATCTCCTGGGAAATCTGCCATTCAAGAGGATCCACAGGCACCCTACATGCAAAAACCATTAACTGAAAAATGAGACACTGCAATGGGAACTTCCATTTTGTATAAATTAAGAACGAATAATTTCTAAAAAAAGTCTAACAAAATGCATGGTAAATTGGCAATTCTCAGTCAATTAACCAACTACATTGCCAGTTGCCACTGTTCAGGTAAATAAATTGCTGCCAACAAACAAAATTATCAGGAAAACAACAATAGCATACCATCCAGCATTATAACATACGTCATAGCCATCTTTCTGAAAACAAGATTTACTGTTTTAGTGATTAGTGATACTCGGTGAATATAGAAGTAGGAAATTAATGCAACCAGAGAGAAAGCACCGACAAATAATAGTGTAATACAACATTAGTTTAACAAGAACTCATCTATGTTAAAATCAAACTTAGTACACTTTTCTTTAGGCAGAAGAACCCCAAAAAGGTGATGGTCAGATGGTGGTGGATAGGTGCCAAATTTTAAATTTCAAATAAATCCAATCAGGAAAATTCAAATATATTGGATGTGAAACCGATACGGCTGGATTTGGTAAAATTCTTGCCAGGGTATGAACAAGCTAAGGCTGTCGTGTAGATATATTTTTGGCATTATCATCACAAAGAAGAAATTCAAGATTTTTCTTATTTCATATTTCAAGGCAAATTGATCAAATTCCATGGCTGAGTGCAAGCACCAAGTTTACCATAGAACAAGCAGAATGAGATATCTCAATCCAATTTCCACAATAAGCAAACCGGCTGCAATTTGCATAGGCTATTTCACAACCATACCTATCAACTTTTGCCCAAAATAGAAGAGTTGGGGGTTAGTTTGCTTCATTTACTTGCCTATCTAGTTTTGGCCTTTCCCCATTTTTAGAATAGCCTAATAACTATCAGCGGCTACTGGAAGAATCATATACTACCTACCAATAGCTTACAGACTCCTCGTATCAATCAAGAAATCAAACATCCTAGCTGAACTATCAGACCTAAGCATAACATCTAGAGGCCACCTAGCAGTAGAAATATCAAGAGGTGGAGAGGCCAGATGAAGCTGCTCTAGAATAGTGTGTTTACTTAATCCGCACTAGCCACATGCTGCTTTAGATGATGTTCAGTAGCATACTAACTAGTGATCATTTTTACCCAGGGAATACAGTATCTCAGAAACTAGTAGGGAACTAGTAATGGGAAAAAAGAGAGAAACAAACAACCAGTAAAGCTGTATTAGTTTAACAGCACCAACTAGATAGCAGTTTGTAGTGTTTAGTGCAATTTTCTGTAGGTTAAAAAACCTCAAGAAAATTAATCAAATGATTGGCCATGGTCGTGATTGATGGTTGAAGTATTGTACCGAATTCAGTAAACAACCCCAAAACTAGCTGAAGCAATTTATGTACTATCATAGTATCATTCAGAAATGATGCAAAATTTCCACATAACACGGAATGGGAAAGGTATGGTAACGGAAGCAATCTAGCTCCACCTTGTAAAAGTCATGCTCACTTAGTCCTTTTCCTGTGTTTTAGTTTCTGTATACTCTACTCCAGCGATCTAATGTAGGTTTGTTCATAACAAAAATCAGTTGTTGCCGTTGCAGTTCAACGCAAGATGGAAACTCAGTACATTATAATTCAATTTCCACCAAGAAGAAAATCAGTCGTGGGTAATTCAATTGATGGGCTACAATCTCTGAAACTGAGAATCGTACTTCAATCGCTCCTATTTAGTTGCTTACCTCGTTTCCCCTTCTCTAGCATCATCTACCACTTACCAGGCTACCAGCCAGCAGCCACAACCACCATCATCATTTACTACTGCTATATCCTGCTACTATGAACCCAGATATCAAGGTTCCTGGAGAATTAAATTAGAGAAACCATCACACCAAATCGTCATACCAACCAACCAGCACGGGGAACCAACCAGCACAACACAAGAATGGTACTAGGGAGGACGGGAAGGAGAAGATGAAGAGTTGAGGTAAAGAGAAGGGAAGGGGGCTCACGAGATGTGGAGGTGGCGGAAGAGGAGGCCGAGGATGGAGAGCGAGCAGAGGAGGACGAGGAGCACGTCGGCGGAGAGGGACACCGCGCTGGCGCGCCGCACCGCGCAGTGGTAGTACACCAGGCCCCCGCACACCGCGCCCACCGCCCAGCGGCCGGCCCCCGTTCCCCTCCTCCTCCTCCTCCGCTCCCCCTCGCCTCCGCGGAGTCGCCGCTGCCGGCGCCGCCGGTGGGGTCCATCGGCGCGTATCGTGTCGTGTCGTGTCCCGAAGGGAAGGAGGCCGTAGGCTGGCTGGCTTCTTGGACTGGGTTGTCTAAAGGAAAAAAGCTATTTTACTTTCCTCACATTTCGTAGGAGTTCGAATTTCGTCTTCCACGTAGAAAACCAGAAATCTTGGGTCATCCAACTCTTCAAAACCGTGCATTTTACGTCCCTCGGCGTTTTCGATGGCGGTTTGGCTGACGTGGCGGCGGTTTCGCTGACGTGGCGCGTTGACATGACGCACTTAAAATGACTGAAACTTTGAAAAATCATATAAAATCGTAGAAAAATGATAAAAAGATAAATCCAATTTTGTTAACTTCCTCATGAGCATCTTTACACAGTGGAGTCATTTATTTACATGTTTGATATTATTTTCTAGTCGAAATAAAATAGGCAAGAAAAGGTGTCATAGAACTTTTAAAATGCATAGTAAATATTTTAAAAAGATAAAATAGTAAATCCAAATCCTGTATGCCTCTGGTGAGTGTGTGCATCTAGTAGAGTAGTTTGTTTATATATTAGAAGTTTTTATATGGTAGAGTAAGATTTTGTTTGTGCATATGCTAAACATAATCCTATTATACCATATAGAAACATCTAATATGTAAAAAAATAACTCTGATAGATGTACACACTCACCAGAGGCACACAGGAGTTGGATTTACTATTTTATAATTTTTCAAATATTTACTATGCATTTTACAAGTTTTATGCTACCTTTTCTTGCCTATTTTATTTCCACTAGGAAATGATATCAAACATGTAAATAAATGACTCCACTTTGTAAATATGCTCATGAGTAAGCTAACAAAATTGGATTTATTGTTTTATCATTTTTCTACAATTTTATATAATTTTTCAAAGTTTCAGCTATTTTAAGCACGCCACGTCAGCGAAACCGCGGCCACGTCAGCGAAACCGCAGTCGAAACCGCCGAGGGACATAAAATGCACGGTTTTGAAGAGTTGGAGGACCTAAGATTTCTTGTTTTGTACGCAGAGGACGCAATTCGAACTTCTGCGAAATATGAGAGACGTAAAATGGACTTTTTCCTTGTCTAAAAGTGCATGTGCGAGTTAGGGACGGGCTGACTCCGTCAGGTTATGGGTCAAAATAGAGATAAGTCCATTTTACCCCCTGATGCAACGAGTCTGAAAAACACCTCAAATAAAAAACCAGATATGTTACACCCTTTAAATCTCAAAATCGGACAACTACCCGCCTCGACCGAGTCAATGTGGTTTCTCAGGCGGTTTTGCCGATGTAGCATACACGTGGCATGCAAGTCCCACGTGTCACTCTATCTTTTGTCATGTCACCCCTCCCCTTGTCTCCCCCACAGCGTCACCACCAGAAATTCTCCTCCCTCTCCCTCCCGGGGTTCACGGAACTGTTCGGTTACCGAACTTACTGCCCAGGACTGGTTCGGTTTCGGTATCGGTTTGAATTTAAATTTCAAATTTGAATTTAAAAAAATCGAAAATACTGAAAAATTCCTAAAAATAGTTCATGATTTATAGTCGAATGGTGTACAAATTTTTCAAATTGGAGTTCGTTTGCTATTTATTTTGACGTTACCTTTTTTCTTTTTTTCAAACTTGTACACGTCAAAATAAATAGCAAACGAACTCTAATTTGAAAAATTTGTACACCATTCGACTCTATAAATCATGAACTATTTTTAGGAATTTTTTCAGCATTTTCGATTTTTTTAAATTCAAATTTGAAATTTGGTTTGGGGCGGTTTGGGGCGGTAACCGCCCAAACCGGACGGTAACCGGCCCTAATCGACCGGTTACCTGTCTCAAACCGTTTGAACTACGCCGTTTGAATTCAAAATGCAAACCGTTCGGTTTGGGCGGCCGACAAACCGCCGGCCACCGGTTCCCGACGGAAAACGATAGGGTGAACCCTGCTCGTCCCCCGTCTCCATGTGGCCTCGCCAATTGGGGGCTGGTGGAAGCGTGGGTGGCTTCACGTCCACCAAACTACCCGGGCCCACACGGCAGGAAGTACTGCGAGTTTCGCACCTGGGCCCCTGGTGGAAAATGAAATGCTGCACAAGTACGGCGGTTTGCCACCCCCGTGATGTTCCTTCGCAAGAAAGGAAGTGAAAGAAACCTTCGCTTTTCGACAATATGCTCGATGCATGGCTGATGGCTCATGAATGCTGAGCTTGGCTAGATTTTCAACCACTACATGTGCACCAACAAATTTCTAGAAAGCATGGTCTATCGACTCTAGGCTCAACCTCTTGGGTTCTCCGTAACAGCAAACAATATATATAGTTCTCCAATCAAATATGTTTTTCGATCTTGATTAAAAATTATCTTTAGTGAGCAACTTAAGAATCCCAAGAAATTTGTTGAATATTGTAAATTTCGAATAAATCTATTTTGTGTTTATAAAAGTAAATGGTTCGAGAGTTGTTGAGAATTGAAACCAAATAAATTTAAAAGAGTAGTATGATCGAAGAGAGTATCGACTTCATGATCCATCTTCCTATCATTTTCTCTACGCCGAATGTTAGAAGATTTTTTCAAGATAGATTCGTTTGGCTAGCAATTTCTAGAATACATTGGAATTTCATTATTTTAAGGCAACTTTAAAGACTACTTCACTAGATGTGGAACTAGTTTCTAGAAAGCATGGCCTATGGACTTTAGGCTCATCTTCTTGGTTTCTCCATAGCGGCAAACAATATAGTCCTCCAATCAAACATGTTTGATGTTTATAACATTTTTGCCTTGATTAAAATTTTGCTTTAAATCACAACTGTAGAATCCCATGAAAATTCATTGAATATTAATTTTTTGGGTAAATCTATTTATGTTTGTAAAATTGAATGTATCAAGAGTTGTTGAGACTTGAGAACCATATTGAATAAAAAAAATTATGATGGAAGAGAGTATGGACTTCATGATCCATCTCCCCTCTCATTTTCTCTACACTTAATATTAGAAGATTCTTTGAAGATAGATCATTTAGCTAGCAGTTGCTGGAGTACTTGAGAATTTTATTATTTTAAGCCAACTTTAAAGATAGATCATTTGACTAAGGTCATGTAAGCCTACCCCTTTTTATAATTATATGCCGGAGAGCTCAATATAATGATAAATGCTACTTGACCATAGTAGTAACGCAACCTTTTTATAGGTTGATGTATCACCCTCAAGGATCACTCTAGCATTTACTACTTGTTTAGACACGCGTGTCTCTACGAGCAAAGATTTATAATTATGCTATGAGTCCTTTATCCCTCGACGTCATCCAAATGTGTTCTTCCAACAATAATTAATCCTGAAGGACCTGCACGTAATCTTTTAATAGGATTCATGGCCAATACCGAGACCGGTAGCTCGGATCGAGCTAGCACCGACCATTTTACAGAAAGGACCCTGATCTTTCTCATAATCAACCCGCGGTCCTGGGAAAAGGGACCGGGCACCCGAGCAGCGGCGGGTCGCCGGAGCACCGGCGGGCGCTCCCGCGCTCCCAGGAAAGGGCTCGGGCGCCGAAGCAGCGGCGCGGCGCCCGAGTAGCGCTGGGCCATCCGAGCAGCCGCCGGATCTGTAGCGAGGGACCTGGAAGGGAGAAGATGAGTGGAGGAAGGAGATAGGGCCAGCGGCGGAGAGCAGCGGCCTCCAGCCACGCCCTGAGCCGGCGGACCAACGGGGTGCCGTCCGTCGGCGTCGGTGGCCACGTACCAGCCTCCACGGTGGGTCGCCGGCCGCACCCCCTCCATCTCTTCCTGTGCGACGGCATGGCCGCCCCACAACGCTCCTGAGGACGGAGGTGGGCCCACGCACACGACCTCTGGTCGGGGAGGCCGGCCCCCCCGCGCGCGCCGGCGGCACCGCTGGAGGCCACCCCAACGCCGCCGCTGGAGGCCGCCATGCGCCCATGCCGCACTGCGCTGCCTCTGGCCAAGGAGGCGCGCACCCGCGCACCGCCTCCAGACGGGAAGGCCGTGCCCTCCGCGCGCCGCCGGAGGCCAGGAAGGGCGCCGCCCAAGGATGGAGGGGCGTGGTGGCCGCCGAGCACAGGAAGTCGGGGGACCCGCCAAATCGTCCGTCCGCCGCGCTGCATCCCCTCGCGGCATGCTGGAGATTGGAGAAAGCCCCCGCACAGTGCCTATCCGGGAGCCCACGGCTGTAGCTCCAACGCCCGCGGCACTACCTGCAGGCTGCAGCACGCATTGGCCACACGCATCGCTGTGCAGCCGCTTCTTTCTGGCCAAGAGCTTCGATGCTGGGAGACCCCTTTGGATTTCAGTGCGCCAACAACGTGCTTGGAAAAATGTCCAGGCTACAAGTTGTCTGAAGAGAGCACAGTTTCTTCGTGCTAGCAGTAGCAGCCTTCCAGGTCCTGGATAGCTGCTAGGTACACTCGATGTGCAAGGCAAGAATCCTGCTGCTCACTTCGTCACCAGCAAGTATAGGTAGGTACTAAACTAATTTGTTTGTGTTTATATGAGATGCTATGATATCCAATTGTGAGTTAAATGCAGCAGATGCTTATGGCAATAAACAAAATACTCATCTCACATATAAGAAAACAAAGTAGAAGAGAGATCCTTCTCTGAACCATTTGCACCACTAAAACTAGCAAATGAATAAGATAGCTATTTGTTACTGCTCTTTGAAACAAAATGCATTTTCTTTGTTCGAGTTGAATCCTCATCAAGATTGGAAATAGCCCAGCAAACTGCAAACATGGCCAGTAATGGTTCATTATCAATTTGGCTTTGGAGAAGATTTAAAGTTTCAAATGAAAGAACATGAGATGCATTTGACAGTTTTGCTGAGACTTAAAAGTTATAGAAAGTTACATGCACCATTATCTGTAATATTTAACACGAGATTTGAATATCTTAATGAAAAGATTCGATAAGCTAGCAATTGCATAAAATTCTGATTTCTGATAGATCACATATGTCTTTTCATCATCATGTGCAGCTGTGACTCATAGTGCTAATTTTAGCTAATATTAATGATAATATGTAGGAAAATACACTTCAGGTGCACTCATTACTACTATCAGTATTATCTATACCAGTATGGCCTTCACAATATTTCACATGATATACACGAAATAGGCCATGTGATTCAGTGCTAGGATGGCAATTCAGATACACATGGTAACAAGCACGGCTTCACTTACATTATTAGGACGACTACATAAAATTGAACAACGAGAGATAAAGCAGACTTGATTTGATTGATCTAGCTAAAGTGAAATTGAACCCACTTAGTGCCTTTTCAATTTTAACAGCATTAGTTTGCTCCACATTTAAAATATTATATTTGTATCTTTACTTTGAAACTTTTGTGCTGCTCCTTGAGGATGGAACCCCAGGGCTTATCCTGAATATCGACTGGACTTCTAGCTTACAACAGTTACAGTACACCATGTCTTCAAAATTTCGGTAAACACCCTCACCCCAGATATGAGTATCATAGTTCACATGATGTTATGCATCCTCGTCAGATGTGTAACATGCATAACATGTTTTTTTTTTCCAGAAGCACTCAAAGCTGTCAACCCGGCCACACCATTTGAACTGGATCCCTACATGTGGCTTTGGAAATAAATATTTGTGCCCGTCTTTCATACATGCCTTCACTAATTGTTCTGAGAATTCCTGCAAAAGTTTTGTCAATTTATTTTGTCTTGTCTTTGCTTGATTACATCCTAAGATCCTCATTGCAGGGTACAAATTTGAACCTCAGCTTATTTGCCTCTTTGACATATAATAAGTTGTATATACAGGCCTCATGCAAGTTATAGGCTATATATGAGCGGAAGCCAACAAATGCATTAGACCAAAATACAGTCGTACTGGTCCAAGCTAAAAATTTTTTACACTGGTTGGTACGTTTAATGCAAGCAGATGACAGCACATGCAACCTGTGTGCTTATGATCCTTCCATAAAATAGAGTAATTTGCCTTACCAAGATCTCTCTTTGATCTTTTCCAAATTTTACCTATTACACATGTTGGCTTAACTATAAATTGAAAAAAAAACATAAATTAATCATCCCAAACATGTTGTCGAATTAATGACGGCACTGGCCTAGCGCGGCAATACCGCGTTGTCTTTCTAGTCATGACTGACTTGAGGGTTTCATGTGCAAAAGTGTCCCGAGCCCGTCGCAGGGCACTGTCGCGTGGGCCCGACGGCACGCGCCCCGGGGCCTCCTCCAGCTGTGGGACCCGCTCGCCCCTCGCGGTGTCGCGCCGGCGTGACGTGACGGCGTCGCCTTTGACCCGTCGTCTGTTCTCCGCGAGAGGGGAGGAAGAAAGGAACACACCACACCCACACGGGAGGACAAAAACAAACCGTCCTCGTTTCTGGAAGGCCGGGAGGAGATATGGCCACGGTGCTTCTACAGCCGGCGACGGCGAGACGCCGACGAGTCACCGGAGTCCAGGTGGCCGGATGGCAGATGACCGACGGCAAACGCCACGAGCACGACGGGGATCGATTAGCGTGTGGGATGTGGGTTTTTTTTTTTTTGGTCGGTCTCCACGACCGGGCGATACTTCCCCCGTGGGCAACTGACTTGACTCGCAAATACGTTGCCGTGTTCTTGAAAACGTAGGGTCGAAGATTCTTTCCAATTTTTTTTTAGGCTCGAATCTTTAATTTCTGACCGGTGATAATAATAAAGCAGAAAACTACTACTCCTATTGATGTTGTGTCGTCAGATTCGTCGCCGTGGAAAAATTTGCACTCCTGTATGTAATTTCAAGACTTATTTTTTCTTATCGTCCTACACGCAAAACTAGTGATTGGTGTTCTGCGTTTTTGTAAACCAGGTCGGCGTGTAAAACTTTCTGGAAGCTTTATCTTTACGACTTTACCGTATAATGTGGTGTTGAAGTCGTGGACTCGAAAGGAGGAGAGGACTCGCGCTCGCGGTCGTCCTCTCGCGCCGGGCGACCCGAGCGCCCTAACCCTAGCCGCTGCCGCCTCCTCCTCCTTACCCCTCCGCCGCGCCGCCGCCTGAGCGGGCTGCCGGAAGCTCGCGCAGCCCGTGGGGATGGCGGTGGCGGGGCATCTCCCCTTCTCTCCGGCGGTTTTTGGGTGGGCGCGGCCGTCCGAGCTCCCGGAGGTCAGCTCATCGGTGCGGGTCGCTCCCGCAGCGGCGGAGGCTGGGCCTTTCAGATCCGGTGCCGCCCTGGTCGGATCTGGCGGCTGCGCGTTGTGGGGGTGCGCTGGTGCGTGGGAGGGGCGGCGACCGGAGCAGGGTGGCACGACGGCGGCTACGGCGACGCGGGCACCACGGGCGGCGTTGGCGACGGCGGTTGGTGAGTCGGCGGCGGCGGCGTCAACCGGTGTGGGTGGTGCAAGGATGTAACACCCTGGTGTTTAATTAACCTAAATAAATTAATTAGTGACCTCATTACCCTCATTAGAGGCTAATGATCAAAGTTGACCTTGGTCAACACACTCAAACTCATAGTCAAACACTAGTGTCCTATATCTCTTCCTAAAACTTTTGCCACGTTCCCAAAATTTCATATAAATACTTCAAAATCTGCCAATATAAAAGTTGTGCAGTTTTTCATGGGATACAACTTTGCTTTTGGGTGGACATTCAAATTTTGAACAAAAACCACTTAAAAACTTGGTCAAACTCAGCTTTCACTGTTTTGCCGGGCCGAGAAAAGTGTCATATTGGCATCACGTTCCTGAGCAAAACCTTGATCAAAACATATGTCAACCTTTGTGATTATTGTTTCCCTATAGTTACTCTACAATGTTGGTATTCAATTTTTTCCGAGCTCAGTTCAAAAATTTGAAGTTTGAATCAGTCAAACAGGGTGAAACGGAATTGAAAACGAGTCGGTGCACGACGTCGCGCCCACGCACGCAGGGCGTGCGCACGCGTGCCGCCGCGTCCGGACCCCCTCCGACAACTTGGTTGCCGTGGAGCACGTCCGAGCACGCGCGCACCCTCACGCCCAACCAAGCCCACTGTGGGGATCGCCCTTCCCCACGTGGCGCGCTCGCCTGCGTCGCCGCCAAGCCCCGCCGCGAGCGCACGTCGCCGCCCGCCGCTGACCCAGCTCCGCCGCGCCCGGGCTCCCTCTTCACTCGCGTGCATGGCATTTGAACGGAGCCGTGACACTCCCTTTTCCCGCTTGCTTAGACTATAAAGCGAGTCGTCCTCGCCCCCGCGCGAGAACACTCCGCCGCCGCTCCGCCATTGCCTTCACCGCCGAGCTCCCGTGCCCGCGCAATTCCGCCACCTCCCGAGTGCCCCTGAGCCACCACTCCACCGCACCGCAGCCTCTCGAGACGCTCATTACTCGGGCGTTTCCCTTCCCTCGCCGGCATGCGAACGCCGCCGCCCGCCAGTGCCGCCACCGCTAATGAGCCCCCTCCTCCGCTCCTTTTCACCACCGGCCAACCCACCTAAAAGCTCACCCAGGTCCCCCTGGAGCTCTAGCTGTTGCGTGTTGACGAAGGCTCGCCGCCGGCCTGCCGGAATTTCACCCGACTCGGCCGCGCCGCCACTGCCTCGCCGCCGCCACTCGCCGGCACAGTTTCCAGCCAAGTCGACACCACCAATCGAACCCCGGTGAGCCTCTACCCCAGTCCATGCCACTTATTCACCGGCTTTGGCCGTGCTTTGCCGCCGGCGAGTTCGCAGCCGCCGCCAAGGACCCTTGTGTAAAGATCGAGATCTTTGTAAGGTCTTTACCGTAAAAGTCAGGGGCATGGTTGTGAAGATCCAAAACTTTTAAGGGCCTGTTTAGAAATAGATTCTGTAATAGTAGTTCCTGTTTCGCAGAAACTTAGAAAAATCGTAGAAAATCACAGAAAAATCAGAAAAATGCAAAACCAATTTTGTTGGGTTCCTGGTGAACAGATCCACAACTGTTACAAAAGCATGTATAGGGTTTTCCTATGTGAATTTTGAATTAAAATTCAAACTCAGTTTGAGGTGATTTGGCTATAGTTCAAAATGTACACCTGTGCTAGGATTGCTCTTTGAATATGTTGTTAGTGGTAACTTAGGTAGGCTTGTCACCAACAATTGCACAAAGTTATGGTTTGAAACTTGAGTAATGGTTGAAATTGTTTTAATGCTTGTTTTGGAATCACAAATTTTATTTCACTATGCAATTTAGAGTTTGTAGCTCAAATTTTTACCTTGGCCTAGTTGTAGTCCAAGTAATATCTAAGAAGTTTTGTAGAAGTTTATGTCCACAGGAAATACATATTCTATTCATGTGCTTGTTTATAAGTGTAATTTCATATTTTAACTTCCGTGTAGATTTAAACCCTAATTTTTGGACTAGGAGTCACTTGTGACATGATAGGACTGTGGTAGAATAATTAGAGCAAATGTCCTTATAGATCTTTCTGGATGAATTATTTTTGATTAACTAGGCTGATTTTTGTTATTTTCATATAGACTGATATAGATAGTTTCTGGGGCTAAGTTTCGGGGTGTAGTCCTAGGCACCATCAGAGGTGATGTGTGCAAATGTTTAGCATTAGTTCATGTGTAGATTTGTCTTTATGAATAAAACATGTTTTTGCTAGAGGCCACTTGTAGTATTTTTCATGCTTAGGACATAGCTCGAAATGGTGTGGAATTTTGGCAATATCGTAGGGATGCTACCGTGTCCTTATAAAAAAATTGTCACTACGAAATTTTCTGCGGATTTAACAGAATTAATTTCTAAGTAAAATGAGTGTATAAAAAGGAAATAAAGAAAATCATCCTTTTGACCCTAAGTGTGTGTTGACCTTAGATTAAAATGCTTCATTTTAAGTACCTTAGAAATCACCCCTAATTTATTTATGAATAAAAATAATTATGAGTAATATAGATGCGTACACAATCGTCATAAAAATAAAAATAATAAAAATCCCTTTTCACGCTCCTTCCCTATAGGAAGGGTATACTCTTTATTTTCATCAAGGTGAATGTGGTCGACTTAATTTCCTAAGTGAATTCATTTAATTAACGTTGCATATGCATCTTCGTGTAGAAATACTCGACGGGAGTTACACGCTCGTGCCAGCGGGAGAAGGAGGAATTGCTGAGGAGGTCAACTATCTAGAGTTGACCCAGGACGTTTTGGAGGACTCCACTGACTACGGTGCTGACCAAGGCAAGCACATGAACATTAACCCTGTTTTTCTTTCATTTAATTTATTATAATTATCTATGCTTGTATGTGCATTTACGTTTCAGGAGTTGAATTGAAAACCTAGATGCATGATCCCTAGGTACCTATGCTTTATTACTAGTATGCTAGGTCGTTAGTTGCTATGCTCTAAGGACCCGGTACAAGTCGAGTGATGTTTGTCACTCGCGAGAATAGGATTCTTATGTTGGAATCATAAGACTTGATAAATTGGATTGCCCATGTGGTAAGGGTTGGGGATGGGACTCCGGTCCAATGGCTTTCGTGGGTTAAGCGTTTGAACGTACTAAACACTTGTCGGGAATAGGACCGGTAAGCCTAGTACCTAAAGGAGTCGGGGCGGGAACTTTGCGCTACTAATCTTGGGATGCGCCCCCGGGCTCGCCACCCGAGGTACATGTGTGAGGCTGGATGACCTGCGTGGCGTAGTCTAGATAAACCGTGTACTTGAGACTGTGGCATCTGATCCTAAACCGAGGAATGATGGGAACCGCCTGGTTGATGCTTTCCTGTGTGGGAGCATTCTTCCGTGTGTTTAGGTTTACCTTGCAAGGTTATTAATCGATCGATCGTCGACCTCTCACCGTTATACTGAGATTGCTTAATCAACTGGCCATGAGATCCCTTTATGATGGAATTGATGATAATATGGATATTTGATTAATTGTATGCACAACTCATGTTCGCAATAGTTGGCTCATCTAGAATAATTAAATAACTAGAACTTGAGCTAAAATATGAAAAGTAAGGATTTACTCTTAGTCCCTCTTTTGGCAAAACAAACCCACCAGCCAAAAAGGCCTTGCATGTCTAGAGGTATTTGTTTTGTTTTGGGACGGGTAAGACTTGCTAAGTATTACTATACTTAGCCTTGCTGTATAAATGTTATCCTCAGGTAATTCCCATGATGATGTGTGGCCTGGTGAGATCCCTCCTGGCTGGGAGCTGGAGTGGATCGAAGATGAGGAGTGATGGCATCCGGGACGACCTCTCCCAATGCCACCCTACCGTTTAGTAATTTCCGCTGTTTTTGAACTCTGAACCAAGTATTTATCATGTTAAATTATGGTTTGTAATCAGCAATTCCTTCTGAAGAGATTTGAAATCTAATTATGTGATGTACTCTGGACTCGTCTTCGTGTGAGTTTAATGTATATGTTTCGATCCTCTGTGTGCTTTGTAAGTGATTTCACCGGGCTTGACCCGGCAACACCGACGAACTAGTCCTATGCTATTGCTTAATTGCCAAATGGATTGGCTTAGGCAATAGTACGGGATTATCTCGGGCGGGGTTGTCACAAAGGAGGTGGCTGCGGCCGGCGCGTGGCGACGGCGGTGGCTGCCACCGGCTTTGCCTATCCCGGGCTTTGGCTTGGTGATGGTGGGGCCGGAGGCTTTCTGCGCTCGAGCGACACGTGTTCGACGGCGAGGTGGCTGCTGCTCCCCTCCTCTCTCGACGGCGAGTCTGGACCGGTGCCACCTTGGTGGTGGGGCTGGGGGCTGGCGGGTTCTTGCAGGAGGTGACGAGGTGGTGCTTCGGGCAGTGCCAAGCTTCTTCCGGCTGTGGCGTTGTGGATGCGGCAGGGAGTGGGCTGCTGTCATGGTCATGAGTGTGGCAGGCATGGTGCTGAGCCGGGCGAAAGCCTTCATGGACATTGTTGTCGGTGGCGATGGTGGCGGCGCCCTTGGGGCGTCGCTTTCCTCGTTGGGGGCACCATTGCGAGTCACCATGTCCTTGCAGCATGAGGCTCTCCGGGTGAAAACCCTGTCCTTCTTTGGACGTGCAACGACGGCGCCATTGGCGTCGTGCCCTCCTTGGAGGTGGAGACCTATCTCGGTCTGTGGCAGTGGTAGTGGTCAGCTCGTGGTGTTGCCTGTGTTCAGCGGCTGAGGAGGTGCACACGGTCCGTGTTGGCGGGATGATGCAGAGGGCCCATGGGTGTTGGAGGTCTTGAGCTGCACGTTTGGTGCTGTGGTGACCCTGGTGTCGGTTTGGACAGAGGTGTGGCTCTCATAGCAGCTTCAGATATATGAGTCCTTGGTAGAGGAGTGTGAGGCGGTGGGAGATGCAAGGCCCCCATGCAGAGTGGCCAGAATCAGTGATTTTCATCGACGCTGCGACGGGAGTGTTCTACTGATGCACCACTGAGATTGGGGGATCGACGTTCGTGAGTGTGGTTTGAGGGTGATAGTCCCATGGTGGAGGAGTTCGGGTTGCTGCTCAGGCTTGCAGCAGGCCGCGGCATTCGGCGTGGCACAACGTTGGCGACGACGGCGCAGTTCGCAGTGGCACTCTTTCGGCTTCTCTCCCAGTTTGTGGTGGTGTAGTGTCATGTTAGGTGTGTTGTTTGTGTGGGGTGTTCGCTTCGGCGTGTTATGTACAATTGCTTCTTCTTCTTATATGATGTGGCAGTGCTCCTGCCTTTATTTCAAAAAAAAAGAAGTCGTGGACTCGTGGGTATATGATACGGTCCATTATAGAATCCATTTGTGTCACACCCAATTTTAAGGATAAAATTGAATATGAATAACTCATGTGTGCCCAGAGATCAATCACACACATAAGCCGACAAATCTTTGAATAGTACCATCACTGAGTGCTTATTACATAACGAATAATATTTAAATAACATAACAGCGGAATATAAAGATAACTCTCGCGACGAAGCTCCACTTCACAGGGAACGCCGACTGGTTGACCACTAGCCTAGTACTCTTCACGGTAGTCTTCATAGCCATCTGAAGGGGTTGAGAAAGCAAGAGTGAGCACTTACGTACTCAGCAAGAGTAACATAGGGTTATGAAGCTCAAAAGGTTGACACTGTCTGTACTGCGGTTGCTTTTAACTTGGTCAAGTTTTACAAACACTTAGCTTTAATTATGCATAACCCAGTTGATAACCACATGATAAGAGTAGAATAAACCATCTTAATAATTAAACAACATGATCATCTACACTGTGAGTTTTCCAGGCCGCTCGTGACCGTGAGCACGGCTATCATGATAGATTTACACTCTACAGAGGTTATACACTTTACCCACAAGCCATGTTACCCTGATGCCCGGGATAGCTAGTCCCATAACACTGCCGAGGTGAGTGGGCAGGGAACACTATGAAGTCTTTCAAAAGCTCTTTCTAACATGTAGCGGACCCTACGGACCTAATGCAAAGGGGAATATGGGACACCCCGATGGTACCACCCGCAGCGGTCCCCACACAAGCTATACCCCATAACCAGCTCGGCAAAGGTGCCTTTCACGAACCACAAGCATGCTAGTCCAAACTTTATACTTAACTAAAGCCAAAGCCATATAGCACTCGTGGTTGTATTAGAAATCCTAGCTTTTGCCCTACAGTGGGGTCCTATTCCATGTTGCTACAAAAGCCAGTTTTATCTCATTGTTGCATATATCATTAATCAAGATTCATCTCAAGATCCATTATTGTAAAGCATAGCAAAGCTACCCATATGCATATAAACCCATGGTGACAAGGTCAAGGATAACAAAGCTATGGTATAGATCTATTAGGAATCAAATTAGACACATGCAATAATGACTAGATTGAATTATGGTGAATAGGTAACAAGGATGATCCCATGTTAAACTTGCCTTGATTCCAAAGCTCTTGGTGATCCTGATCTGCTGCAAAGAACTCTGGGTCAACGAAGATCTCACCGGCTGTACTCGATCAACATCACCACGCAATCATCCGAACAATCATACACGAAGCAATAAAAATATGATCAGAACATTACACCATAAACAATAAAGAGACTTTGAAAAGGTTATAAAACAGATCTATACTTTACTACGATCACAAAGACACGAGAACCACACTAATCGGATCTAAAACGAAGAAGTTATAGATTAAACGAGATTGTGAAAGGAGCAGGATTTAAGCATTAGCAAAGTAATTTTCCTTGATTTTCAAAAGTAATTAACATAGGTGAAATCTATACTACTGGATAGAGCATAAAATTACGGATCTAACGCAACTCGAACGGGTCGATTTGGATTTAAAACGAAGAAAATATAAGCATTTGAAGTTTAGAGGCAAAAAGGGGAAATTAGGGTTTTATTTGATTTTCGAATTAAATCAGACTTTAAAAAGGAATACGTTTTCCCGAGGGGAAAACGCATTGTTGGAAACCGCCTTCGGGACTGCGGGTTGAGGGGTGAAAAGCCCGAGGGCTCTTTAGCAAAAAGGCCAGCGAAGGGGTATGGGGGATTTCGGTGCGTTGGATCTGAGATGGACGGTGGAGATTAGTAGGGGGAGGGACCCGGCGGCGGTTCTTCACCGGATCAGAGCGGGGGATAGGGCTCTGCGGTGCCCCGTTTTCAAATCCGATCGCACCGGGAGGTCGAGGAGGACATCGCGAACTCGTCTAGGGCATTGGCGAGACTCGGAGAGGGACGGAGAGTACCGTCGGCGGTGAACCGTGGCGGCGGACGCTGTGCAACGGCGGCGCGGGTTTTCCAGTGCGCAATAGAAAGAGAGAACAGAGGAGAGAGGTGTCCCGCACACGCGTGAGGCGAGTGCGAGGCTCAGATGGGTCTGAGGACGGCCGAGGAGAGCCGGCCTCGACGAATAGCGGCGGCGGAACCTCGGTGCGCGGCGGCGGGTCGAAACAGGGCGCAAGGGAGGGAGAGAAGGGGGAGATGGCGTGTCCGGTACTCACGCGAAGCTTCTGCGCGGCTTGGCGAAGCGCTAGGGACGACCGACGATGCGGAATGGCTTCGCGACGGCGGAGCAGAGAGGTGGCAACGGCGGCGTTGCGTCTGTGCGTGCGGAGCGGTGCGAGGCAATGGGGAGATGCGGCGCGGGGGCGGCACTATATATAGGACCGAGGGGAGAGTCCGGTGCGGGTACGGACGCGGGGAAACCGCATCGGCGGTTGGGGCCGTCGCGGCGCGGCGCGGCGCGGACAGTGTCCGGGTCGGACACGAGGAGGAGAGGGGAGAAGATGACAGGCGGGACCGTCATGTCAGTGAAAGGGAGAGAGAGAAAGAAAGCGCCGACAGGTGGGGTCACCCAGTCAGAGGAAGAGAGAGGGAGGCGGCTGCAGGCCGGCGTGGTGCTGGGCCGAGGTGCGGGCAGGCCGGCCCAAACAGAGAGGAGGGAAGGGAAACAGGCCGCGGGCTTCTCGGGCCAGAAAGGTGAGAGGTAAGGTTTTTCCTTTTTCTTTTTATTTTCCTTTTTGAAATTTGATTTTGCAAAATAATTTTCAAATGAAATTTTCTAGGGTTTTGAAAACCAAGCCACACAATAAAAATGCAAGGGCATGAGATGCATAAACATGTGGAACCCTAACATGAGATTTTAATTTTAGTTTTATATATTTAATTCTATGCATCACAAAAATGCTTCAAAATAAATCAAATTAACTCAAATTCAAATCTATTTTACTATTCAAATTTTAGGGTGTTACAATTTGTTCGCCCTGTTTGGCTAGTGGCATGTGTTGATTTGTTTTGAGAGAAAAATACTACAGTTGGCGGCCGATGCTAATTTGGTGTGAGAGAAAAGTATTGGTGGTTGCGAATGAGGTCTTTATGATGCCGATATTTTGGAAGTAAGAGATCTCTAAGAAGATATTGGGCAAAATTAAAAGGGAGCACAGAGAGAGGAAAAGGCTCTCGGGTCTGTTTGTTTCCATGGACGGGACGGGATATGATGGGATGATCACAAAAGTGGCTTAGGTTTGTTTTCAAGAGGAAACCGGCTCAGCTGCAACCAAAGCTCCTCTAGACTACTTGGTTAGAGGGAGTTGAGATATGATCGCAACCATGAAACATTGATTCGATTTTCTATTGTAGTGAATTTACGAAATTAGTTTAACAAAATCCTTCCGCCGGTGAAACAAGGTTTCTGGCTGAGCTGTAGTTCGATGTCTTTCAATCAAGCTTAAGTGCACAAAAGTGCTTCAACTTACCCAACCGCGTACCAGAGATTCCCTGAATTCGGCACAATCCCTGAATTTGGCACAACGTGACAGAATTACTTAAAGACTTCTTTCTTAAAGCAGGTGTGGACTAACAAATGTGTTGCGAAATTGATAATGCACATGCACGTCAATGCTGATCCCAGTAGTGAGTTTGGATTGGAAGCGTGGTTCAAGAAAAACGTTGATGCACTGCTGAAATGCATGTCACAAAAAAAAAACAGAAAATCTTCCTAATCAACATTTTCACACGTCGATTGCGTGCAGTAACTGTAAATTGGGACATGCCACGTTGACAGGTAGAATATCTGAAGCTCAAGTGCGATAGCAAGTGTAGTAGGGACGTCGGACATAAGGCAACCGTGGGATTGAGATACAATTTTTTCAGCTGCGCCGTTCCACGAAACTTGCAAAAATTCAAGTAGAAAAGGGAAGAAAAAAAAATATTCTCGTAAATTTCACGCGTTGACGCGCGGGATGCAAAGTTTTCGCCGGCATTTTGCTTTGCCCAATGCAAGTCCATTCCGAAATGCAACCCTGTTGTTCCTTTCGAATTTATTCCTGAATTTCCTGGCCAGTGCTGGCCAGCCCAACAGGCTGTCTATTCCATGCACATCGGGATCACATTCGAGAGCGACATGGCACAATTACAAAATCGCACATGCAACCCACGCTTACACAAAGCAAACATATTTCTTTCGGCATCATCGCACCACAATTTGAAAGGGATATTGCCACCAACGATAATGTTTTCCACGCGACAAATGCTCAGAGTAAAAGTATTTAAATAAATGAATTAGTGGAACGTTGCGAAACAGTACAAAGTTACAGACAACCCAAACACGCCACAGGTCCCTGGGATCAACAGCTTCACGAGGTTTACTCAAACGCTGGGGGCGGCTGGGGCTCCTCGTCGACAGCCATGGCACATTTGAAACAAGTTCACAAGTATCATTTGAAAAGTTCAGAATCACAAAACAAAACTATGAAAAATCTTGAGATAAAATTCCGTGAGGATCTTGGCAGAATTTTCAGTTAGGCACAACAATAAACATGCTGCTTCATCCAGTTGACAGCAGCTTGATCAGATCAACCAGTTCATTTGAAACAAGTTCACAAGTATCATTTGAAAAGTTCAGAATCACAAAACAAAACTGTGAAAAAATCTTGAGATAAAATTCCCAGAGGATCTTGGCAGAATTTTCAGTTAGGCACAACAATAAATATGCTGCTTCATCCAGTTGACAGCAGCTTGATCAGATCAACCAGTTCATTTGAAACAAGTTCACAAGTATCATTTGAAAAGTTCAGAATCACAAAACAAAACTGTGAAAAATCTTGAGATAAAATCCCCAAAGTTAGTGTGATCTTGGCAGAATTTTCAGTTAGGCACAACAATAAACATGCTGCTTCATTCAGTTGACAGAAGCTTGTTCAGATCAACCAGTTCATTTGAAACAAGTTCACAAGTATCATTTGAAACAAGTCAAAATAACAAAGCATTCTGTGAAATTCATATAAAATAATTTCAATGTGATTATTCATATAATTATGAATAGTAATGACCAAACAGACCCTATAGTATTATAATGACCAAACAGACCCTATAGTATACTCCTGAGAACAGAGTATGAGATGAAAAAATAACTCTCAAACTTTTATCATCCAAAGCAAACGCAACCAAATCCCCCTTCCATTGTCTGTGACCTAGTAAAAATTCTAGGCAAGGCCGGGAAGAGCAGCCGGTGGGTGCAGAGCAACACGCCCAAACTTCTCCGCGGCGTACTTCTCGTGGACGGTCTTCAGCTTGGCATCAGGAGCAGCAGCATGGCAGCAGACAAGTATCTTTGCGCCTTCCCTGATGAGAAAACTTTATGAGCACCATACCATCGCACTAGAGGATTCATGGAGTGCATCAGGGGAGGAGGAGAGACCACTTACATAAGCTGCCGCTCGTGAAGGCCAGTGTGATGCTTCAAGGTTTCTGTCCAGAGAGGACTCTTTCTCAACGTGAGGCGAGCTGCGTACACAGCGCAAGCTGCAACCGTCGAAGGACTTGTCGTCACCATACCGTAGTCCATCAGCGCGACCTCTCCGAAGAAATTTATCATATGCTGAAGCTGCACACGTACGACGAGCACAAGTGTCATCAGTCAGCAGCAGCACTCAACCACAAAACAGGAACAGAACACAAAAGATGTGATGCAATGCAACAGAGGGCAACAGGAGCAGCTCTTTCTTTACCTGTTCATCACCAGCACTACCGGCAGCCTTCGCGAATCGCAGCAGGAAGTGGTACGAGGTGGGGACAGTAAGATTCCACTCCATGCTATTCAGAATAGCCTTCTCCGCGCCAAGAATGTGGTGCCGGGCGAATGCGCCATCTGCTATATGGATGAAGTCATTTACCTGCGACAGAAAAAAAAACTCAGGTTTCGAATTCTCCCATAATAAACGGCAAGATATGAATGGAGCGCTCTTTTGCCTTACCGTAGGTGCCCAAATCTCCTCGTATTTGCAGGCGATCAGCATCGCTGCCGCGCCAACGAGCTGGAGCTCCCTCCTCGGCACGGGCTGCAGCGACAGATACCGGTCTAGAATGTAGATGGTGAGGTAGAGCGTCTCTGGCATGAGCTCGAATCTTTGGTGAACGTCAATGAGCCAGTCCGTGAGGATGGCGCGCATTTTGATGGTGATCTCGGGCTGATTGTCCATGTAGTCATTCGGACGGCTCTCATGCTGCAAAACGTAAACAAAGATGGTGTTAGTGTATGGTGATGACAGATTCAGAAAAAAGCTTGCTTGAGAACAGACAAGACTTGCAAAAGATGAACCCGCAGTTACCTGGGCGGTCTTGTAGAATGTGTAGATGTCCTCAACATAGTCCACCAAAGCAAGCTGGTTGTCACCATCGAACTTATCAATATCCTCAATGAGCGCCTTTGGCTTCTCGGCAACGCCACAGGCGGCCTGACATCGACGAGAACAAAGCCAGAGGTTTATACACAATGCTGAACCGATCAGGCGAACAAATGCTGGATGCAAAGGCAGAAGAACAAGGAGTGCTGAACCTTAGAACGCGCAGAAAGGACGGTTGAAAGCGTGGACGCGAGCTTCCTCTGCCTAAGCACGGCGGCACCCTCTGATGGCTTCCTGTTCCTCCCCACCTCCGGGCCTTTGGCGGCAACCTCTGATGGCTTCCTGTTTTCCTTGTGAACCTGCTCGGGACGAGGGTTGTTCTTCACAGGCACTTTCCTAGCTGGCTTCGCAACGGCGCGCGCCGCTGCAGGCTGAGCAGGAGCTACGGCGTCCTGCAGAACCAACCGTTGGGGGATCAGACCAAATCAGATGTTTCGGATGCAAGAATCTGCATAATTAAATCAAATGCAGTGCTGCTAGTGGCTTATCCCGCTTACCTTGTTCGCCATAGCGGCCTTTAAGAGCTGCGCGCCGAAGCTCCTGGTGATGGGGCGATGGATCCCCTCCGGCAGCTTTACCCTCCTGTAATGGAGCGGCGGCGAGGCAAACAGGTTTCAGAGGACAACATGAGAGAAAGAGAAGGGATGCAGCAGAAGGCCGTGAGGTTTCAGTGTCTTACGCGTCGACGACATCGAAGGGGCAGGCGAAATTGCCAATGTTACCGAGGGCTTGGCGAGTCGCGTTAGGTCTGCCGGCGGCGGCGGCGGCGGCGTCTTTCTGTTTCCCGGCGATCCTCCCGGCACCTGACCATCATCGCCGAAGAGGAACACCAATTCGATGAGAATTTGCACGGGATGAAATTCGTGTGAAATCGAAGCAAAGCGCATGCGAAATCGTAAAGAAATAGTAACAAAGATTGAACTGTTTGAAACTGAAACTTCGCTTCACGCGAGAAACTCAGGAGCAAATCGAATCAAACAATCCAGACTACAGCGCTATCAAATCTTGATGCACGAGAGTCTAATAACGGAGCTAGGAAAGATCAAGAGGCAGTATTCAAGAAGCCGGGATAGATTGAAATCAAATCTTGACACACGAATGGGAATCAGGCGTTCCCTGGCACAGCACATATAGTATGAAAAGAAATCCGTTCTTGGTGGAGGATCCAAACAAGCATACGAACAACGGATCAAGAACCGGAACTAAGCGCAGAGAAAAATCGAAGATCCCGACCGCTCACCTCTGTTCGCCGGCTGCGGAGCGTCAGCGGCAGCGGCGCGGTGGTTCCTCATCGCCATTGCTGAGTCGCCTCCCGAGAACGCCGACGCCAAGAAATGGGCGACCGTTTGAAAGACGCGAGGTAGGGAGAAGCTCGAACGCCTCCTTCCTCCTCGTTGCTCTCGTCTACAGGTTTCTGGGGTTCTTGGATCGGAAAAGGAGAGGTAGGGATGGGGGAGGCTTGTGCCTTTGGCCTTTGGGTGGTTGCCTGAGGAAGGAAGAAGACGGCGGTGGGGCTGCAGCTTTATTCGGATTGGTGCGGCTCCAACGGTCGGGGCTCGAGAGACGACGGACGGTGAGGAAGGCCGCAACGTCTACACGGGCGGGATCGGACGGCTGGGATCGACAGGCCTGGAGGGTTTTCTGGGGAACTAGCCGTTAAGGGTAAGCTTTGGGTTGCCGACTTGGCGTTGCGGCTCCACCGTGTTTCTGACCAGTTCAACCGTAATACGGCTCACGGACAGGTAATTCATTCACTCATGTATATCCTATTAAAAGGATCACTCCCCATACCGTTGAGAGATGATTTTGTCGCGGAGATTGTATACGATATGGTAAAAATGGCAAATGACCGGATGTTTCTTCTTAAAAAAAATGAAACAGTGATGGAAAACGGCTATTTGCACTACGAAGATGGTTGTGTGGTTTGCATTAAAAAATATGGTTGTGTTGTAAATTATGTTTTTTTTCTTTTGCTTTCCTCTATACTATTCTTGTACTTGGTTTCTCCCTCCCTTCCTTCCGTAGTGTGTGTGTATGGCTATGGAAGGTACTGGGCTAGTGACATGGTGTCATTTTGCCACTCATCAAACTACATGTTGTGGTATCACTCATTAAACTCCATGCCGTGGCATAGAGTATTATGGAATTTGAAGGTGCTCGTCTTTTATGGGCTTGTTCGCTTGGTTGTTTTGGTGGCTGATAAGCCGACAATAGCTGTTTTTTTGTTTTTTTCTTGTGAGAGAAAAACATTATTTCAATGACTGATAAGCCAAACGAACATGGCGTATGATGTCGTTGCCACAGAAAGTATTGACATTGCTTGTCTTTTATGTCGCTTCACCACAGAACCTATCTTATATCAAGGTTTCCCCCCCCCCTATTTTCACATAGAAACTTTATATCAACCATTAACACATTTTGTCATGCCTCCAGAGTACGAGGAGGGTCGGGTCTAGAAAAATATCTAGCAGCCTCTCCTCAAGGTGCATCTATTTTCACATCACTGTTACTAGTTGCAACACTATGGGGCAAACTTTAGTCTTGGTTGATGACCTCGGCGACATATTCTGTTGGCTTGGCTCCTATTTGAATAAACAAATCAACCAAATGTTAGCAGTCCCTCAAGATCACTCTAAATGGAGTGCGTACTGGCTATCAGTGGAGGAACCTCGTACAGGCGAAATTGGATATTTGCCCCTGCTTACAAGAAAAGAACAGTGTATATATTTGTGAATCTCTTCATCTTTGAAAGAATAGATTTATGGAGTTGACCTAAGTCAAACTTTTTTTTTTAACTTTGATTAAATTTCTAGAAAAAAACATTAAAACTTATGTTATCAAACTATTATTATTAGATTTATCATAGATCATATTTTCACGTGGTGCTAATTTTAAGTTATAGAAGTTAGTCAATATTAAAAAAGTTTGACTGACACGGATTTTAGAAATTAATTCTTTCAAAAACGAGTATAATGGAAGGGAAAGAAAAACGACTAGGCGTAGTTTTTTTTTTTCGAACAACGACTAGGCATAGTTGTGACTGACTATAAGAATCCCAACGAGTGTGAACAACCGTGCCGTTCGCGACTGGGCTCATAGCCTGCACTCGGCCTTCCATGAGCAGTAAATCGAGAGGACTAGTGGGCGGCAGTTGGGCTTCGTCATGACTGGGCTATGAGCCTGCACTCGGCCTTCCATAAGAACATGGCCTAGAAAGAATAACGTCATATCCGTGTAATTAAAAAGAAAGAAAAAGAAACGAATATCCCGCTGCGCACTTTTCTGTGATCGATCGAAAACTCCCGCGATGCGCGCGTTCATCAGTACAGTACAGTACAGTACTCTAGTCTAGTTCTTGGTCAGAACCGGTGCCGTGCTGCCGCGGCTCTCGGTCCCTAAAACAAATACAAATTCAACGGCTGCTCATGCTCCATCTTGTTCGTGTTGGTGAAGCGCCCTTATCAGGCAGATTTTCAACAGAGTCGTCTTTTTCCAACAACCATCGGACTGGACATGACGTGTCACTCGGAGTGTCAAGACACCATTCAATAACCCACGGAAGCGAGTACGTACGGGACACGGTTCATCTCTCCGATGAGACTGCCGATTTCGGGGTCAGCCAGAAACGGACGCGCCTCTCCCCGAAAACCGGCCACATCTCTGGGGGCTTACCGACCGGGCTACCGGGTACTTACGCCATGGTACAGCGATGGCGCGCTCGCTCGTCACATCGTAGTCCCATCGCTGGCATACCGGCCAGTCGTCCGATGAGGCGTCTCCAACACCCTCCACAGCTCGGAAAACAGTAACAGTAGCAGTAGTAGGATGGCGACTGACAGGCACGAGTCGCACGAGCAAAGACTTGTTTTTTCTGATGCCTGCACTGCACCTCCTTTGATTTGCCAGCAGCAGCGGGTGCACGGCACTGCACCCGTTAGCCAGTCGTAGTCCCCACTGGCCACTGGCCACTGGCCACTCATTCACATTCAGGTTCATCAGGTTCTGGGGTTCAGTTTCTGTTGTTCTAATTGCTTTCTCTGAACTCGTGTGCAATGCGGCAGCTGAATGAAACAATCTGGCCAATGGGGCTCAAAGACGGTTCAGACGTCAAGAATAGTAGCGAGAGAGATCGCTGTTTCACACCAGAAAGGGAGAGGGCAAGGACGACGGCGACGGCATTATTATTTACAGGTGCAAGGAACAGGGTCCTCAGGTTAGTTGCAGCAGAGCAAGATCGAACGAACAAAAGCTCATGAAAGAAGCCCTAGGCTACTCCGTCGGTTGGTGGTGGGCGCCGGTGATCGTCTCTCCGCTTCAGCTTCAGTTTCAGCTGCAGACCTTGGCCGGCCGGCGGCCGCGTCCCCACAGCGCCGGCCAGCAGCCGATGCCCATCGCCGTCTGCGTCCTGAAAAATTGGTTGCCGGTTTGTTAGCGCTTGGTAGTTGGTATTACGGATTATATCACAAAGCGCAGGAACAGTAATCTGAAACTGAAAGTCTGAAAAACTGTTTATAGCAATCGAACTGTTTCTGAAAAGGTGTACTGGATTCTATCAAGAAAGAAGCTTCTGAAGCCTGAAGGGTAAAGGCTGACTGATCCTGTGTACTTCGGTCAGTATGATCCTTTTTATTTGGTCATAAGTTGTTCCATTGTTGACTCCGCAAAGCTAAGACAGGTCAAAAGGATGGAAGAACGGTTTGGTCCAAAAGATACCGGTCCCATGGGAAAAAAAAAAAAAACCATTCATCGATTACAAGAACTTTCAGAGGCGTGTGGTTGAAAAAAAGAGTGTTTCAGGTATAGTACAGACCAAGCACTCATGACCAAACGAAAAGCGTTGGAAATGGGGTGCAGTGACTAACGAGTTGCAGTAGTATAGTAGTGGATAGTGCTGGATTAGGGCCTGATTCCTATAACGTAATAATTGCACTACCATGTGTGCAAATCTTTCAGAAATAACGATGGGATCCATGGGTTTCAAATAAATCCATATCAGTACCAGCAAATTTTTTTCATCATAGAATATCAGTACGTACTAACATTTTGTCATCTAAGTCTGCAACTAGTCAACTGCCAGTGTCAATTGCAGTGACCAACAGCCTCTTAATTTCAGATGTTGATATTTTGTTTAAATGAATTCACATGTACTCCGTATGCATGATTAGTTGTACTTCTGCCGATACAGAGAAGCACGAAATGCAACGGCGATTAACCATGGAAACAATTTTAAGGTTTTCCTTCTGCGGAGGTGATCGTTGGTTGGCACTGACGGACTGACCTGCTGGCTTTTCCAGCGGCGGCGGTGGTGGCAACAGGCTTCGGCGGCGCGCCTTGGACCGCCCGGGCGACGTCGGCCCGCGGCTAGTGGGCCTTGGCGTGGTCATGCTCCTGGTGAGAAGTCCCGGCACGTAGAAGTTGAGCAGCACGCCGTCGCCGCCACCTCCGCAGCTCCCTCTGCTGCTGCTGCTGCTGCTGCTGCCGCCGCCGCTCCGCCGCGCCCTCTGCCTCGCCGCCTTCCGCTTCGCCGCCGCCGCCGCAGCAGCCGCTGCATCGTGCCTCCCGGGCAGCGCGGTCGGGCGATCGTCGTCCCGCGGCGCCGTGGCGCCGAGGAGGTCCGCGTCCGCGCTCGACGGCCTGCAGGCGCCGGCCTCGATGAGGTCGGAGAAGGAGAGCTCGCGGTCGGAGCCGCTGCCACCGCCGTCGGGGAAGCCCGCGAGGAGGCCCAGCAGCTCTTCCTCACGCACGGACAGCCGCCTTGCGCCGCCCGCGAGCGCGAGTGCCTCCTTCATGGTCATGGATCGCCTCGATGTCCCTCCCTCTCTTCCTCCACCGCTATCGCGCGGCCCGCGATGGCAGGGAGCGGGCGGAGAAGCGCGTGTGGTATTCGTGGCCGCGCGCGCTTGCTCGTGAGGTTTTGGGATAGGTCCCCTCTCCTCGACTTGAGGCCGATGGTGTGCTGCGCCGCCGTCGCTTTTGTAGATAGGGGGAGATTGGAAGAAGACGACGTGTGGGCGGGCGTGGGTAACTTGGGTTAATTAGCGTTCGCCTTCTTTGATGATGCGGGTTATTAATAAGCAGCAAAGAAGAAAAGACACGAACGTCTAGAAGGCCAGACGGGACGGGAGTGGCTGTGAACTTGTGATTGCGAAGATACACAATACTACGCAGCCCTTGGCTTGGTCCTTGCCCGTTCTCGATCCCTTTTCAGTTCCAGAAGAAGAAGCATCTTTTTGCTTTTGGAAAGAAAGCTTTGCTGTGAGCTGATAACCTGAATGAATGTGCTGTATCATCACTACGGTTACTAATGCATCTTTTGTACGCGCAGTATTTGTCATTTTGTTATATACCTTTGGTTTACTATTCACATTCCTTTAATATTGCAACTGAAAAAATCTAGATGAGCTCTTTAATCACTGTTTTTACTTCCTTAAGAGCATCTCCAAGAGATTAGCCAAATCGTTTTCTAAATGTAAATTTGGCTATTATGAAAGGAAAAGATGTCTCCAACAGACTCTGTAAATGACTCTCCAAATTTAGAAGATCTTCATTCCACCTCGTTCGCTCTTTATCTTTGGATAGCCTACCTCACTAGCCATCTAGATTCTTCATTTCACAGAGTCTGTTGGAGTAATCTAATATTATCTATTTTAGAGAGTAACTAAATCACTAAATTTAGCTAGTATGTTTACAAGTCTCTTGAAGATGCTCTAATTAGAAAAAAAAACCACCGTTTTTACGCGGGTGTGGTCCAGGGCCCTAAATCGACTATCATCATCATCATCATGAAGATAAATAAACATCGGCTCTCCAGTATTCTATTCATACGAGAAATTTTGACAAGTTTTCACAAGTCGTACGCACTGGGAAAAAAAAAATCTAGATGAGCGCTTTACCGTTTGCTTTACGCGGGTGTGGTCTAACAATAGATTACACAGACGCTATATGTCAAGGCTAATGAAGGGCATAAGTTGGACTAGGTCAGGGGATCAACAATTCCCTACTGCCTCTATCGTCCGATATGGCGGTGATGTACACTTTGCCGGCATCTAATCCAAATTCCAAGCAGGGTTCTTTTTCATGAAAGTTACTAGAATAGTTTGAAGCAGGGTTTACAGTTTCATCAAAGACGGGTTAGGTCGTAGCAGGGTGTAACTATGCATCGAGAGGCATTAGACTGGAACCGGGACGTTAACAGTTTGTCAGATAGAGTAGCTCTGAGTCTTCGACGACGATGTACGGATCAGAAAGACAAAGCTCTGATGCTGACATGCCAACTAACCGTTCACTACTGTCTGTGCATGTCACATAGGACTTGGCACAGTGGCCCGTCAGTCAGAGTTCAGAGATCTGGACAAGGACACAAGGTACACGGTTTCTAGACAAAGACCCATCGGAATCAACAAGAAGAGCCCTGCAGCGTTGGGTTCTCTGAAGAACCGAACGCTGAACGTCCCCAACAGATTTGGCTCAGTCCAACGGCCAACGGATGTGCTTGGAGTCCGACGTCTCTGAACAACTGAACGCTGAACGTCGTTTGCATTCTCGACGTGTTTGCTTATACAGGGATTGCTGACTGCATCGATAGACAAAGTACATGTGTTAATGGCGGCGAGGCGGCACGAGATGAGAATAATAGAAAAACGCCAAATGTTTTCTATTAGATTCTAGAAGGCCCTGCCTATACTATATTTGCTCACTGCTCAGCAAGGTTAACGTTGTCTACACAATTTGTCAATTTGTCAAAGTCGCATTGACCATCGACGACCCGCACGCGGAACCCCGGCAGAACGCAAACGCCGAGAACAGAGAGCGGGACAGGGGAACCAAGCTGCGAGCACAGAGGCCATTTTTTCGTCAATCATTAGAGAAACTTTAAGAGGAAAGCTAATTTTTTTATAAAGCTAAATGTGGTTATATAAAGCGTCTCTTTGTAAAAACGTGCCACAATTTATTTAGGTCTCTTTGTAACAATGCGTGTATATCTCTAATTTAACAAAATTATAATATCAATATTTAAAATTTTTCTTTTTAATAGTAACCATATTTTCACGAAGGAAGTACCACATCAACATAAGATCATATTTTGCTAAAAAAATGCCGTACCATCGTTGTTCTAGGTCTTTTAATGCTAACTATACAATAAATCAATAACGTGTCACACTTAGGGGGTGTTTGGATCCCCTTGGCAAATTGGCAAAAGAGCAGAAGAATTGCTATTTTTTGACAAATGGATCTAAACATGCAAGGCAAAAAATGGCAAAAGAGTAAAAGTTTGTCATTTGCCCTTTGCCACTTTGGAGTGACAAATAAAGACAAATAGAAAATCCTTCCACTCATATATCTTCCTCCTATGCATGACATGTGAATGAGAGTGTAATTATTAGGGGTATAATTGTCTTTATATATGTCATTTGCCAAGGGATCCAAACACTAGGAATTGACAAAAGATTTGCCAACTTTATTTGCTATTTACCATTTACTAAGGGATCCAAACATGCCCTTAATATTACCCCAACTTCATTTAAGAAAATACCATCATGTCAACGATTTTCTAAATTTTATGATTCGAGATTGAATTCTTCTAATTTCACAATTACATTAAGCTTCTGGCTACTTATGCTTCTCCCTCCTTATTAATAAATAGTTTTACCCCTTCTTTCTCCACATTAAATATAGCCATAAAAAATGATAGTTCCACTTCAATACCCAAAATATCTTACTTAATAATACCTTCATAACAACATGCTACAAACCATGACACCTATGTGAAAATAACGAAGCCACAGATTTGTCCTACCTACATTGTTTAAATAGTTATTTTGTTTATTTAGTTTTATCTTATTTTAGCTTATTCTCTTTCATATAACGTTATTAAATCAGCTAAAATCAATCGTTTTTTCTTCCAGCAGAACACGCCTGGCAATACTCTATTCTATGGATGAAATGAAGTATCTATCAACTACTCCGTATAATACAACGACAAAATACAGGCACTGCGCGGCTTTTGCCGCACGCCTTTCTAGTGTTCAACTCATGTTTACAAGATGGACTGACTTTTAATCCTGTGAGGGGCCTGACTCTTGAGTTGATTTGCTGCTCGCGCTAGGTGGTCCGAGCGGAATGCCCAAAACTTTGGACCATTCGAACTCGACTCTGGACCATTCCGCTAAACCCATCAGAAGGAAATAGTGAATGTCGAGCCCACGAGTTGAACATGCCCACCTACCTACTATGGCCTATTGAAGCCTGTTGGGCCATACGCTGCCTAACGTGAACTGTATCACTATTTTGTTTTTCTTTTGTGACTCACAAATTATTTTCTTGGGGTTTTCTCGATTAATAACTTCCACTGTTCACGAGGACCTCCAATCGAGAGACCACTCAGAAGCGAAGCGAGCCAGCAACTCCAACTCTTGCAGGGCAGGGTAGCATAGCATGCAGTTGCCATTGCATCGTCGGCACCGGGAGCCATGTGGAACCTGCTCCCCGTCCTCTTCCTCAGTTCATCCCTGCTCGTCGCCACGACCAACGCCGCCGACCTATGGTACACGGAGTGCTCGACAAACCTGAATTACACGCGCGGCAGCACGTTCCAGGCCAACCTCGACGCGCTCCTATCCTCCCTCCCAGCCGCCGCGGCCGCGTCCTCCGGGTTCGCCGAGAACGTCACCGGCGCCGCGCCCGGCCAGCAGGCGTACGGCCTCGCGCAGTGCCGCGCCGACTTCGACGCCTCGGCGCGGCACATGGCCGCCGCCTGCCCCGGCCAGAAGGAAGCCATCGCCGTCTACGGAGAGTGCCTGCTGCGGCACTCCAACGCGAGCTTCTTCGGCGCGCTCGACACGTTGGTGAGCTTCCGGGGGTGGAACCCCCAGAACGCGACGCAGCCGGAGGAGTTCAGGTCGCGGCTGGGCGCGCTGATGGGCAACCTCACGGCGAGGGCGGCGTTCGCGTCCCCGCGGATGTTCGCGGCCGGGGAGATTGCCGTCACGCCCCTCGTGAACATCTTCGGCATGGCGCAGTGCACGCGGGACCTCGCCGCCGATGACTGCAACCTCTGCCTCGTCAACGCCGTCACGTTCATCCCGCGCTACTGCGACGGGAAGCAGGGCTGCCGGGTCGTTGGCCGGAGCTGCTCCGTCAGGTTCGAGGTGTACCCGTTCTACAACGTGCAGGTCGCCCAGGAGGCCATGGCCATGTCGCCGGCCGCGGCGCCCCCGGTTCCCGGAGGCGGGCCGATCAACGGCAGCGACCACTCCGTGCCCGGGCACTCCGGTGAGTCAACGTCTTCGGTCTCCTGTGCTGTGCTGTCCCTTGCTAACGCGTTTGCTTTTGCTGCGTTGTCCAGTATCCGTAACATACAATCCACTAGTGTCGACTGTCGAGGGACCACTCTTTTTCTTGCTTTGGACATTTTCGATTCTTGTTTCAATCTTTCCGTCTTGACTCTTGACAGCACCAAAATGGCAACCTAGTTGAAAGTTGACTCCAAAACATGAGATATGTTCACCCATTTATACGCTATATAGAAAAACAAAAACGTGATGTTTTCTGTGGTATAGTGAAATTTCAGCAGTGTTGGAATTTCTAGTAACATATTATGTCCTTTCTGATTCTCAGATATTTCTAAAAAAAAAACTAAAGAGTATTCCCTCCATTCCAAATTATAAGACATTCTAAAAATCTTAAAAACTCAAAACATATCAAATTTGATTAAACTTATACAATAATATAATAATATTTATAAATATCAAATAAGTATTATTAATTTTTTTATCAATTATATTTTTTATAATATATATATTTGATATGATAAATTCTTAGAAGTTTTTCTATAACTTTGGTCAAACTATATGTTTGAACTTTCTAAATTTTTTGAAATGACTTATAATTTATGATGAAGCGAGTAATTTAACAACAAAATAAAAAAGACACTTTCTATTGATTGATTTTTAATTTATGGGGTCTAAACATGCCTAGACATAGTGACTCCTCTCGGTAGAATTTTCCACGGCGGCAAACATTGAATGGTTCTGGCCCTGAAGGAAGTAATCGCGGTGAGGACGTAATCCCTAGTCCTGTCACTTTCCTTAGGCCAACCGGCTTACGCGTTTGATGTTTGATAGTTGACGCTGTGGCTCTGAACTCTGCTGCTGCCGCGGCGCACAGCGCACTCACGTGTCCATCACCCATGTCGGACATGCTAGCTAGGAGCCGGTGCTGCTGTTCTTTGGACTTGCTGGCGTCTTGAACTAGGCTAAACAGTTGGTTGAATTGTTTCCACCCACTTCTTTTGAAAGGCTAGAATAAAGTCTTACTGTAGAACAAAACTTTGAAATAGCTTCTGTCGTGAAATTTGGACGAGCGATGTGATGGTGGAGCCAGAAATTATATACAGGGAGAAGAGGGTAGCGAAAAAAGATCTAACTTATGGTGCGTTTGGTTTGCTGAATTGAATGAAATTGGATGAGATCATTCATGGATGAGTAGTGTTTGGTTGAAGGACCGGATAGAATTGAATAATATCAAAAAGGAATATGCTGTGAAGATGCTGTATTTGTTGGCCCCCCAAAATATCACGGACCAGCTGCTCCACGCGCCCGCCCGTCCGTGACTAGCGAAGCCTCGTGCTTCATCTCACCCTCCCGTTCCTCCGATCCAACGGATATTCTTCCAACCAAACAAAAAAAATGGTTGGTCTCATTCATCCAACCAAACATGCATCATGAATATCCTGATCCCTATATTCATGAATCATTACATCCCATACAACTTGGTCCTCCAACCAAACGCATCCTTAGCTAGGTTCCTCGTCTAGATTATGTAAATTAATTCATCGACCTAATATGTGTGCTTATTTTCTTATATATTATAGGATCAAAGACGTTATTTTTTTAGTGGTAAGCAACAACTTAACATCAATTTGTCTATGGTAATTTCGTAAACCTTGAGATATCTCAGTCTTTCTAAGGTGCTTTTGTAGCATTATCTAGTTGTATTTTCCACTTTGACTAACAGGCCCTGGTCTGGCGGAGCCCTCTCCCGCTGGGGTGGAGGCTACGGGTTCTAGGCCGGCGGTGCCCTCTCTCGCCGGGGAGGGGGGCCCCCATACCGGCAACTACATGTACGTTGCTCCTTCCACTGGGGGGGCTCCGCCTCCAGGCGAGGCGCGCCTCGTCGCTCTGCACTCTGTGAACGAAGACCTGGCGATCCCACCTCCGCCGAGCCGCACGTAGCGGCCGCCTGCGTCCCCTGCTACCCGTGCTAGGGAGCCGCTCCTTGAGATGGTCGTTATCCCCCGCTCACTCGCTCTGCAACAGGCGGAGGATGAGCTGTCGGGTTTGGCGCTCGTGGCCCTGGTGCTCGGCTCTCGGCCGCAGGTGTCTACAGCCATGGTGCACGCTCACCTGCGCCAGTTATTCGGCTTGGGAGATGACCAAGTCTTCGTGCGTCATTTCTGGCCGGACGACTTCCTGGTCAGATTCCGGCAGCGCCAGGACCTTGAGCTAGTCCTGGGGACCCCGCCGTCTATTGTTGCTGCTCTCCGCCTACGATGGCGGCCATGGTCGCACCTGTCCATGGCGTCGGCTGGTGCGTTCCGGTTCCGCGTTCTGGTCGGTCTGACGGGCATCCTGGCGCACGCTCGGTCGGTGGAGACAGCCCAGATGATTCTGGGATAATCATGCGTCCGTGTGACTTTGGCCGACGAAAGATTCCGGCAGCGCCAGGACCTTGAGCTAGTCCTGGGGACCCCGCCGTCTACTGTTGCTGCTCTCCGCCTACGGTGGTGGCCATGGTCGCACCTGTCCATGGCGTCGGCTGGTGCGTTCCGGTTCCGCGTTCTGGTCGGTCTGACGGGTATCCTGGCGCACGCTCGGTTGGTGGAGACAGCCCAGATGATTCTGGGATCATCATGCGTCCGTGTGACTTTGGCCGACGAAAGATTCCGGCAGCGCGAGGACCTTGAGCTAGTCCTGGGGACCCCGCCGTCTACTGTTGCTCCTCTCTGCCTACGATGGCGGCCATGGTCGCACCTGTCCATGGCGTCGACTGGTGCGTTCCGGTTCCACGTTCTGGTCGGTCTGACGGGCATCCCGGTGCACGCTCGGTCGGTGGAGACAGCCCAGATGATTCTGGGATCATCATGCGTCTGTGTGACTTTGACCGACGAAGCCGCCATCGCCAACCCTAATGATGATCGGGAGCTTTTCGTTGTTGCATGGTGTGCGCACCCCGACCTCGTGCCAGACGAAAAGATCATAACAGTTCCAGAGATGGATGAAGACCATGATGGAGGACCGTCGTTGTTCCTACGTAGAGAGGAGCTCATCCAATGGGAGGTCCCGGCTCTGAGGTACCTTGTTCGTCTGCGCATTGTGGAGTACCAAGATTGGCTCACGCCTCCGCCGTCTGATGATGATGGGGAATGCTACGATGGTCCGGGCGACGACTCCGACAGTGGGGACAACAACTTCAATGGCTACCACCCCAGCGTTCAGCCGAGCGACGCCGGCGGTTGTCACACCCGGTTTTAAGAACAAAACCAGATTTACACCATATGTGAGCCCAGGAAGTCAAATCTCACATATAGCCACAAATTAAGGAAGTATCAAAAGACAATACTTAAATACATAACATATAAGGTCAAAGGATAACCTCAACACAGCGAACAGCGGGAAGACAACTCCGAACTTCAGGTGAAGACTCCAACTTCACATGCACAACTGACTGGTTGATCACAAGCCTAACTCCTTTAACTGTTGCTCTTTGCAATCTGATATGTTTGATAAGGCAAGGGTGAGCACTTAAAGTACTCAGCAAGAATAACATAGGGTTATGAAGCTCAAAAGGCTGACACTGGCTTACTGCGGTTGCTTTTAACTTGGTCAAGTTTTAACAACAATTAGATTTAGTTATGCTTAACCTAGTTGGTAACCACATGATCATTAATAAAACAATCTCATATATCATATATCCAAACTTACCATCATAAGTTGTTCAACAACAGGAGTATCTAACATTGTGAGTTTTCCAGGCTGCTCGTGACCGTGAGCATGGCTATCATGATAGATTTACACTCTGCAGAGGTTATACACTTTACCAACAAGCCGTGTAGCCCATATGCCCGGGACGGCCAATCCCAAAACACTTCCAAGGTGAGCGGGCAGGGTACACTATGAAGTCTTTCAAAATTCTTCCCAACATGTTGACAGACCCTACGGACCCAAGGGCAAGGGGTATGTAAAGCCTCTACTCGATGGTACCTTTCGAAGCGGTAACCACCCTAGAACATGCCCTACAACCAGCTCGGCAATGGTGCCTTTCACGAACTGCCAACATGCTAGTACGAATCTTTATACTTGACTAAAGCCAGAGCCATTATAGCACTCATGGTTGCATTTGAATCCCAGCTTTTGCCCTACAGTGGGGTCCTATTCCATGTTGCTATAAAAGCCAATTTTATCTCATCGTTGCATATATCATTAATCAATATTCGATTCAATATTCATCATGTAAAGCATAGCAGAGCTACCCATATGCATAGAAACCCTGGTGACAAGGTACAAGGTAACAAAGCTATGATATAGATCTAATAGGAATCAATTGAGACACATGCAATCATGACTAGATGAATTATGGTGAATAGGACAACAAGGATGATCCCATGTTAAACTTTCCTTAAACTCTTAGATCCTTTCTTCACTTGATTCTCGATCTTCTGATAACTTCTTCTTGATCTCCACGTAAATCTCACCGATTGGACAAGATCATAAACACCACACAAGCATCTGAACAATCATTCAAAGAATACAATATATCTACTTTAGAACAATACACCAATCAACGAAAAAGGTTTAAAAGAAATCTACGTATTGCTACGATCACGCAGACGCGAGAATCACGCTAATCGGATCTATAAAGGAAAAGAAACGACTACCGAAAGATTAGCTTTTATAAGATAATTAAACTTCATTTATTTTATTTAAAAAGCATATATTGGATACTTCAGAGAAATACCCAAATTAAATTAAGTCACATTACTTTGCTTTGTAAAAACAAGATTAAACTAAGTATGTTTTCTTTTATGAAAAGCCGAGGTGGAAAACCCTAATTGATTTTAATTGGAAAACCATTGATTATATAGATTAATCAATTATCATTTTATTTCAGAGAATAAAACATATTTAATATTGTTACTAACAGGTAGATCTTATCGTTACGAAACCAATGCAACTCGAACGGGACAAAACAGATCTAAAACGAATAAACTATAGATTAAACAAGATTTTAAAAAGGGCGAGATTAAAGCATTAAAAGAATTAATTTACTTTGATTTTCAAAAATAATTAACATAGATGAAAACTATACTACTGGATAGAGCATAAAACTACGAATCTAACGCAACTTGAACGGATCGATTTGGATTAAAAACAAAGAAGTTATAGGGTTTTGAAATCGGATGGCAAATCTGTAAATAGGGATTTTCATATAAAACCGAATTAAACAGATCTAAAAAGAGAATACGCTTTCCAGAGGGGAAAACGTAAACGTGAAAACCGCTTTGGATGGAAGGGATACACTACGACGAAGAGAAAAACAAGACGAACCTTGTAGCACCAGAAAAGCTCGCCGAAGAGTTCGCCGGAGTTGACCGCCAATGATATGATAGGAAGAGAGAAAACTATAATTTACTACACGAGAGATTTCCCAAACTAGGGGCTCCTCTTGCGGTAGTTGTGGTGTGCTTTGGCAAGAAGCTGATTGATATATATAGGGAGAAAAACTCTCTACATGTTCATCAACTGACGATATGGTACTAATTGATGGTGCACTTCCACATTTACTAATGGGCCAATTAGACATAAAAGCTCATTAGTAAATAAATGCATGGACTTTTGAGATTTATTAGGATTATTGCACATGGGCTTTGAGGACCGGTGGGAAATTGAGATATTTATTATATATTTTCGGAATAAATTATTTTCGTGAATAAAATAATTCCAGAAAAGTCTAGAACTAATATTTATGTCACGAAAAATACTCCGAAGTCTCCAAAAATTCTGGGAAAATTCTCGGAGACACTTTGGAATATTATGAACCCAAATAAAGTATTTGGAGCTCACGAAAAGATATTTTGGAGCATCTAAAAATTATATTAAGCTCATAGAAAAATGAGAAAAGGTTCTGAAAAAGCCAGAAAAATTCCCCGGAAGATTTTAGAGATATTTTTATGAATGATGGACTCAAGAGAATGATTTAGGGTCAAAAAAAATAAAAGAATTCTTGGGAAACTCCAAACAAGAGGATGGAGTTAGGGAACAATGAATTTGATGATAGAAAAGACGGAAACATGCTAGATAGATGTAAACTTGTAAATTAGGTGGATCTAGTTTCGGAATAAAACAAAAGAGAAAATCGGATTTTAAACCCAGCCGTGGACTGCGGGTTAAATACTTAAGATATCAAGGGCTCTTTAGCAAGATAACCGGCCGAAGGGGTATCTTGGATTAGGGATCGTTGGATCTAAGGCCAATGACCCAGATTTGATGGAGGGAGAGGGAGATGGATTCGTCACCGGGGGAACAGTGGCCCGGCGGTGAACGCCATGGACGGGAGCTCTGCTCCACGCCGACGTGGGCGGTTTGAGCCGGAATGGTCTCGGGAAGGATTCCAAGAGGTAGGTGAAGGAGATGTGAGTTCACCTGTACCGATAGGGAGGAACGGAGGAGTACGGTGCGGGCCGGCAACGAGCAGAGACGGGCGGAGTTGTTCTGCACGGTATGCCGAGCACCTGAGAGTAACGCAGAAGGATAAAGAAGGTTAAGCGAGTTCGAAAGAATGTCCCGAAGCTCGGTGATCTCCTTACGGTGGTGGCAAAGCACGGAGCGAGCTCGGCGACGTGAGGAGGGGGAAGGCGCTGATAGCGCGGGACCATCGTGTCGACGAGGCAAAGCAGCCCATGTAGATGGAAGGGGAGAGGGAACCAGGCCGGCTGGGCTGGTTGGGCCAGAAGGTGAGGAAGAGAGGATTTGATCCTATTCCTTTTCTTTTTGTTTTCAAAGCTTTTCTTAAATCCTTTTTGAAAACCATTTTCTAAACCGTTTTGAAAAGCTTTGAGTTTTGCAAAACCAAGCATCACAAAAAGGATAATGCAGAGGCATGAATGCTCAAGCAAAGGTTGCTAAACCCTAGGTCAATTTTTAATTTGATGAAAACGTTTTTATTTTCCTGCATTTTCATGAGCACAAAATTCAAAATTAACCCAATTTCAATCTATTTTAAAAATTCAAATTTTCGGGTGTTACAACGGTGATCGGCCAAGGACGAGGAGGTTTGGTGGGCCCTCTGACCCGCGCATGCAACGTAGTTTCGAGGCGCCGTTCGCGTGTCATGGCGAGCTTCGTGCCATCACAATCGGACAGCTGTTGTGCCCTGTCCGTTCAGGTTCATCCGGGAATCTAGCGTCTGCCCATAACACCGGGTTCTCGGCGTCGTCCAGTGTGTGTGCCGCAACAGCAGCTGCTGTCGTGTGTGTTGACCTCGGCGCACGTATCGACCGGTCACTCTCTCCTGTCAAGCCGGTGTCTGACGACCCCATGTGGGCAGAGGCGGAGCTCGGGAATCGCATGCCGTCGTCCGGGGTTTTGCAAGGCCCGATGCCGGGGGCGGGTCTGCAGTATACCCCTCCCATCACATTTGACTGCGACCTCATACTTGACAGGGGGCAGTGTTGCTTTCAATCGGGTTTCGTGGGAAGAGTTTTGGCGGATGAGGTCGTCATGCTCGGAGGTCGCCCCGTGGTGTGTGGCTCGAGGAAGATGATTAGTGAAGGTCGCCTGTTGCAGGATTACAAAGTGGCTATCGGGGACTGCCATGTCGAGTCGCTGGTGGCCATTCCCGATGGGATGCCCCAGACCGTGCCAGTGAATGACACGCTCCCGGGGCAAAGCTCCGGCTCTAGGGCCAGCGCCCCAGGTGGGTATGCCCTCCCTGAAACTGACCAAACTACGTGTTTGAGTGAGGGAGAAGTGGGTATGCTGGTGCACAACGACCAACCACCCTCGATTGCGGTCAGCTTGGTTGAACCGGTGTCGCCGATCTCCTCACCCGCTATCGATAGGGGGAGTTTGGCTACCGTTGAAGCCATGGATCAACTTTCTCTGGGTGCGTCCGTCGAAGACTTCATTGCCACCTTCAAGAGGCCGCTAGCCCCAGCACTGTTATCAACTCCAAACTTGCGTGCGACTAAGGTGCCGCAGGTCGACGACTCGCTGGACTGGTTGCCCAAGAGGAGTGCCAGGCTGGCAGCTAAGGGTCGCGCTGAGAAGCCAGTCGCACAGGCGAGGCTGGTTCTCATGAGGAAGCTTGGGTATGAGGTGCCCACAAAGCGCCCGGATGAGGCATCCTTCCAGGAGTTCCACGACGCCGCCTTCCAGGTCGCTCTTACGAGCGAAGCGAATGAAGCTATGCAGGTTCTCTTGCATGGGAACAGGTGCAACCGTCGGGTGGTCCAGGCCATCTGAGCGCCATGGGCACAAGTCGCTTTGTTTGTGTTTAATGTTAGGAGGTAACATTAAGATCTGGAACGTTAGAGGGCTCAATATGCGCGTGCGTCGAGCAGTCGTACGTGAGTTCTTGATGCAAGAACGCGTCTCCGCGCTGTGTCTCGTCGAAACCAAGATTGATGTACTGTCTCAGACAATGGCCTTTGAGCTAATGGGAACTGTTTTCGAGTATTTGTGTTTGCCTTCGGTTGGTGCTTCTGGGGGTATCATAGTCGGCTGGCGTGGCGATGTTTGGGCTGCCAGCGTGCGCACGACTCGTTCTCACTCGCTAAGCGTCGTTGTCTCCCATGCCGAGTCCCCGAAGCAGTCGTGGTGTCTGTGTGTGGTTTATGACCCGGTCCTTGAAGCCCTCAAGGTGGCGTTCCTGGACGAGCTGCGGGCGGTGCACGACGACTCCGCTGCAATCCCGCTACTCATTTGCGGGGATTTCAATCAGTACTACATGGCCGCAGACAAGAACAACGGAAGGCTTGACCTTCGAGCCATGCGTCGTTTTCGCAGGATGCTCGATGACTGTCGTTTGGAGGAGCTTTTTTTGCACGGTAGGCTCTACACTTGGAACAACGGACGACGTTCACCAACGCTGGAACGTATCGACCGTGCCTTTGTGTCGATTGGCTGGATCGAGGCTTTCCCGTACCATCATCTGCGATGCCTGTCTTCTGAATGTTCCGACTACGCACCGCTTCTACTTCAATTGTGTACTGTGCCCTGGGCCAAACCCCGCTTCAGGTTTGAATCGTTCTGGGTGAAGGACCGAGAACGACGACCAGAAGGAGGGTGAATGGGAGCCTCAAATTTCTCTCGAAATATTCGGGCCACTCTTCCCAAAAACCAAACCCAGTTGTTGGGTGCTCAACCTCCCTCGAGCAACGTGAACGGGGATTCAGACGAAAACGAAGAAATGAGAGCTCACCGGCAGTGGAGGAAAACTCACCAGAAACCCCAAAGACCAAGTTCTCAAACTCTATGGAAAAGAGGCAAAAACCTAGGCAAAACGGACGAAAACAACAAACCAACAGAGGCTCCGGACCAGTTCAGACTGGACCACCGGACCAATGATGAGTGGTCCGGTGGCTGGTTCGACGCTCTCACCAGCCGAGACCAAAACGAGCAGGGAGCACCCGACCTCCGGACGACCTGCTCCGGACTAGTCCGATGCCACCTCCGGACCAAGGAGAGTGGTCCGGTGCTCACCCTTCCCACTGCCGAAAACGAACAGTAAGTACCCGACCTCCGGACCAGACCATCGGCACGGCAAGCCTCTACTCGACTTTCTCCACGCCATTGACCACTGTCACTAGGCATAGCACCTGCACACCACAAGCCGATAGACAGGCACACATTTTCTTAGAAGTAAACGCTCAAACTGAAACACTCATGTGTTGGTCAATCACTCATCATCAAAACTGAACATCATGGACACATATCAACCATGTGTTCGCACTGGGTTCATCTCGATGGGTTCAGTGAGGTCGTGCAAGATGCATGGAATGCGCCAGTACTCGGAGTCGATGCGTGTAGGCGTCTCGATCAAAAGTTTTGCGCTGTGGCCCGGGAGGAAGTGTGGTGCACCATCAAGGAGCTACCATCGGATCGTGCTCCCGGCCCGGATGGCTTCACTGGCATCTTCTACAAGATGGCCTGGGAAACGATCAACGAGGACGTGCTTGATGCTTTCAATGCCCTGTGGTCGCTGGAGCAAGAAGCTTCCACCTGCTAAACGATGCACTCATGATCCTTCTCAGAAAGACGCAGGCGCCGGTTTTGCTCAAGGACTATCGCCCTATATCTCTCATGCACAGTTTCAGCAAACTATTCGCCAAATGCCTGGCTAGAAGGCTAGCACCTAAGCTCAGCAGTATTGTCGCACCGAATCAAAGTGCATTCATCAAGGGCCGGGTCATACACGATAATTTTCGAGCAGTACAGCTAGCTTGTCGGTGGTTGCACAATAAAAAGTCGCCCACCATCCTTCTCAAAGTCGACATTGCGAAGGCTTTTGACTCTGTCGCTTGGCCATTTCTGCTGGAGGTACTCCAGCACATTGGGTTCTCAAGACGCTGGACGAATTGGATCTCAATGTTGCTGTCCACAGCGAGCACCAAGGTGCTTGTCAACGGCCGGCCTGGGCAACGGATCACCCATGCGAGAGGTTTACACCAAGGTGACCCTATCTCTCCCATGCTCTTCTTCATCACCATGGAGGTGCTCAACTCCCTTCTCCGAGAGGCGGATCGGCGCGCTGTTCTGTCACCGCTCCCCGACAATTGCATTACTCACTGAACGTCATTGTACGCCGATGACTTGGTTGTCTTAATGGCCCCTTCGGCGAATGACTTCAGCTGCCTTGCCCAGATCCTGCAGCTCTTCGCTGGGGCCTCGGGGTTGATCACAAACGTCGATAAGTGCCAGGCCACGGCGATCCGCTGCGACGACGACATGATCACTGCGATCCAGTCCGTGTTCCCGTGCACCGTGGTGCCTTTCCCTTGCAAGTATCTGGGAATCCCTCTTTCCCTAAATCGGCTCAGGCGCGTGGACAAACAAGCCCTGGTTGACAAAGTAGCCGCAAAGATCCCCACCTGGAAGGCAGGATTGCTCAACAATGCGGGCAGACTGCTTCTGACATAGACATGTCTCTCGGTCATCCCAGTTCATGTAAGTATTGCTTGCTGCCTGTCCCCTTGGGCAATCAAGCAAATTGACAAAAGGAGGCGTGCGTTCCTCTGGGCTGTCTCTCAGTCTTGCGTGCCCAGACAATGCAAGGTTGCATGGACTACGGTTTGCCTCCCAAAGGAAATCGGGGGGCTTGGCATTGTTGATCTTCGTTTTTTCGGCTATGCCTTGAGGCTAAGGTGGGAATGGATCCGACGCACGGACCCGGCGTGTTACTGGTCAAGGTTGCCTTCTCAATCCGAGAAAGTCGTAAGCGCTATGAACTCCGCCAGCACGTCGGTAATGGTGGGAGATGGCGCCTCCACAAGCTTCTGGCATGACAACTGGGCGCCCGTTGGTCCACTCTGCACTTTTGCGCCGGCGTTGTTCCGCGCGTCCTCCAGGGCAGGCCGTCGTTGTGTACTCAGCGAGGCTGTTCAAAACCACCAATGGGCAAGGGACGTCCGTGGAGCTACAACGGTCCATGTTCTACGAGATTTCTTCCGGGTTTGGACGCTAATCAGGAATGTCTAGTTGCAAGATCAGCCGGATAAATTCATCTCGAAATGGACAGCGAATGGGAACTACTCCACGACTGCAACCTACAAAGCCTTCTTCAATGGCTGCAGCTCGCTCCTAGGTGCCCGCGAGCTCTGGCATGTCCGTGCTCCGCCTAAGGCCGGGCTTTTCTTCTGGTTCGTGCTGCATAAACAGCTTTGGACGGCCGAGCGCAGAGCTCGCCATGGTTTGCAGGAGGAGGAGGCTTGTGCTCTCTGTGATCAAGCCTCGGAAAGTTGTGCACATTTGCTGCTCGCCTGCTGTTTCTCCAAGCAGGTTTGGCTGCTGATCCTGCGTCGTCTGAATCTCGCCAGCCTGTTGCCGGACGATGAACAGGACGTCGGCATTTGGTGGCTTCGGCAGAGGGCTCGGCTGGACAGAAGCTCCGCACAGATCTTCGATGCAGTTGTTCTTCTGGTTACCTGGTGTTTGTGGAAAGAGCGAAACAACCGAGTTTTTCATCGTGTGTCGTTGACAGTGGGTTTGGTTTGCCGAGAGGTGCTCCGGGAGGCTGATGAGTGGGTGGCTGCATGCTTTGCCCCCCTCAACGTTCTGGTTTCAACGTCGCAAGGACTAGTAGTTTTGTAATACAGCCTGTGTAATCCCGGTAGTTTAGGTTTGTCTGGGTGTCGTGTTGTTGGCTTCTTGCCAACATCACGCTCAACCTCTAAACTTTCGTGTGTGCTGTTGTGTTTCGTTTTTTCCTCCTCTTAATGAAAAACGGGTGAAGTCCCGGTCGCGAAAAAGCTCTGTATGTATAGGGCACGCTGCAAGACGGCCATGAGATTGCAGTGAAAAGGCTATCATCAGTTTCGCAGCAAGGACAGGTGGAGATGAAGAATGAGGTGGTCCTATTGGCGAAGCTTCAACACAGAAACTTGGTGCAACTACTTGGCTATTGCATCGAGGAGCACGAGAGGCTCCTCGTCTACGAGTTCCTACCAACAACAGCCTTGACAAAATCATCTTTGGTACTACATACATTCTGACAACCATATATACTCCTACTAGCATTGCACGCTTCAGTCAAATCACATATAGGACATTCACTGATAAAATAAACTTACAAATTCTGCACGACAACATGAGCTAGGTTGGGGACTGAGGCAGAGGGTCATCGAGGGCATCGGCCGAGGGCTCCTGTACCTCCACGAGGACTCAAGGTTGACCATCATCCACCGCGATCTCAAGGCGAGCAACATCTTGTTGGACTCTGACATGAACCCCAAGATCTCCGACTTTGGCTTGACCAAGCTCTTCAGCATCGACTCCAGCGTGGGAAACACCAGTCGCATTGCCGGAACATAGTAAGTAAACAATGTTTTGGTGCCTCCAATCTCCGAAATGCATTGTGTGAAATCCATGTCGGACACCTGAAAATGTTCATGATGTGTCGTGTGCTTCTGTTTCTGAGTTGCAGCGGGTACATGGCGCCGGAGTATGCTCTGCATGGGATCTTCTCGGCCAAATCGGACGTCTTTAGGTATGGCGTCCTTGTCCTTGAGATAGTCACCGGTCGGCGGAACACGTGCACACAAGGCTCAGGCCCTTCTGAAGATTTGCTTACCTACGTAAGACATACCTTACGACTTTGTTTGTTTCCTGTGGTCTAAAGTGTGGTCCTGTTATATTAGATATTTGGACGTCGATTTGGAATGTTGAATATTGACTAATTACATAGATTGAGTATAATTTGCGAGATAAATCTATTAACTCTAATTAGTCCATGATTTGACAATATATGATGCTACAGTAAATATTTACTAATGATAAGTTAATTAGGCTTAATAGATTCATCTCGTTAATTAGTCTACTTATGTGTAATGAGTTTTATAATTAGCTCGTGTTTAGCCTTTCTTGTTACCATCCAAATATTCGATGTGGCACAAACTAAACTTTTAGTATATAGATGTAAATAAACGTTCTATATGACATGGACTAAACTTTAGTCACTAAACGCATATACCTCCAAGTCATTTTGAGGCTCTGACTAGCAACACTCTGTATAATTGCTGGTGGGCGTGCACAGGTTTGGAGGCACTGGAGCCGCGGGAGTGTGCGGCAGCTGCTCGACAACTGTCCGGCGGAGGGGCGGCGGCCGAAGGAGATCCTGCGGTGCATCCACGTCGGTCTCCTCTGCGTCCAGGAGGACGCGTACCTCCGTCCCAGCATGGCGTCCGTCGTCGTCATGCTGAATAGCCGCTCCATCACGCTGCCGACGCCCACCGTGCCGGCCGACGAGCTGCGCGCGGCCACAGCAGTGAACCCGCCGCCGGGGATGATTGGTCGCGAGGCTCCCATGGCGGCAGCTCGGGAGCCGTCTATCAACGAAGCTTCCGTGTCTGAGTTGCAGCCCCGTTGATGCTTTACGAGTCAGCAAGAATCGGCATGGATGCCGACACGCGGATCGATCAATGGACAACGATGATGATCTCCTCGTTTTGAATTCGGGAGTAGAGATTGTATTCGATTTTTTTTTCCAAATGGAAAGTGTTTGTGGAACTTTTCGTCGGAATTTTTGTCAGACGCTTGTAGAAGATGAGCTGTGACAATGTGGCATGCTTGTTTGACTCAGCTAGCATGATGGTTATAAATGGGGAAAAAGAAAATGGGTCAGGCAACGGCTCTAGACACAACACTAACGCAGGACGCAGCCGAGTCCAGTCCGATGGCCACGTGCATACAGTGTTGTACGGTTAACAACTTTGTACAAAAACATTTATCAACTTGTTTTGTAACTAACAACATTAAATGTAACCAAACATGATTTTGTAACATTTATTATTTGTTGGAACGTGACGAATGAACCGGAAATAGAAATCGGTTTAATTTTCAACATGAAAAAATAAAGCTGATTCAATTCATAGTGTGTATCACAGTAGTAACTCAAACCGCCAAGATTTTGTTGCTCATCTTCCTTACTTTTGAATTTTGATACGGCATTTCCAGAAAGACAACCAAAGTGCTTTGAACACTACATGTTGAAAGGTAAATATATTCCTGTAATTCAGAACCAAACCTCCTCTCAAAAAGAATAGAATAATCAGAGAACTGAAACCCCAAAAAACATGAACCGGAAACATACAAGTCCATTGATCGATCGACGTCGTCCATGCTGATGTCGCTGACGATCCATCAACGCGGCTCAAAATCAGTAAAGGTGGCTTCATTGATGGACATGGACCGTCCCCGAGCTGATGACGCAACCCTCGCACCCTGGCTATCTGTCCCCGTTACGGGCACCCCGTCCACGGTCACCGTGAGACCACGGCCCGGCATTGCAAAGGCTGGGGCGGCGGGCGCCGGCAGCGTGATGGAACGGCTGTTGAGCATGACAACGACCGACGCCATACTGGGGCGAAGCTGCGAATCCTCCTGAACGCAGAGCAGACCGACGTGGATGCACCTCAGCATCTCCTGCGGCCGGCGCCCCTCGTCGGGGCATCCCTCCAGCAGCGGTTGCACGCTCCCACGGCTCCATTGCCTCCAAACCTGCCCATACAACGCATAACAAGGATATTAGCATCCAAGACCCTCAAGCATCTTCTAGTTGATGCTTTATCATGGCACTAACAAGAGTGATCCATACATAGGTAAGAAGATCTTCAGAGGGTCCTGAAGCATGCGTGTACGTGTTGCGTCGTCCGGTGACGATCTCGAGGACAAGGACACCGTAGCTGAAAACGTCTGATTTGGCTGAGAAGATGCCGTGCAGAGCGTACTCCGGCGCCATGTACCCGCTGCATCTCAAAGCCACGATCGACGTGTCAGGTTAACACAGATGATTACACCCTCCCTTGTGATCGCTGCCAGAATTAAAACTTACTAGGTCCCAGCAATGCGGCTGGTGTTTCCGACACTGGAATCGATGCTGAAGAGCTTTGCCAAGCCAAAGTCCGAGATCTTGGGGTTCATGTCGGCGTCAAGCAAGATGTTGCTGGCCTTCAGGTAGCGATGGATGATGGTCAGCCTCGAGTCCTCGTGTAGGTAGAGGAGGCCTCGGCTGATCCCCTCGATGATCTTGTGTCTCAGTCCCCAGCCAAGCACCTGCTGCCGTGTAGGATCTGCGAGTTGAATTTACTGAAATTATTAGCAAACAGAATGCGATAATAGTGATCAGGGTGAAATGATAGTGTTAGGATCATCATGGTGTGAAAATATAGCACCAAAGAGGGTCTTGTCGAGGCTATTGTTGGTGAGGAACTCGTAAACGAGAAGCCTCTCGTGTTCCTCAATGCAGCAACCGAGCAAGCGCACCAAGTTTTTGTGCTGGAGCTTCGCCAAGAGGAAAACCTCATTCTTCATCTCCACCTGTCCTTGTTGCAAAGCGAAGTTGCAGACAACCTCTTCACCGCAATCTCTTGCCCGTTTTGTAGTGTGCCCTGAAGAACATCGATAGCAGACCCAACAACTAATTAATGATGTTAATTGAAAGAATATCAGCTATGTAGACCAGGGTTCCTTGATTAGGTTTTATGTTGCAGGTTTAAAGTTAGTTTCGTACTTTTTATACTGGCCCAAACCCGCCTTCACCGAGCTTATTTTCTTCCGAGAAGTTGTCGGTGGCAGCCCGTAGGGTGCTCAAATCATATAGGAGAGACTCCGAGCTTCTCATTTCTTCATCATCTTCACGTCCTGTTTATAACACAACATGATAAAACCTCAAGCCTAGACATAGCGCACCACACTACTCGTCAAATGTTCTGACATCGTTTCGCCACTTACTGATGCTTGTTATTTGCACATGTTTGTGTTGTTTTCTGTTCCTGTTGTAGAGATAGGCAGCAACTAGCAGCAGCACGAGCAGCGCAACAACGACAGGGATTGACACGAGAAGAGCTGTCCTGACCGTGTGATTACTCCCTGCACATAATTCAGACGGGTGTACGGTAATTCAGAATTGAAGCCATTTCAGACTTTGCCAAGATTAGTCACCGTCCAAACTCTAGAATGGAATTCAACTCTATAGTGCTACTAAAAAGCAAAACGATTTTCACAGCTTGTATAAAGTCGTCACGACTCTCTAAAAAGGTGTAGCATCTCATGTTGTAATGTTTGAAGAAGACCCCATCGTCGATTTTGCCGAGTCAAGATGAGAGGAGTGTCAACTATTACGGCGACGACAACAGAAGAGTTCTGAATCTCAGAGCCACAACAAAACGCGAAGTGACTGAACGACACAAGATCCTAAGTGTCAACTATCAAACGCGTCAGGAAAGTGACAGGACTGCAGGAGGAGACCGGAGACCGGGGATTTGTATCGTGGACTCACCGTTGTTTCCTGGACCCGAGGGGCCGCTTCCGTCGATGAACCCGTCTCCCGGCGCCGGAGCCGGCGACATCGCCGCCTCGGCGTCCTGGATGCTATAGAACGGCTGCACTTCGAACCGGATAGAGCAGCTAGCGTAGATGAGCTGGCCACCCTTCTTCCCGCTACAGCAGCTCGGGATGGACGAGATGGCGTTGACAAGGCAGCGGTTGCAGTCATCAGCGGTGAGGTCCCGGGTGCACTGCGCCATCCCATAGACGTTAACGAAGGGCGTTACGGCGGCCGAGCCGACCGCGAACAACCGCGGCGACTCGAACGCCGCCTTCCTCGTGAGGTTGCTCATCAGCGCGCCGAGCCGCGGCGTGAACAGCTCCTCCGGCTGCGTCGCGTTCTCCACGTTCAACAGGTAGATCACCAGCGACATGTCGACGGCGCCGAAGAACTTCTCGTCGGAGAGCCGCAGCAGGCAGTTGTCGTAGACGAGCACGGCCTTCTTCTGGCCTGCGCACGTCTTGCTGGCGCCCACGTCCTGTGCCGTGCCATCGAGGCACGTGCGGCAGCTCGACTTGTTGACGACGTCGGCGCGGCACTGCGCGAGCCCGTACGCCGCCTCGTCGGGCGACGTTCCGGTGGTGGTGTTTGTGGCAAACCCTGTGGACGCGGCGGTCGCGGGGAGGGAGGAGAGGAGCGCGTCGAGGTTGGCCTGGAACGCGCTGCCGCGCGTGTAGTTTGTGTTGCTCGGGCAGGATTCCGCGGTTGGGTTGTCGGCGTTGGCTGTGGTTGCCAGGAGAGACGAGCAGAGGAGGAGGATGGGGAGAAGGCCGTGCATGGCTCCCGGCGAAGGCGCTACGCTGCTGCTGCTGCTTTCTGGGCCTCGCTATTTTGACAAGTTTTTTTTTTCTCGAGCAGGCTCAACCTGTTTTTCATTAAGGGAGAAGTCAAGCCGGTCCAACAGCGATTACACCTTGGCTTGGTCATTCTGGCGAGGAGCCAGCGACCCTGGAGACGAGTCTCCAGCCACCTAAATCTACTGGATACGAAGCGTTCTTATTACATCGATTGTAAAGATTGCCACCATGACCCCACCGGCGAGGCCAAAGACCTAAACCCAGCTTCCATCCACTCCTGAGTCTCTTGCACCGCCATGACAATAACCCGTTGAAGGATCACCAGCTTGTTCCTGAAAACCACCGCGTTCCTTGCCTTCCAGAGAACCCAGGCGCAAAGGAGCACCAGAGAATCGAAAGCCCGCCGGGCACTGCGAAGAACACTTCTCCTCCTGGTGCTCAGCCACCAATCCACGATGGGAACCTGATCCGGCCTCGACATGAGGTCATGAGCCCCAATCGGCTGCAGCAACGCCCACCATAGCTGCCTGGCGACGACGCAGTGCAGGAGAAGGTGGTCGACAATCTCACTTTCCTGTCCACAGAGGTTGCAGGAGTCATCATCTTGAAGGCCCCTTCGCTTGCGCCTTGCTGCGGTCCACAACCTGCCGTGAAGTGCAAGCCAAAAAAAGAACTTGACCTTTGGCGGCGCCCTCACACGACACAACTCTTTGGCCCTGGTAACGTCGTCCTCCCGAGGAAGAAGGCCCTGTACGTTGCGAAGACAGAGAAGTTGCCATCGGGGGTCCATTTCCAGATAAAACGGTCTGGCACCCCTTCTAGCAGGTGGACCGAGCCTAGGAGCTCCCAAACCTTCAGATACTGCACAATGACTGGGATGGTGAGAGCCCCTGTAACATCAGTCGTCCATGACCTGTTGCTCATTGCGTCTGCCACTGATCTTCGCCTTCCCACCCTTGATACTGCTGCGAACAATTGAGGTACAAAGCGGCACAAGGGGCCAACCGCTAGCCAGGAGTCGGTCCAGAGGCGCGCCATGCGGCCATCCCCCGCTATCACCGTCAGGCTGACGACCGTCATAGCAGAAACCACCCGCTCCTCCTTGTAGGGCAGCTGCGCCCATGGGCACCCCGCGTCAACCCTACGCAGTCACTCCCACCGGAGCCGCAAAGCGAGTCCGAAGAACCTTAGATCAAGCACCCCAAACCTCCAGCTCTTTCGACACACATACCTTTGCCCAGGAGACCCTGCATTTGCCACTCGTGGTCTTCTCAGAGCCCGCCCAGAGGAAGGAGCGGCGGTATCGGTCGATTTGCCCAATGGCCCAGGGAGAAAGGCAGCAAGCAATGGCAGTGTGCACCGTTATGGCAGAGAGGGTTGTCTTGGTCAATGTCGTTCTGTCGGCATAGTTTAGCATTCCTGCCTTCCAACATGGAATCCGAGCGGCTATCTTGTCAATTAGTTGCTGCTCGTCAACCCTTGACAACTTCTTCATGGAGAGTGGAATTCCCAGGTAAACACAAGGAAAGGGGGACAGGGTACACGGGAAGATCTCCCTGACCGCAGCGATCATGTCGGGCGTGCAACGGATGGGCGACACCACGCACTTGTCCACATTGGTGACCAACCCAGAAGCCTTGGCGAAGAGCTGTAAAACCCTCTGAACAGCAACAAAGTCCTCCGGGAGAGGCAGAAGCAGCATGACTAGGTCATCAACATAGAGCGATGTTCGGTGAACAATTTTGTTCCCAGGTAAACGTGTCAGAACCCCCCGCCTGTCTGTCTCTCGGAAGAGCGAGTTGAGAGGTTCCATGACGATCACAAACAACATTGGTGAGATGGGATCCCCTTGCCTGAGGCCGCGTGCGTGTGCTATCCGTCGTCCAGCCTTCACATTCATCAAGACCTTGGTGCTGGCAGTAGATAGGATGAAGGCGATCCAATTGGTCCACCGTCGCGGGAAGCCTATGAACCCAAGAACATCCAGAAGGAAAGGCCATGCCACATAGTCGAACGCCTTTGCAATATCGACTTTGAGAAGCACCGATGGAGTTTTGGAGGAGTGCAACCACCGGCTCGCTCGCTGGACAACCCTGAAATTATCATGTATAGATTGAACTGGTTGCAAGCAGTGCAGTGCATGCAGAGCGGATTGTTAGCATAGGCACGTAGCCCACCAACCCGCCTTGTAAAATCAATGTTCGTAGGGATGTTTAGGCCATGTATATATGATGACATTTTTACGAAAGAAACCCCGCCGACGTAGAGAGACGAAGCCATTGTCGAGACGACGGGAAAGCTCATGGGCTGAGTCGTCGGCCCTAGCACCGTTGTACGGGCGTCTCGCCGACCTAGCGTGCGGATCCCATGTGCGCTGGAGGGCATCTCGGGGTTCATCAACGTCCAGGGACGCGTTACGCACCCCGGTATGCTCCGAGCCTCCGACGAGCCCTCGCAAAGGTACAAAGATGCCGCCGCCGGGAGCATCGGGTTCGTGGAGAGTGCCGCGAAGAAGAGCTTCGAGATGGTCAAAGAGACGGTGGAGTAGCAGCGGTAACCATGGCGAGGGCCACGCGAGACGGCGGGACGTCGTGGTGCCTACACGGCGTATGATAGAGCAATCACATCTGTTCTTTATTCAGTCTTTGCGAACTGAATATTCAGGGCAATCATCGCATCTGTTCTTGTTCAGTTTTTGTGAACTGGATTTCAAGGCAATCGTTTTGATGTCGTTCTTTTCTTTCCTCACAGCTTTGTTTCCTTCCTGGCAACACACACCTCGTCTTCTTAAAGTGAAATTGAGCACAAGTAGAATGTCAAATAGACTTCTCATTGTCAGTCTGACCATGATTATGTTTATTAAGGTCTCAACTCTCAAGACCGTTTTTATTGTTTTCTATCTACTCTACTTTGTTCCTTTCAATCCATACCGATTGTTCCCTTTTGTTCAGTTTTTTGCTCAGGCAAACTATGAGTTGTTACCAATTATATATCAAATAATCTTGTTAAAAAAAATTATCTATCAAATAAAATAAGGGTGCAATGATATAAAAATGGTATTCATAACGGATCACGGATCCAGGCTACATACAAAATATTAAATAGATTACAGACGACCTTTTATCTGATCTATCTTTTCAGCTATTAAATTTGAGGTTCTTGCAAACGACTCCCCATCTATTGGTCATAGACTACTGCTAATTTTTATCTGTCGCTGCTGCTCCCATCGTTCTAAATTTTTAGCGAAGGCAGCTGATAATGGCCGTCCGCACAGTGATTCTGTGAGACAGACCAGCTGCTGCGGCTGAATAAATCAGCCTTTTCTTTTGAGTGACGGTTGTTATATATATATATATATATATATATATATATATATATATATATATATATATATATATATATATATATATATATATATATATATATATATTAACATTATATATTTAATCTGTTATATATTTTATAATTTGAGTGAATTAACATGTTATGGTACAAAGTAACAATTTGCTTGTAATAGGTGGTTGTATAAGACTGCTGTCTTAAATCATCTTAAGATTCCTGAAATATAGGTGAAGTGAAATTTTTAACTTTCTTAAAGAGGGTTTGGTCAAAATTATAGAAAATATTTGTAAAGATTTTTATACAATTAAATTGATATATTATGAAAATATAATTAAGTAAAATCTAATTATACTAATTTGGTATCATAAATATTATTATTTTATCATATAAGTACTAAATTTAAGATGATTTTGACTCTTCAAAGTAAATATATAAAATTACTTATAATTTTTCTCGCCATTAGAGCGTGCTACATGCACTCTAACATACTCCCTAATCATCGATGACATGGCTTGTTTATATGAAAAAAAAATTGTAACGACTTATAATTTGAAAGAAAGGGTATTTTTATAATGATTTATAATTTGAAGGAGAGTGTATTTTTTTTATTGTAGAGAGATTTAAATCTGAATATAATTTGAGATTTATAGCAGAACATGGAGAATCGATATTGGTAATCTGGTATGACCTATTATAAAGGAGAGGGAATAAAAGATCCGGTGAGATGCAGTTCTGTGCCATCGCACCTGATCGTCCCGTCACCGCTGTGCGCCGTTAAACATCTTGCATCCACCACTAGTCCAGCACATCATCTCTCTCTCTCTCTGCGCGCGGGGCTCGCTGGGCGCCTGGCATCCACCGCCGCCATGCCGTTCTTGAGCCCCCTGGGTGGCGAAGACGCCGACGACTTCTACTTCGGCTACGACGCCGGGTACCACCGCAGCGGCGGCGCGGGCAAGAGCGCCAAGAAGGAGAAGAAGGAGAAGGGCTTCCTCTCCTGCCTCCCCTGCTTCATACCCTGCTGTACGTATTGTTTGTCTTCAATCACTGCGTTCTTGGTGTTCTTAATTTTCCACCGATTCTTGGCCTCAAACCAACCAATCCCCGTTGCCTTGCTGTTTGATTCTCAACCATCTTGCTTTCCCATGGTACGGTTGTCAGCCCCCGGCGCCTCCGACCCCACGGCGCACCGCCGCCTCCTATCGTCGGACTCAAGCGACAGCGACAACGCGGCGGCCATGGACATCACCGCCGACCTCGTCCGCCTCCGCGAGCGGTACTCCCGCCTGGCCGTCGGCCCGCCCGTCCGCCCCCGCGACGTCCCGGGCCTGGTGGTGCGCCCCGACGACCCGCCGCTCGCCGTGTCCGCGCTCTCCTGGCTCGGCGGAGACCTCCGCCCGTCCTGCATGCTCCTAGCCCTACTGCCGGCGCTGTTCCCGTCCCTCCCCGTTCACGCGCGCCACGCGCTCTCCGCGGCCGCCCGCCGCCTGAGCGCCCGCGAGGCCGCGCTGGACGGCGAGGTGGCCGAGTACCAGTCCACCTACGCCATGAAGCTGGCGTGCGAGAAGACCAAGGACCGCGTCGCCGAGACGGCCGCCGAGGAGATGTGCAAGATGGCGCGCGCCGCGCGCAGGGCCGACAAGCTAAGGTGGCGCGCCGTGGAGGCCGCCGCCAGGGAGGTGCTCGCGCCGGCGCAGGCCAAGGAGTTCATCAAGGCCGTCGAGGACGTGTCCGGCAAGGTGGCGCGGCACGGCGCCCGCTGGCACGCGCGCGCCGGCACGCTCACGGTTCCCGTCGAGGCGTTCGAGCGGCTGCGCACCAACGCCCGAGCGGCTGCGGACGATGCCTGGTGAGGTGAAGGTGAGCTCTCTTGTGACGATGGCAGATTGATTGAGCCCCCATCTTCTTCTTCTGCAGAATTCACCATGTTCTGGTCATGGGTTGGTATGGCTTTACTATGACTTGGATTGCGTCTGATAGGACGATCAAATGTACCTTGGTAGTTGGTATGATCACTACACTACAAGGGTAATTGGATATCATATGCCTGAAATGTGAAATCAAATACGTACTACGGTACTACCAAAATTCACTCTGCCAATGTGGTTGATCTATATTGTGCGTTGTTTCTGTAAATTGGGTTTGGGATTCCTCGTTTACTAGATGATACCCTGAAATTTGTAACACCGCACAGGGTGATGGAGATTGATGGAGGTTAAATTGATTTCCTCCATTTCAATTTACAATTTATAAGATGTTTTGGCTTTTCTAGATTTATAGTTTTTTCTATGTACTTAAATATACATTATTCGAGACGCATAGCAACTATTAGGTATCGAGAAATGACAAAATATCTTCTAATTTGGAATGAATAGAGTACAAAGTGAGTTATGGAGAAATTGAGGGTAAATTTTAGATAAACAAATGGAAAATAAAATGACAGAACAGACTGAAGGAAATTTTAGATAAACAATAGATAGCATTGTGAAATTAAAATGATAGAATATATAGTGTTACTGGTTTACCTTTTAAACAACCGCTGTACAAACTTCATCCCAATTTAGTACCATTACAAAACCAGTGCATGCATGTTGGGAAATTCAGCACACAAGGCAATGACGGCACGCATGTTTTTATTAGGACAGCTGTAACAGTTTGTGTGTGAGTTACTACTAACTACGTGAAATTGTGAGCTTCAACGCTGCCACCTGCCACTACTGAAATAGTATGAAGTTGGGGCAGTGATAATTTCCAACGGCATTTTCAGAAACCATCAGAATGAGCATCACTCTTCTCTACATAAAGCGAGAAATACCCTAGCGGCCTATCCCCATTGTTGAACAATTGTTGGCTTCTTCCCTGTTTCAGCTCAAAATCCCAAAACATGGAAGACAGTGGTCCATCTTCAGTGACTGCAGAAAAGTAGAATGCTGTGAGAAAAAAAGTAGTTTATCAAGGTCAACATTATTTCGGCTTTGTCATTTTCTTTTGTCAGCGTCACCTGCTGGAGCTAATCTGGCAGCACGAGAAGAAAGTAGTACCGGACATGGGACACACCTTAGTGCCTGTTTGGTAGGGCTCTCAGAGCGGCTCCAGCTCCGGCTCCTGGAGAAGCCCTACCAAACACGGCTACCAGAAACGGCTTCACCGGAGGAGCCGTCCAAAGAGCCGGTGCCCTTTTGCACTGAGGAGAAGGAGCCACTTTTCGAGGCTTCTCACAGCTCCCGCCTGACGCCCACGGAATAAAATACGCAGGTGATGCCGGCGCGGGTGTTCCACCGACGATATGGGCACCTGGGCTGTGCAAGCAGAGTACCAGCGTGGGGGAGGGTGGGAAGGGGCAGCGCAAGCGCCGGTGCGAGGGGACCATGGGGCGACGGCGTGTGCGAGCGCAGCATGCGGCGGCGGCGGCGGCAGCGGCCTGTGCGAGCACAAATAGAGCGGCGAGGGCCGAGAGGATGGGGATGCTTATTGTTTTTTTTTAAGATCGTGTGGCTTCTTGTAGGCATGAGTGATGCAGGCCGTTTTGGGCCTTGGCCATGGCCCATATAATATTGCCCATCTTTTTTTGTTAAACAATATATTTTAAATATAGTTTGCTTTAATCATGATCAATGTTATAAATAATCGAGGTAAGAATGTCAATTAGTTGTATTTTAAATTGTCATGCATAAGGGCAATATGGTCCTTTGAAATCTTTCATCTATTCCTGAAAAGTAGAAGGAGCTGTTTTGCCAAACGTTTTTCATAAAAATGTTGGCTTCTTCAGAGGAGCCATTTCGGAGGACGAGTCAGAACCGGAGCTATTTTTAGAGGAGCCGGAGCCCTACTAAACAAGCCCTTCGTAATTAATTTCAGAATATGTCGTCAGTTCCTTTTGAAGAACTTAGACAATTTGGCCAATGTTCTAGATCAAAACAATAATCTCCATGAAACCAGGCTATATAGCTAACTAAGAAAACAAAACTCCACTTCTATATGTTGCTAATATTTCTTGAAAAAAATATATTGTCAATTAAATATATGTCATTATAATTTTGATATGAGATATGCCAATACTTATCATCTAATTGGGTTGTTGCCATTATAATTTCTCCAGAACCGCCATGTCTTTGGGCATACGTACGTGCAGATATACAGACAGTTTTGTACTTTTGTATATACGAAAATACCCCTTCCACTCCTCATCCACACAATCCTCTTCATCCCCACCCTCCTCTCTGTGCAGGCTTCTTATCTCTGCCCGACAGTAGTCCATGACTGTAACCTGCAGGGGGATGGTTGTGGAGAATGAGATAGTCATGGGAGAGAGGATGAAGATGCGCATTGAAACTGTTGCTGATGTGCTCATGTCCAATTAATAAGAGCCAGATTATTCAGCAATCTTTGGGTATGGGCGTTTGGAGTTGGGTAGTCATAGAGCATTTGTCCAGTTAAACACCATCTCTTGACCTAGCCATGTCATCATGCATGCTGGCCGCATCAGTGATTTAGGGGGTGTTTGCGACCCCGGCCCATGAGCCCGGTTGCGCCCGCGGGGTGCAACATGTCGTGTTTGCACCCCCTGGCCCATGAACGAGCCTGGCTCGCTAGGGTTCACGGAGACCCCGCAGCCTCGCCCCCTTCGTACGTGGGAAACCTCTGTTTCTCTGGAGCCGAGCTCTCTGCGGCGCTCTGGGCAATTTTTTGGTGGCGGCGGGGTGGCTCGCGCGGGAAGATTCCCGCGCGCGCTGTCCTCCGCGCGGGAAGCAAAACCTTCCGCCTATAAGGCTTCCCGCTCCACCGTCGTCTCCCCTTCCTCTCTTTGCGCTTCCTCTTCCACCTCGTGCGTGAGATACCGGCGGTAAGGTAAGGGTACGGTGCGTCGGCGGCTACCACCGGCGGCGGCTACCGCCACCGACGGCGTTCTCTCGCCGTGACCCCGCTCCGGGTGGGACTCCGTGGCGTTGGTATTCTTCTTCGTCGTCTACATCCTCTACTTCCAGATCTGCTGGGACCCCGCCTGATCTGCAACCTCTACTTGCAGTTCTGCGACCTCTACTTCCCGATTTGCATCCTCTACTTCCAGATCCGCCTCGTCTCCATTTCTCCCGTGCCAAGCCCTAGGTGAAATGGTTCCCCATCTCCGTTTTTTGATGCAGTTGTTATGGTTTCGTTCTTGATCTGTTAGGGTTAATGTACGGTTAATCGATTTCGATTTGTTAGGGTTCTGCTCATCTTGTGTTAGGGTTACCACTTTGTTGGGTTTTGATTTCTTAGGGTTTCGAAGTACAGTATCCTGTTGAGTCTCATTTCTAGTACTACATCTTGCTTATTTGTTGTGAATTAATCTGCTCTTTCATGTTGATTTGATATATCTCTGTTACTACATCTTGCTGTGGTTTTTTTAGCACTGGTCTCAGTATTTTTTTTGTTCACTGGTCGATGATGTAGTCCCTAGTATGCACTGGGAGGCATCACATACAAGATGCAGCCGTGGTTGTGTGCCATTTTTTCATTTAACAAGCATGTTGATGCCTAGCAGGGTATAATGAACTGATTTCGCGTTCATTTTTTGTTATGGATGTAGATGGATCCCTCTATGAGCCATGATATGCTTTGTAGGCAGGCTGCTGCCTTGACTGTTGTTATGATATCCTTTGTTTCCACTAGGCTCAAAAGAAAAACCCCTGAACCTGAAACACCAGAGCCTGACCCTTTAGCATTTGCATCTATTAGAGATGAAAATGAAAAACACAGACATAGGACTCTCACAATGATTTACAACTCCACTGATTCTGAGTGTATTTCTATGATCAGGATGAAAAGAGCTCCTTTTTTGAGTTAGTCAAAACTTTTAGAGAGAGAAGTCTTGTAAGTGACAGGGAGGGAGTGTCAGTAGAGGAGCAGGTAGCCATGTTTTTGCATGTTGTAGGTCACAACCAAAGGTTTAGAGTTATCCACCAGTCCTTTAGGAGGTCCATCCAAACAGTACACAGACACTTTCATTAGGTTTTGTATGCTGTTAGTGAGCTTAGGAATGAAATGATCAAGCCACCTAGCACAGTCACTGACCCAAAGATTCTTGAAAGTCATAGATGGAATCCATACTTAAAGGTAAATATATACCTTGGGTTCATATGTTCAGTTTAACCTGATCCAATCACTCACACATGGTTTTTAGGACTGCATTGGCTTCATAGATGGCACTCATTTCTTTGCAAGGGTACCTAGACGCATGCAACAAGCCTTCAGGGGTAGAAAAAAGGACCCCACTCAAAATGTGATGGTAGCTGTCAATTGTGATCTCAAATTCACTTATGTCCTAGCTGGCTGGGATGGTTCTGCCCATGATGCAAATATATTGGCAGATGTAATTGCCAGGGATGATGGGTTTAGTGTTCCAGAAGGTAATCAAACATACACAGTCTATACAAAATCAATGAACTATTAACTTCCAACTCATCTCACAGTAGTTATCTTATGTAGGTAAATTCTACTTGTTAGATGCTGGGTATGCATGCCGCAATGGCTTCCTACCTCCCTACAGGGGAGTTAGGTACCATTTGTCTGAGTATGGGAGCAACAACAGACCAACCAATGCAAGGGAGCTCTTCAACTTAAGACACTCATCCCTTAGAGTCACTGTTGAGAGGGCAATAGGTGCACTAAAGCTCAAGTTTCGAATTTTGGACAATAAGCCCTTCCACACTTACAAAACACAAGTCAAGCTTGTCCTAGCCTATGCCATTTTACACAACTAGATCATAGGCTTTGGCATTAATGAAGTTGTGCCTGATGAGACTACTTTCACTGGTTCTCCACCTGACCCTCTTAACCTGCCTCCTGCCCATCTGGACCAAGACTCCAACAACATGGCTACAAAGAGGGATGTCATCTGCAATGCAATGTGGGAAGGGAGGGGAACTAATAGAATTTGATTTCAGTTTGTTTACTCTGCTATGGAACTCATGTTTGTTTGATGATGATGTAATAATTTAATGGACAAGGCTAAGACCAATTTGTGAACTCTTCTGTTCTTTCAATTGACTTTGCTTCACTTTGATTCAGTTTACTTCAGTTTGCTTCACTTTGATTCAGTTTGCTTAACTTTGCTACACTTTGCTTCACTTTGATTCAGTGTTATTCAGTTTGCTTACTCTGCTATTATGTTGTTACCAATTCTTCTGTACCAGTCCTAGGATGGATGCTTCTGATGTGATGGATGCCCTCATTAGTGGGGCCAGTGCAGCACCTGTTGTAGCTGGTACTAGTGCTGCTCCTGAGCCAGCAGTTGTTGGTGCTGGTGCTGCTCCAGATGATGCACTCCCTGCCAATGTGGTTGTTCCAGTGGCTGTGGGTGGTGCTAGGGCAATGAGGTGGACAAACAACACATCTAGCTTCATTCTTAGAAGGATGTCTGCACTTGTTAGTGATGGCAGCAGACCTGACAAAGTGTTCAAGGACAAGGATGTGAACTCTGTGGCCAAAGCCCTGAAGGAATACTGTGGGGAGGTAGTTAGCCCAACTCAAGTGTATAATCACTTGAGGAAATGGAGGCAGAAGTGGGGAAGGGTTACCAAGCTCAAAGACCTTAGTGGTGCTTTGTGGGATGACTTAGCCTGTGCTATAATGCTTGACCATGACCATTATGTTGGTCACTGCAAGGTAGCAGTTGCTTCTTTTACTCTTTTCTGTTCTGTTTCCCCTTGATCCTATCACTGTCCTTAACCTGTCTGAAACTACACCCTTAACCTGGCAGGACCATCCTAAAGATGCAGAGTTCCTTAACTGCCCAATTAGGTTCTACACTGAGATAGAGGCCATCTTTGGCAATGCCATGATCACTGACAAGTTTGCAGTTGGGTCTGACAAGTGCAGCTGCCAAACTTGATGGACCTACTCTTACCCATTCCACTACTGAGAAATTGCCCACTGAAGCTGGAGAGGGTAGCAAGGCCACACAGTTGCCCTCTTTAGTAGCTAGTGGGAAGAGGAAGAGAGGAAACTTCTCTGAGGATGAGATTTTGATGTTGACCAACATGTCTGATGCTGTGAACAATGTGGCTAATGCTCTTAGAGAGACTGGACCGGCTCATGTTGATAGTAATCTTTACCTAGCTATTCTTGAAATGGCTGGGTTCTCTGAGGATGAACTTATTATTGCCTACACCTACCTCCTCGACAACAAGGCCCAAGGCAGGGGCTTTGTTAACATGAGTGATGCCCATAGGATCATTTGGCTTAGGAAGTTCCTAGCCAAAACAACATGTAGGTGCAGTACATGTTGGTCCTAGGACAGGAGGGGGTTGACTGTTTGAGATGTATAGTTCCTCCACCCCCCTCACCCACTCTCTCTTCTTTTGTGCAGTCTGAGTGACCTTTGGACAACAGAAGCTTATGTACAGTCTGAATGACCTTTTGACACCTGACCTTTATGGTGTAGTTTGCCTAGGAGAGGGTGGCTAACAATTTGAGCCCTTGGCTGTTGGGTTGAACTAGTTATTGTAAGAACTTATTTGTGCCCTTTGTTGGGTTTACTCTATTATTATTGTAAGAACTTAATTGTTCTTGTTCTTTGACTTGGGTATTTCCTGTTATTTTTCTTAGTTTTTTAGTTATTTGAAATTACTATGGGAATACACATCTAGCCTATGATGCAAACACATACAAATGAGGTGGTTGTTTTTGCTATTCTTGTTCTTTAATATTTGGTATTTGCTGTTTGTTGGCTGGGAGCTCAGTTGGCTGGTTCTCATGACCTTCATCTAGTCTCCTGGAATCATCCACTGTTAAGCAACTTTTTGGTGACCCCAAAATTGATGGCAACAGTGGGTGCTTTCGAAGATTACATGAGTGTCATGTATCTTTTCTTGCTGTTTCATTTCATTTCTTTGATGTTATATTTTGGCAGCCACCAATGACTATATAACAGGTTCTAAGTGAGCAAAAAATTTAATGTTGAGGCCAATAATAACTATATTTGTGGCCTATGATATCAGACTAACTATTATGATCAGGTTCATACTAAACATAATAGTCGACTGAGGCATTTGAGTGGGTGATCTGTGCTTGCAAACAACCTCTATGAAGATGCATCTTTTTGCCTATGATGAAAGATATGATGTAGAGGTAGCTGCCTATTATGTGTTATTTTCTCATGACATTCATCTAATCTGTTGGAATCATCCACTGTTAAGCAACTGTTGGGTTACACCCAACTGGATGGCAACAGTGGATGTTTGAGCAGATTACATGGGGGCCATGTATCTGCTTCATATATAAGTTGCAGGCAGCAATGACTATCTTCTACTGCTATTATCTGAGGCCCTTATGTCCTACTCCAAATTGTTTTGGCTTTATGCTTTGTTGTCTGAATCTGATAATTGGTTTCACTGTGTTTTTCAAAGTACAGCATGGCTTGGTACGTTGTCTACTACGACAGGGTGCCTGGATTTTACAGTTTCTGGACAATGTGCAATGCCCAGGTAAGTGATTATCCAAATAACTGTCACAAGAGTTTTGCAACACGGGAGGAAGCTGAAGCATCTTATTTGGAGTTCAGTGGGGGTGATGTTGTGCCTCTTTTGGATAATGCTCCTCCAATCCAACATTTGGTCCATGATGAGCCAGTGCAGGTTAAGAAAACAGTTGTCTTAGTTGTTGCCTGTGTTCTGGTTTTTATTATAATACTGCTGCTTCTTATTTATATCCTCATGTGAGTGAAGCATCTTTTATATGGCCAATGATGACAGAAACCATGATTCAAGGAACTTGGTACATGTGCTTTTGCATTAGCTGGTTACATCTCTTGTTGCTTTGTAGAATGTTTCTGTGAACTTCATCATTTGTTGTTCTTCTATGCTTCTTTCGTTTGTAATTTGTAGCCATCAGTGATATTCAGTGGTGAATAGAGGTTTGTCTGAGGCCAAGTATTGTAATAATCACTAATTGTATGTTTTAATTACCAACTTGTGCTGCAAACTGTGAACCTTTCTGCATTCATCCATGACTGTTTTAAAAACTGCCTATGGGCTAGGCCGAACACATCTGCTGTCAAACACGTTCTGGTTGTGGCAGTTGGTGGCGGTTAGGCTTTGGCCGGACTGCCTACTGGGGTGACAAACACAGACTTGGCTGGGCCGGGCTCATTTCACACAACATCACAAACATGGTGCTTTGCAGCACTTGGGCCAGGCTTGCCCAGGCCTGGCCGGGTCCGGCTGGCCAGGCTGCCCAGATACAGGGTCGCAAACATGCCCTTAATTTCTAGCACATTAGGCCATGTTCGGTTATCTCGAAACGGAGATCCAGAACAGGAATGCATAGGTAATTTGTATAACGACCAAAATAATTCCAGTCGAAAACGGACCATTCCATAAAAAGCAAACGAGACCTTACGGGGGCCACAAAAGCACAATTGACATAGGTCTAGATTGAGAATGGGCCAGCAAAACATGTCATTTTTTGGTCTTAACCCAACCCAACTCTTGAACAGTCAATGTTTTTCCATCTAGAGCTCCACTGCCACCACAAACGGAGAAATGAGAAGCTTTCCCAAACACGAGCCACAGTATCATGGAGTCAGGAGCCATAGTCGATAAGCTCTTCCAAACAGGGGTACGTGACCATGATTCCTGCAACTGATAATATCTTAGGCACACGACGAACAACACAATTTAAATGAGTTATGGTGAACCTGGTTAATTATCATCTTGCTTCCTTTAATTTGAATTTGAATCGCGTCCTTGAATTATGTGTTTTAGTGTTCTTCTAAATGTTTGCTTTCACATTGCTACGTAAATGATGTTGGATATTAATATATTCCTCTTTTTTTAAAAAAAATGTATTTCAATGTGGCTCAAAACAGTGTATAGCCCCCTCTCTTTCAAATAATAAGATTTTTTAGATTTTTTAGATACATAATTTTAGGAAAAATGATGTCAACAGCAATATGGAGTGTCTAGTTATGTGTCGAAATTTTTTATGTGGTTAAATCTAAATGTGACCCAATATACAGTTGTAGGCTTGTAGCACAAATCCTATAAAACACAGGCAAACGTATAGAAATCTGACAGATTTAGTTAAAAATTATTGACAAATAAATAGCAAAAGTCAAAGCAATATATTTATAAAAGTCAAAGCGTCTTATAATTTAAAATAAAAGAGGTAGATAGTGTCTAGTACTCTAAAACCACCATGTTAACACTTAACATCATGCTTTTTCATGCAGTCTTATTGGGTCGATTTTTTTTTATCGTGGTAACACAGCCATACAAACCTACTTTTAAACATAAATACTACTCGGGTAATTCAAAAATTATTATACATAAAGGATTGAACCTAGCTAAAACATCAACCGATCCACATCGTCCATGTTGCCGATTCATTAACGCGGCTCCAAGTGAGAAATGGATGCGCCGTTAATGGACTGCCCCCAGATGCTGCGACATTCATCATTAGGCCATGGGGAGCCGCGCTCCTGACCGTGATTCCACGCCTGGTACTGTGATTCCACGGCTGGTACCGTGTACGCTAGTGCGGCGAGCGCCGGTAATGTGATGGAGCGGCTGTTGAGGATGACAACAACCGACGCCATGCTAGGGCGGAGGTGAAGATCCTCCTGGACGCAGAGGAGGCTGACGTGGATGCACCTCAGCATCTCCTGCACACGGCGCCCCTTGTTGGGGCATCCCTCGAGCAGTGGTTGCACGCTCCCATGGCTTCGGTTCCTCCAAACCTACCCATCATGCATAACGATAAGGATGAAAAAGGTTATAGTTGATCCGTCATGATAGTAAGAGGGATTTAGTACAGTACATACTTAAGCAGATCTTCACAAGGGTCCTAAAACATGCGTGTACGAGTCGCCGATGACGATCTCGAGGACAAAGACGCACCAATGACGATCTCTCGAGGGCAAAGACGTCGTAGCTGAAGACGTCCGATTTGATCGAGAAGATGTCAGGGAGAGCGTACTATGCGCCATTTACTCGCTGTATTTCTCGAAGGTGCGCAATGATGTCAGGTGAGCACAAATTGTGCATGCGGTTTGGTGGACAACGATGAACTTACTATGTGTCGGCAATACGGCTAGTGTTTCTCATGCTCACACTAAGTCAATGTTGAAAAGCTTGGCCAAGCCAAAGTCAGAGATGTTGTGGTTCATGTGTATGTCTAAAAGGATGTTTTTTGCTATGAGATCGTGGTGGATGATGGTCAGCCTCTAGTTCTCATAGAGTTAGAGGAGTACTTGGCCGATCCCCTCGATGATCCTCTACCTTAGTACCTAGCCCAGCTTAGGATCTGTGAGTTAAGTTTAGTTTATCAGCGAATGTCCTGGGAAAAGTTAATTTTTCCCTCAAGGGCATATGCCCCTACAATACAAATCGTGCACACATCTCAGCAGACATATCAATGTTAATCTACCGACATAACGCGTAGGGGCATATGCACTGAACTGCAATGACAATAGGTTTGTTATGGTTGTCTAAATGAAGTAATAACCAAATAGTATTTTATCGAGTGGGTTGTTGGTGGATAACTCATAGTTGATGAGCCTCTCATGTTTCCCAATGCAGTTTCCCAATGCAGTTGTCCAGCAGACGACCAAGTTTCTATGCTGGAGCTTCGCCACTAGGACCACCTCGTTCTTTGTCTCCACCTGTGAAGTTGCTGACAATCTTTTTACTGCAATCTCTTGTCCGTCTTGCAACGTGTCCTAAACAGGCAAAGCATTGCAATTAAATCAAAAGCAATCACTTTAGAGGTGGTTAGTCAAGTTAATTTCGATGTTCCTACAAGTTTAGAGTTACTTTGTAAATGGGTCCAAATCTGCCTTTCTAAGGCTTGTTTTATTTTGCACTCAAAAGTTATTGGTTATAGCTCTTAAGATGCTCAAATTATAGAGGAAAGTTAAATTTCTATGCCTCTACGCATCGAAGGAGGCCCATTGCGTAACCCATTGGATAAGGGCATATGCCCCCATATTATATTCGTAAAAAAGGAATTCGAAAAACCTAAGTCTCAATGTTACACCACGCTATTTATCTTCAACTGTAATATTGACATACTTTTAGCACATATGGGTGCTCTTCAACATGCTTCTGATCCTCTAGCAGAGGAAGAGAAAGAAAGTAACAACCAACCGCGTGACAACGACATGAATTGCAACGAGAAGAGATGTCCGGACTGTGTGATTGCTTCGTACACAGATGCAGACGTTCCTTCAAATTTCAGAATAGAAGAAGTAAGTTTCAGAATAGAAAAGAACTATTTCAAAGTTCCAAACCCGGGTGGACACGATTGAATCGACTCTTTAGTGTAGTAAAAAAACTCGAGCAATTACAAAAGAACAAAAGCACCTTCTTGTGACATGGGACATGGATGATGGACACATTTTGTTTCTTTAGGGCTAAAGTTCAGTCATGTAACATTGGATATTTGCACACTAATTTAGAGTATTAAATACGGACTAATTACAAAATTCATTACATCTATTAAGGCTAATTTACAAGATAAATCTATTAAATCTAATTAGTTGACAATGTGGTGCCACATTAAACATTTGCTAATGATAAATTCATTAGGCTTAATAGTTTCATCTCGCTAATTAGTTTACTCATATGTAATTAGTTTTATAATTAACTCATGTTTAGTCCTCCTAATTATTATCTAAACGTTCGATGTGACACACTAAACTTTAGCCCCTACATCTAAACTGTTGGAAAATAGCCTTTTCCGAACGGGTTACGGAGATGCGACTAGGTGCGAACCACGGGAGGTCTTCCGGGCTGCCGAAGACCTTCACCCGGTAGCTCGTACGCATGGGTAAGAGGAGCCTTCGCGGGTGCCGAAGGCTCACTCGGACAGTGATAGTGTGAGAACGTATTGAGTGAAAACCCCTAGAATCAGGGCCGTTGTCTCTCTTTATTACGGTGAGTGGTGACCCCTTTTATAGGACATTGTTCACAAGGTAGAGGCTATTACACAGATACCCTTTACCTACCCCGGAATATCCTCCGAACATTCTGGGATTCCCTCCAAACCCCCAAGGGCTTTTTAGGGTCCTATCTCGCTTCTCGGCTCTTAGGGCGAATCTATGCTTGTGGGGGGCCAAGAGGTTCCTTCGAACGCTTGCTCCAAAAGTTCTCCGTCCGCCTGGCGAAGGTCTCTGGGTGCTTCGCCTGCGTTGTCAGCGGCCTCGAGCGCCTCCCCGAAGATCTGCCTTCGCGCCCCCCCAAAGGGGGCCGCGCCGAAGACCTTCGCCTTTCTCGAATCTTGCGCCGGTGGCCTTCACCTTGACGCGTAGCCGAAGACCTCCAGCTTCCTCGAACCTGCACACAGGAAAACACGCTCGAGGCACATGTTACTTGCGAGGCCGCGTTGAGCCTTCGCCGTCCTGGGTTACTTGGCCTAGCGACCGCTTTCGGCCTTGATCCACCCTTGGCGGCATCAGAAACTTCGGCCTTCCCATGTTCTTTTGTTGGGTTGTCGCGAGTCCCCTTCAGGCCTTCGCTCTGTCTCGCCTGAAGTCGAGTTTAGGCCTTCGCAATCTCTGTCCCAACATAAACATTGTTTAGTGCGCAGCGACATCAACAAAGTTCAGAGCTACAACGTCAACTATCAAACAGTACTCACTCCGTTCTATAAAACCATGGTTTTGGGTGTTCTTATCACAAGTTTGATTTGATTTATAAATATATATATATAACATTTGTATCTCTAAATAAATTTATTTAAAAAACTAAATTCAAAGATTTTTCTAATAATACTAATTATATATCATAAACATTAGTATTTTTTAATATATATTTAGTCAATTTTTTTATAGGAAAGAAAAAACAGTCTTTCTTTCTAGGACGTATGGAGTAAGAGTAAGGAATGTGACAGGACTGGTGACCTTGGACTCACCACTTTTTCCTAGGCCCGACTGGTCGCTGTCGTTGACGGATCCTCATCCCGGGGGTGGAGCCGGTGCCGGCGACATGGCCGCCTCGGCAGCCTGCAAGTTGTAGAACGGGTACACCTCGAACCGGATGGAGCAGCTCGGGTACACGAGGCGGGCGCCTTGCCTGCCGTGGCAGCAGGTCGGGATGAACGAGACGGCGCCGGCGAGGCAGCGGTTGCAGTCGTCGCCGGCGAGGTCCCGCGTGCACTGCGCCATGCCGTAGACATTCACGAAGGGCGTCACCGCGGCGGAGCCGACCGCGAACATCCACGGGGACGCGTACGCTGCCTTCTCCGTGACGTTGCCCATGAGCGCGCCGTGAACTGCTCCTGCTGCGTCGCGTTCTGCGATCGAGTTCGGCTGGTAGACCACCACCGACGCGTCGACGGCGCCGAAGAAGCTCGCGTTGGAGTGCCGCAGCTGGCACGCGTCGTAGATGAGCATGGCGCTCTTCTGGCCAGGGCACACCCTGGCCATGTCCTGCGTCGAGCCGTCGAGGCATGAGCGGCAGTCCGACGCGTTCACATATTCTAGAGAAGAGGGTGCTTGGTCTTGTAAATAGCTCCTGTTCTGAATTTTGTACGAGCCTCGCGGTCTGTGTAGGGAGCAATCACACAATCCGAACTCTTCTTGTGGCAATTCTTGTCCCTGCCGTGCTGGTAGCGGCTGTGTTCTTCCTCTTCCTCTACAAGAGGAACATAGAAGCACATAAGCATGTGCATGTTGCAACTTCCTCTTCCTCTGCAAGACAACTTTAGAAATTGAGTTATTTAGCGATGGAGGTAGTATTCTTTTATTTCTCGGACCTATTAAGTTGGTGAAGATGGGTTACGTTTTTTTTAGAATAGGTTACGTTCTATTAGATCTTTAGTCTTGAATCTTTAGATGACAATTGTTCACCTTCTTGTTCGAAGGCTTGATTTTTTCTATATGCTCAACTTCCCGTAAGTTTTTGGACCAGGTATCTTCGTTTAGGTTGTTTAATGAAAATTTCTTAGCTCATTGGTTATCTTCAGCTAGTGGGTGTTGAACTTACTTTGTGTTTAGGATCAACTCTTGTATATGAAAGGGTCTGTTTGGTTACAACTCTCTAAAGTTTAGCCACTAAATTTAGGTGATTTTATAGTCCCTAAAGTATCAAACAATCCCCCTAAAGTGTCCAACTAAACTTTAGGGGGCACTTTAGGAGATTGTTTGGCAATTTATGGACTAAAATCACCTAAATTTAGTGGCTAAACTTTAGGGGACTGTCACTCCACAATTATGCATATCATGGCAAAAATTATAATATTAGTTTGTGTCATGGTTACCTCTATGCTATGGATTAACTTGGACATAACACAAAAACAAACAAGTTACTTAAAAATAACACAAATGCAAACCACATAAACACATGAAAATTCTCGTTTATAATTAAACTGTAACATCACTAACAAATTTACACATAAATACATAATCCCTTCGATTTAAATATAAAAATAATAATGTGCAGTCTACTGTTTAATCTGAAAACAAGGGTATTAATTCCTTAAAAATATATTGTAGCTACTATCTAATCTAGTACGTAGTGTAGTAATCTAAACCAGTCCCACATAGTCCAGTTCTACGGAACCCAGCCACAGCTGCCCGTCCTTCTCAGAGACGTCGCTCAGGGTCACGCCCTTAGCCGCCGTCAGCTCCTCCACCGCCGCACCATCTACGTCAAGCCGGACGCCAACGAGATGCTTCATTGGAGGCGCGGTCGCGTCGAGCCGTGCCTTCTCCTGGTTCAATGCTACCCAGTAGCCGCCCCTGGCGTCGCGCCTGGTCCGCGAGGAGCTCGTACTGGCCGGCCTTGGGCCCCTTAAGCCAGTACCTGAACGCCTAGCACGGCACGGTGTGCGCGACCACCACGTGCGTCCTGTCGGTGCTGATCGCCACACCATTGGGGTACGACAGGTCGGCCTTGAGCACGGTGACCTGCTTCGTCCGCGCGTCGTACTTGAGCAGCCGCCCCGTCGCGTCGGCGTTCATCATAATCTCGGTGTTGAACCTGCGTGGGTAGGTGGTGCTGCTATCTGTAAAGTACACGTCGCCAGTGACCTGGTCGACGTCGAGCCCGTTAACGAAGTGGAAGTCCGCCGCTTGCGTCGCCAGAACCTGCGCCTCGCCACCGTCGGGCCCGACCTTCATGAGCCCCATGTACGCGTCGGCTATGTAGAGATCGCCGGTCATGGCGAAGAACTGCAGCCCAAGCGGGCGGCCGCACATGCTCTCCGTCTGCTCCGACGGCACCACGGACGCCGTGCACAGCGGGATCTTCCGGTAGTTTGCGCTGTGGGCGAACGTGGTCCAGCCGACTGCGCTCCCGCTCCACTTGAGGACGCGGCCGTCGGACACGCCAGCGTAGGGGCCCTAGCCGCGGCGGTCAAAGGCGACGCTCTCAGCGCCTGTAACGCCGTCGGGCAGCGGCAGGTGCAAGCTCCATTGCGTGGGCGTGGTCTTGATCGGCTCCGCGGCGCAGAACGACGCCGGGAGCAGGAGGAGCGCGAGGGCCACGGCGAGTAGAAGCGACGCCGCACGTCTGATGCGCCCCATCTCGATTACTTTGTCCGTTGCCGATGGAGCTACGTACTTTGGTTTGATGTGACGGCGAGGCGGGCAGGTAGGTGCCGTTTTATAGGTCTGCGCGGCCGTTTCGAACTCGCACTCGGACTCGCACGCGGACGCGCCGTCGGTGTTGAGTTGAGGACTCTCGAGTCCGAGTCTGTGTCCTGTTTTCGTTTTCCTGGTTCCGATCCGATATGCTGTACGACTTGGTTAGCGGAAATGCACCGTGGCGGACAACGAACTGGATCTGGAAAGTACCTCTATACAGCTAGATAACGTGTTTGCTTTTGAAATTGAATTTGAATGTGAATTTGAATTCGAATTTGAGGAAAACAAATTTACTGCTCCTGTAGTAGTTTCAATGGAAAGAGCAGAGAATTCTGTAACAATCCATCAACGTGCCTCCAAGTCAGAGACGGAGACTTTGTTGATCGATATCGACGGCTCCCCTGCGGGCTCCATCGGCCTCTCTACGGGTACTACGAAGGCCGGCTTTGTTGGCGGCGACATTGTGACGATGCGGTTTTTGAGCATGAGGACGACGGACGCCATGCGGGGACGGAGCTGCGGATCCTCCTCGACGCAGAGCAGCCCGATGTGGATGCACCTCAGCATCTCCTGCCTGCCCGGCTCTTCCGCCGGGTAGACGTCAAGAAGCTGCAGCACGCTCCCGAGGCCCCAGTGCCTCCAAACCTGTCCGTGCCCGCATAATTATCAAAATTGAGTCGCCGTTGCAATTTGCAAGCAGTGACGCGTGTTCTGATTCGAAGGTTTGGTTACAACTTACCAAGCTTAGCAGATCTTCAGAAGCTCGCCGACCGGTGACGATCTCCAGGAGAAGGACGCCGTAGCTGAAAACATCTGACTTGGTAGAGAAGATGCCGCGATAGGCGTACTCTGGTGCCATGTATCCGCTGCATCTCGGAAACACACGGCATGTCAAGATGTAATGTAATGCACATTTGAGTGAGGGAAAAGAAGATTAGGAACTAACTTACTAAGTTCCAGCAATATGTTGTGTGTTTTCTACGCTTGATTCGATCTTAAACAGCTTCGCCAAGCCAAAGTCAGAGATCTTGGGGTTCATGTCTGCGTCTAGCAAGATGTTGCCCGGCTTGAGATCACGGTGGATGATCGTCAGCCGTGAATCCTCATGAAGATACATAAGCCCCCGGCTGATCCCTTCGATGATCTTGTACCTTTGCCCCCAACTTAACTGTTGTTGCGTTGCAGTATCTGAAAGTTTGTTTTACCTCACTTGGTAAACAAATGATCGGGTGATATGATATGAAATGATATATAATAGGGATATGATCACTGATTCATGCACCGAAAAGGATTTTATTGAGGCTCTTGTTGCTGAGGAACTCGTAGACGAGGAGCTTCTCTTCTTCGTCGATGCAGAAACCGAGTAGGCGCACCAAGTTCTTGTGCTGGAGCTTTGCAACGAGCACAATCTCGTTTTTCATTTCCACTAGTCCTTGCTGTGAGATTGTTGATAATCTCTTCACTGCAATTTCCTGTCCAGTTTGCATCGTACCCTGAAGAACATTACATTGAGGTCACACTATCATGTATTCTGTGGTTATTACCGCTGTTAGCAGAAAGACTATTTGGCATGTCCGGCATTTTGCTCAAGTTAAAATTCATGCTGCAGGATTGAAGTTACTTTGTAGACCGGTCCAAAACCGCCTTTCCCGAGCAAATTTTCTTCTGAAAAGTTGTTAGTTGCAGCTCGCAGTGTACCTAGATCATACTGGAGAGTTTCTGAACCTCTCATTTCTTCGTCATCTGCATGACCTGTTTATAAGATCGACGAAATGAAAGAGTCAACTCAAATCTGAAGATTTCGGCACATTGTTCTAAAGGTACGCTGAAGTTGTTTCAGCACATACTCTTGTTTGTAGTTCTGTTCTTGCATATATAGATAGCAAGAAGAAGAAAAAGCAGCAGCAGCGTGAGAGCAACAGGAACTGAGACGAGGAGAGCTGTATTCCTGTCCGTGCGCCGACTGCTTCCTGGGCCTGATGTGGTGGAAAATTCAAATATGTTTTTTTTAAACGTAAAATGCCAGGAGCTCTCTCTTTCATATACACAGAGTTTTTAATCAAAAATACAAGTCCTGACGATTCGGCAACAGTACTAGCTCCGAATATGACCCGTCGTAGTCAAACTGTATTTCCAGACTCAGTAGTATTACGAAAAATAGAGTTAGAAATGGACTCATCATGCATCACCCTCCGAATCTCTGCGATTTCTTCGTTCTTGTAACTTGAGATTCACTACATCCACTGGTAAGTTTGTCTGCAACTTATGATCAATGGGTTCAACAGCTATAACTGATCAGGATGTTAGTCTTATTTTCTTTCTCCTTTTTTTTTTCTTCAACCTCCTTTAGGGCCCGTTCGTTTTTCTTGGAATCATGCTCTGAAAGATTTTTGCCCGGAACCATAGCCTAATTTATACAGCAATTGGATAGCCGGAACGAATCCTAGCCTCATTCAGGAGAAACCGAATGAGCCCTTATAAAGCTTCCTTCTTTCTCTGTAAACTCTTTTTCTAACTTGTCCTCTTTCTTGCTTTGTTATAAAATCTCCTGCAGGGGCCTTGGCCAGTTGGCCCCTCCAGTTTCTTATAAAAAATGACCAAATGGAGAGGACAGAGGACAGAGGAGACCAGACAAACTGACCGGTGAACATTGCCGCCTCGGCAGCCTGGGCGTTGAAGAAAGGCGCCACCTCGAACCGGATATAGCAGCTCCAGTTGAAGAGCCGACCACCCTGTCTCCCGCTGCAATTTGTATACGTCTGAATCTTACTGACGGCGTTGGCGAGGCAGCCCCGGCAGTCGTCGGGCCCAAGATCCCGCGTGCACTGCACCATGCCGTAAATCTTCTCGTAGCGCGTGAGGTCGACGGAGCCAGCCGCGAACAACCGCGGGGAGCCGTACGCCTTCTCGGCGAGGCTGCGCATCAGCCCGTTCAGCGACGGCGAGAACTGAGGCTGCGTCGCGTTGAAGAGTGCGAATACATGGCTGTTATATACTCATGATGTTCAATTTTGTGATGGGTGATTGATCAACACTTGGGTGTTTTAGTTTTAGCGGTTATCACTAATCCTTTGCGAAAGCAAATGTGTGTCTGTCTATCGGCTTGTGGTGTGCAGGTACTATGTCTAGTGACAGTGATCAATGACGTGGAGAAGGTCAAGTAGAGGTTTGCCGTGCCGCTGGACTGAGAGCGGTGAAGGGCGGAAGCGGGGCTCGGACTGAGGGACCATGGGCGCCGCCGGACTAGCTGTGGTGGCTAGTGCCTGGCACTGGCGAGTGCGAGAAGACATGGAGGTAGACCGAGTCGACCGAGTCAAGACGGCGAACGAGCGGATCGAGCGGAGGCTCAGGGGACTCGGAGTCCGACCAGGCGAGGACAAGGTGGCTCGAGTCGAGCGGTTTGGTGGTTTGGACCGCAAAACCACCGGAGGACGGTTTCCGAGTTTGGGCCTCAAAACTCGGGGTTCGGTAGTTGAGCCCAAAGCTACCGGTGGCGGGTTTCGCGGGTTTGGGCCTCAAAACTCGGGCGGAGCTTCCGAGGAAGCGGGGATGACACGTGGCAGAATCCTGGAGGTTGCGTCAAGGCGACGACAACTCCTGGCAGGAAACGGGGCCGTCCATTCAAAATGCGGGAGATATTTTCCGGAGCTTGTACTGCAGTGCTTAGGCTAGGTAGTTCACTCATGTATCTAGGGGGGTCTTTGGGAAATAGCCAAAGCCCGATAAATAGGGGGTGAAGGGGTATCCCTCATTCTATCTCTCGAACCCTAATCATTTGCTCCAACTCTCTCTCTCTACCCTCTCTCTAGTTCATGAGATCCCTAGGTTGTTTCCACCAACCTTTGTAAGAACTTGGTTTTGTTGCGAGGAATTGGAGGCCGTAACCTCCGTAAGCCATAGAGGCTTCGCTTTCGTGATTGTGTCTTCGTTTTTCTTGTGTTCTTCGCGTTTTGTTTTTGCTCTCTCTTTTTTCCGAGTTGATTTCTCTTTGTTGAGAGTAGCTTTGCAAAATCCGTCTGAATCAAGTTGTGCGTACTTGTGAGGAGTATCTTTGCACCCAAGGAATTCTTCTCAAACCTCACGAGCACGTAGATCGGGCGATTTCTTTGTGGCGTTCTTCGTTTTCTTCCTTCTTCCCAAACCCGAGTGTTCTCGTGTAACCTCTCTAAATTGAGCGATGATTTCTTCGGGATAGCTCCCCAACTGCACTAGGGTCATGCCCACAAAGTTTGGTTGCAGTTGGTGATCATTTGGTTGAGTTTTGAGAAGATTTGACGGAGTGGATTCAATTTTCGCGAGGAACTGTTTTTCTCCGGTGAGCGTCGGACCACTTTTCCTCTGAGCTCCGCACCATAGCGAGTGGTCCGGTGGTCTTGACCTTTCCCGTGTCAAGCAGCAAGAGGCGTCGGACCACCCTCCGGACCTCTCGATTTTTGAGCACCGGACCTTTGACGAGTGGTCCGGTGGTTCTGCTGAGGGTTGCTACCACACGTCGGACCACTCGCCATAGTTCGACGGGGTAGTCCGGAGGTCGGTTGCTCACTGCATAAATTCGACAGTGGGAAGAGTGAGCACCGGACCACTCGCCTTGGTCCGGTGGTGGCATCGGACTAGTCCGGAGCAGGTCGTCCGGAGGTCGGGTGCTCCCTGCTCGTTTTCGTCTCGACGGGTGAAGGCGTCAGACCAGACACCGGACCACTCGTCATTGGTCCGGAGCCTCTGTTTGGTTGCTGTTTTCGTCCGTTTTACCTAGGTTCTTGCCTCTTTTCCCTAGGGTTGAGAACATGCGTTTTGGACTTTCTGGCGAGTTTCTCTCCACTGTCGGTGAGCTCTCATTTCTCCGTTTTCGTCTGAATCCCCGAGCAACGCGAGCGGGAGGTTGAGCACCCAGCAATTAATTTTGGTTTTTGGGAAGAGTGGTCCGAATATTTCGAGAGAAATTTGAGACTCCCATTCACCCCTCTAGGCGCCGTTCTCGGTCCTTCAAAGAGGTCACGCATGTAGAGCGGATTCGACGCGTCGGCCTCGCCAAAGAAGCTCGCGTTGGAGTAGCGGAGCAGGCCGCTCTTCTGGCCACGGCACCTGCTGGCCATCTCGCGCGCCGAGTCGCCGAGGCACGTGCGGCAGTTCTCCGCGCTGATGTCCGCGCGGCACTGCGCGAGGCCGTAGACTTGGTCGGACGCGCCGCCGCCGCCGGTGATGTTCTCGGCGAACCCAGAGGAGGACGCAGCCGCGATGGCGGGGAAGGAGGAGAGCATCGCGTCGAGGTTTGCCTGGAACGCGCTGCCGCGAGCGTAGTTCATGTTGTCCGGGCAGTCGGCGGTCATGTAGAAGGTAAGGTTGTCGGCGTTGGTTGTTGCAGCGAGGAGCAGGAGGGAGGACGACGCGCAGAAGAGAACGAGAGGAAGGAGGTTGCGCATGGCTAGCTGGTGGAAATTGGAAAAGGCTACTGCTGCACTGTGTTCATGCTAGTTTATAAAGTTATAAACGCGTTTGACCCGAGACACAACTTAAGTGACAGTGACCTTGTTTTTGTATTCAACAATTATTGTCCGACCATGAATCCATCTCGCAAATTACTAATTAATTATATAATTAGTTATATTTTTTTATCTATATTTAATACTCCATACATGTCGTTCAAAGGTTTGATGTGACGGAGAATCTGGTAAAGTTTTAGAATTTTGAAGGGATAAGAGAGGGAGTAGTACATCAAAACCGTTGACTACTAATGTCATTCATATCCTCCATGTTATGCATGTGCCATGGCTTCTGCTTCCCTTAGTTTCAGTGGTTTTCATATAGTCCTTGTATAAAATTTTATAAGTGGATTATTATATTCTTTAATTAGACAATTACCAAGAAGACACATGTGAGTAGCTGGCCATCACTGCCTATAAAAAGTATTGTTAACCCCGTTTTAAATTATAAGATGTTTTAATTTTTCATATATATATATATATATATTATCTATGAAAAATATGAATCTATAAATGTTAAAATGTCTTATAATTTAGGATATATGAAGTATATATATGATTATGTATTGGAAAGGCCAAAATGATTTGTATCTTTTACTTATAATGGTCCTAACCAAAGTAAATGTGAATGGGATGTCTGTTTATGATCGTTTTGTTGTGCAAGTTTTCCCCCCTTCATTTGGGCTAGCTTCGCCATAAAAGCAGGGAGACACGTGTTGATAAAACTAACAAAAGAAAAATGACAATTTAGTAGTTTGGGCACATCTGTATTGTTGAAGAAATTGGGCTGGCCAGTTTAATTATTTGAACAATTTTTTTTTGCTAGCAATGGAATAATGTGGTATCTGGTATGAAACGATGATTAGGAAAGAGTAATAATCAAATCATGCATTGACTTAAGCCCGGCGGCTAGGCATCATGACTATTTTATTTACTTTGACATCGTAAATATGATGTCAACACTATATGTTACGAATAGCTATGACGCTATTGAACAAAAAACCAAGAAAGAATGTACAAAACATGTTGGAGGACAATGTTAGGAACCATCATTAAGACTGATACTGCGGTGTGGCTCTGATGATCAAAGGATGGAGACATTTTTTTGAGCTAGTGTGGAAGCTTGTTGTCTTCTCTAGTGTCAAATATATACTTCTGTGACATTCTTTTAGTCTATGTACTGTCCTGTTTCAGTTTAAGTTTCTTACTACGTCTATAATAGGGGTTTAGACGTTTAGTTTGTCGTGTTGGTTGTTGCTAGTATGTTTAGCGGATTCTCTTAACCTTTCTTTATTCTCTTCTCTTATGTCTAATATATTCTTAAAATTTGTATTTCTGTTTTATTCTAAGTCATAACTCATCAATATACAAAATTTTATTAGACTAACACTCCAAGACGTGTTACTAGATTAAAAACAAAAAGGCACTTTTATATTTTTTCCATATTGACACAAACATTAAAAACATACGCACACACTTAGTCCTATAAATATGTAAATACAAACCCTAGCTCTATGAGCATCTCGAAACGGACCAGGTATGCAAAAATTCACCATATATAAGTGCATTGTTGTCAATGTGCGTGTCGCCTAATACTATATGAATAATGTCGTTAAATCATATAATGAATTCAAAAAAAAAAATACTGAGTACATGTGGCAAGCCAAGGACGACTTGAGCTATACTCAATTCACAATACTTTTATTATTATACATATCTACTTTTATTTAATAGTATACTTTCTTTTTAAAAAAGTTTCGGTAGCTAGGCTTATAATTGAAAGAGGCACCGAGGCTACGTACGCACACCCCTTTTTAATAGTATACTTTCATCTGTGACCTGAGGAAGTACCGAACTCGCATGACTAGTTGGATAATGATTAGGCTTCACCCTTATTATTTATTAAATGCAAGTGGTCAAGCTTGTGATAGATCATTATGGTTCTTGGTTCGATCCGGCTGGGGTTAACTTGATGGAAGGTTTGTTTCTATTTCCAGCCAGTTAATCTTACTGGAAATGATTTTATAATATTTGCTTATAAGGACAGCTTTGGTTGCTTGGAGAACGTGCGACGGTGTCGAAATGTGCAGGTCGCATGTGCATGGAGAGGGTACATCATTTACGGCAGAGTCGGTCTAGGGATGGAGACATATACTACTAGTCCTTAGCTAAATTTTTCTAGTGTTTTAAATAGCTGGATAAGACATTTAACAGTTTATGTTTCAAAATAGATATAACGGGTTATAGCGATAGCTAAGAGAGCTAAACTGTACTTAGCTAAAATTCTTCACAATTGCTGGAGACAGTGCAAGCTATCAGTGTTTTAAATAGCCTCATAAGACATTTAGCTTTTTCTATGTCCCAAAACAGGAAATATCGGGTTATAGTGACGCTAAAAGCTAAGTCGTTGTACATGGAAAAACTTTGAATCTTTTTCAAACAGAGATAGCCGGAGATACTGAAAGGTATAGATGGAGATTTAAAACCTAGGAAATTATAGCCGGATGTAATAACATTAAGGGCTCCTTTGGAAGGAAGGGGAGTAAAATGCATGGATGAAAAATCTTCCACTAATTAAAAACTAAAATGATAGCTAAAACAATATTCATGTGGAGGCGCTTCGTGAGCTGTTTCCGCCGGTCGCCGACGTGGCCGTGCGCAAGCGGTGCCACCGCCGCTCGGCTACACGGACATAGGCATCCCAGCCGGTGTTTCTATTCAGGTTGATTAGTTTTCAATGTAACACTTCCACTAGGGTGGTTACGAGTGTTTACATATAATTTTTCTGACCCTCTAGGATACTGATAAAGTGTGTTGTATCAAACTTTTTCTCCACCTTAATATAAAAACATAAATTTTTTACGTGATGGAGAAAAAAAATTACCCACTTAAAAAAAAGTGGATATGAAAGGATTGGAAGTTTTCAAATTAGGAGCAACGGCAGAGAACCTAGAGGACAGACACACTCACCGGTGGACATGGCCGCCTCGGCAGCCTCGGCGTTGTAGAAACGGGTCACCCCGAAGCGGATGGAGCAGCTGGAGCTGAATATCCGACCTTGCTGTATCCCGCTGCAGTTTCTATACGCCTGGATCTTACTGGCGGCGATGGCGAGGCAGCCCTGGCAGTCGTCGGGTCCAAGGTCCCGCCTGCACTGGACCATGCCATAAATCTTCTCATAGTCGGCGAGGTCGGCCGAGCCGGCTGCGAACAGACGCGGAGCGAGGCTGTACGCCTTCTCAGCGAGGCCGTGCATCAGCGCGTCGAGCGACGCCGAGAACTGACGAGGCTCGGTCGTCGCCTTGTCGGCGGGATCGCACATGTACCAAGGATACGCCGTGTCGGCGGCGACCTCGCCGAAGAAGCTCGCGTTGGAGTAGAACAGCAGGCAACCTTCGTAGATGACCATGGCGTTCTTCTGGCCCGGGCACCTGCTGGCCATCTCGTGCACCGAGCGGCTGAGGCACGCGAGGCAGTCCTCCTGGCCGATGTCCCCGCGGCACTGCGCGAGGCCATACACCTTGTCTGGATCGTCGCCGATGACATCATCGGCGAACCCCGGCCAGGACCGCAAAGAATTAGCAGGCCCGGATGATGTCCCCGCGGCGGTGGCGGGAAGGGAGGAGAGGAGTGTGTCGAGGTTGGCCTGGAACGCGTTGCCGCTGCCGCGCGTGTAGTTCGTGTTGCCGGCCTGCAGGCAGTTGCTGTACATGTAGAACGTAAGGTTATCGGCATTGGTTGTTGCTGCGGTGAGAAGCAGCAGCAGAGACGACGACGCACAGAGGAGGACGAGGAGCGGAAGGAGGCTGTGCATGGCTCTCTGTTGGCTGGTGGACAACGCTGCTGCCCTGGTTAGCTCTAGCTCATGCTAGCTAGCTGTCTGCTTGTATGCACTTCATTAAAGGAAAAGTGTACAGTATATGCGTGGATAGTCAAGAGCAGATAGAAGACTTCCGGTTCCGGTAAAGCAGCACTTGCAGTCGCAGTCGCAGCGACCAGTCCGTCCCGTTCCCAGCGTGCTTATTAGGTTTCATGCTTTGTTTAGGAGCCGCGGGCGGCGACGGCATGAGCGACGGGAACCACACGGAGAGGAGAAAATGATGATTCCGTCGTTATGAAAACTGGGCTTCGCAATTTTATCATCCCAGAATTAGGATTCGCAAATTTGTCATTATCAAATGATGCACGATGCACAACCTCAAATATGCCCTGAAGGAGATTTGTTGCCAAATGAACTATTTTATTTTGCTGTGGTATTTTTCTCTTCCCATTTTGCCCCTCCCTATCCTTCTTTCATTTACGGGAGAGTCACGACACGGGGAGAACGGGAGACGTAAACCTATTCCCAGTGCCGCCGCCCGGTCAAGCAAAGGTGAGAGGGAACGGATCCCTCCCTCGTTGGCAACAAATCTCCTTCGGGACATATTTGAGGTTATGCATCATTTGACAATGGTAAATTTGCGAATCCCAATTATGGGATGGTAAAATTACGAAACTTTGTTTTCATAATGACAGAATCGTCATTTTCTCCACGGAGAGTGTCCATTTGTTGGAACATCGCGCGCTGCCGTCCTGGCGGGGGCAGGTCCCGTACCCACGTTTCTTTTTTCTTTTTCTTTTTTGAGACTTGCACCCACCGTATTCGTGAACTTGGGCAATGCAATTGTGGAGTCTGGAGTAGAACAGATCAAACGCAAAAAGATTCATTTTTTCTTTATAAAGAAACGCAAAACGTTATGGGTCGTATAGCACAATAGCCTAATAGCTAGCCCAAACAGGCCGAAGCTCAAGAGTTCATATCTAATGGACGCCGTTCGCCGTATATATATCTTGTTCTGAGTTTAATTTACTTGTTCGGTGGGGCTGACAAGGTGAATGACCGTGTACTTGTTTGGTTTGCTTTTTAACCATTTTCGAAATGAAACTTAATTTTGAGTACGTGTTTTGTCAAGAAACTTTAGATATCACCTAAACACGCATGCTGATAAATTACATGACAAAATACTACTTTTTCGAGCCATGAATTTATTTAAATAAACTTTTCTATATTTTTTTATGGGAACTGTTTCGGTACTCCTCTTTTAAAAAATAGCACGGATCTCAAAGCAAACCATCTAAATAATTAATATTTTTAATTAATTTTTCCTTGGATATGGGCCTGGTTCTTTCAAAGCCCAGCTCCATCCAGACCCAAAGCCAAAACTCTTTTCCTCGTACGGGGATCTCGTTCATTCAGATTTCACTTTTCTTTTCCTCGCGTACGGCGTAAAGGAATGGACTTGTGCCGGTGATTTTTCTCGTGTGGTGGCAGCTAGGCAAGGAGACAAGGAGCATACAGCAGCACCCTCCATCCCCCTCCTCCATAGGGGTGTCATGCATTTGGTTATCGCCTTATTGGATAGGAGGTCCGGCGGCTCTTCCTGATGGAAGTCCAACGGCGGCTGCTTTCAAAGGATCACCACCGCGATGGTTGCGACATGCATGAACGGCTACAACGAGGAAACACCACCGCCGGACCTCCTTGCCGACTGCTAGCACACGATGAAACGAGATCGGGGGAGGAGGTCCCGCTGTTGGCGCAGCCGCCGGTAGCCGCTGGTCTCGGGAAGGGCCGCTGTCGTCTCCTTCGATGAGGTAACGGATGAGCGGCACAGACAGAAGTACAGAACAAAGGGATTGCGAGAGACGATTTGGGTTCCATTCGGGCTGGACTCAGGACGGGGTTGGACCCAAGCGTGACCCTGATGAAAAATCAATTAAAAAATGTTTAATTAGTTTAATAACTTGCTTTGAGATCCGTATTATTTTTTTAGAGGAAGAGTACCGGAGCAGTTCTCTTTTTTTTATGAGTCCTAGCTATTTTAAGGCTAAACAGATTGGCCTAGTACTCAGATGTAACATTACGGGAAGATTTTTAATTTCAAAATGACAAAAAAGTATGATGCCAGATAAAGTAAAATAGGTCGTATTTGTTTTCTAGCATCTGTTCAAAAAATTTGAAGAATTTTGGATATGAATAAGTTCTTTGTTTTGGATCGACAAAAGAAAATGAAAGAAATCAAAAGGGTACTAATTGACACCAGCTAACAAGCATGTGCTGACGCTGAGGGAGTTCAGAGTCACCTCTATCCACTTTGATGGCGTGACTCAACTATCCAACCGTGTCATTTGTGATGATGCCACTTAGTGATGGTGGGATAGTGTTCTGTTGTGTCTAGTTAGTCAAGTCAATATGTCCTCTAACGTGACTAAAAAGACAATTTCTGCCGATGCGAAAGTCTTGCGCCGCGAGCACTTCTATTAGTGGACTACTTTGTCCCAAGAGTGGCACAATCAGACATTATACGCCGCGAAAGTCTTGCGCCGTGAGCACTTCTTCAAGACGATTACTTTTGTTGCGTAAGCCTTGGGCCGCGAGCACTTCTTCAAGGTGACTACTTATGTCGTGAGTCGGAGGTTTTGTGCGTTGGGCTCTCCCACCCCTCGGGGGGGGGGGGGGGTCGGGCGAGTCGGAGATCACGGGCGTAGGGAGCCTTTCGACCTTTGATGGGTCAAGCCTTAAGCGAGTTGGGGGGCCATTCCTCTCCCCTTCAGCCTTGATGGGCCTTGTCCTTCCCCTTTAGCTGGACCTATTCTTGGTCGGTTCTCAGTTAAGGAGGGCCTTTACTACCCGGTGCTTATGACTCCGGTAAAATTATAGAGAAAAATATGAAGATTCATGACATTAAATTAATAGATAAACTATGAAAATATAATTGATGAAGAATCTAATGATATACTTAGTTAGCATCATAATGTTATTATATTATCTATAAATCTAGTCAAACTTAAAATAATTTGACTCTTCAAGATTTTTAAAATGCTTTATAATCTATGGTGGAGGGAGTATAATAGAATATAAGTTCTTATTTCCGTTCATGGTACGGTCACTCTCATAGTGATAACTATACAATACAAGATTTTTAAAATGCTTTATAATCTAAGATTTGGGGCAAAAGTTTTCTTTACCCACCGCAAGATAGCAGGACGTGCTTTGCTTTTGCAGACGTGTAAACGCAATGAGGAAAAAATATACTTCATCCATTCCAAATTGTAAGTCATTTCAAGAATTTCGGAGAGTCAAAGTTTATAAAATTTGACCAAATTTATATAATATGATAATAACATATTTGATACCAACTAAGTATCATTAGATTCTTCATTAGTTATATTTTCATACTATACCTATTAGATGGCATACATCTTTATGTTTCTCTATATAATCTTTGGTCAAATTTAAAATACTGTGACTCTCCAAGATTTTTGGAATGACTTACAGTTTGAGACGGAGAAAGTAATAAAGATAGACATTATATATATATATATATATATATATATATATTATATATAATATATATATATATATATATATTAACTAATGAAAAACTAGAAGTTTCTGGTGTCTATGTTCAAGTTAAATATATGAAAAGAGCTCTTGTTATCAATGAACAGGAGAAAGTTTTGAACGTTCATTTATCATCATATAAGCCCAAAAATATAATTTTTGGCGTCGCCACTGCTGCCTTCTTGGACCTCTGCGGAAACGTCATCACTGATTATGATTACAAGGAGTAGTTCTACATGTACTCGTCCTGTTATGTTCGTTTGATTTATCAGCCACCGAAATTGTGATTTTCTCTTACAGAAAATAACCAAAAACAACATCAGTCGACTTATCAGCCACCGAAACGGCCAAACGAACAGGGCGACTGTCTAGCGGTGTGGCTTATCAGCCATGGTATAGTGTTTTATCTCATAATAAAACAGTAAAAAACACTTAAACGACTTATCAGCCATGCAAACAGCCAACCGAACATGCACTCTAGCTGGAGACGTCCCGACTACGTGTCGTCTCCTTAGCTGTCCGATCGGTGTCGTAGCAGAACAATCCGTTTGCGAATCAACGGCGGAATCTGAGGGCAGTCCCAATAGTGTATTGATGATGATTTCTATCCTCATTAAATGACTTGTCACCTATGTAAAATGTTGACATGACAATATAATTAATGATGAAAGAGAACACAACTCCTACAAACGATTTACTTATGAAGAAATCAGGTCTTCACTCCGCCAAATGCACCAAAAAACTATGAAATCGTCATTGGATCAGTTTCTAGTGGGCTCGTAGCATATTCTTATTAGAGGAAGAAAATAGAGTTGGAAGAGAGAAAGAGAAAATAATTATTAGTTGAAGACGATGATTTCTTGTGGTATTGAAATCGGATCAGGAAATCGTATCAGTTTCTTTGAGAGTGGCACTGCACTCACAGCCGAATCGTATCAGTTTCTTTCAGTAATTCAGTGGCACTGCACTCACAGCCGTAGCCTCCCCTCCGCCCAGGTCGAAGCTCTTTTCGCTCTCCTCCTGCGTCCGCCTCCGCCTCCACGCCACACAGGGTAGCGAGCGGGAGGGACGGCGGCGCCGAGCTAGGGTTTTGATCCGGCCACGCCGGCCAGGCTGCGCCGCGCCGCCGCCGAAGCCATGGAGAGGGAGCTGCTGGAGACGTTCGATGCGGCCAAGAAGGCGGCCGACGCTACGCCAGCGGAGGGCGACTCGCCGGAGGCTGACCGCTGCGTCGACGCGCTGCGCCGGCTGCGCGACATACGCGTCAACACCGACATCCTCGTCTCGACGCAGGTCAGCGGCCGCCCGCCTCGATTAGATTGATTGATTGTTTTGGTGGCGGAGAAATCCACTCTCGTCCTGTCGTTCCCAGCGGATGCGTGCGGCGGTGGCAACCTCACCGTCAGCGATATGGGTCTTGTCGCAAGTCGCATTAAATTTAGGTCTCCTTCAAATATGCCTCGTCGAATCGACGGCCTGTTTTCCCTCTCTCTTTTAAGATGGGGTACCCTTTAAGATGATGTCTGGGAGACGCGAAGAACAGGGCCCCTTCGTTTGGAATTAGATCTAGTGGGTTCCTGTCCCTATTTAGGCCTTGTTCGGATTCACCTCAATCCTTGGTGTGGATGAATTTAGTTCAAGTTCTACTACGTCCAAACAGGGCTTAGGTGGATAGGTATATGCTATATTCTCCTTTTCTGCACATTTTGATGTTTTTCTTGTTAGAGTGCTTTGTAGGCAGGGGTACCTGACAACGCCGTTTCCACCGCGCCAGCGGCATTGCGCCGCGTGCGGCCAGACACGATGAGGTGTGGCAGCGAGGAGTTCTGGCGCCCGTGGTCAAGCAAGGTCGCCACTGATGATTCGGTGGCGCCCGCACGGAGCTCGGATGCCACGGCTCCGGCGTCCTGGATCGACAGGAAGCTGCTTGTCGATCCCAAGATGCTGTTCGTTGGGGACAAGATTGGGGAGGGAGCTCATGGCAAGGTCTACAAGGGGAAGTAAGTAAAGTTGTTTTTTGAGGCAGGCATACCCCTAACTAATTTTTCACATGTATGTGCTCCAAGTCACAACTACTTTATCAACTGGTCTGAGTTTGAATTATCTGCTTTAGTTGTTGTTTTAGTTCTTCTCGAATTAAATGTGGTGTTATGCACCTTGCAAAAAATGGTTAATAGTATGCTTCAAATCAATTAGTTTCTCAGGCTGCCCAAATCCTCCAGCTGTTCTCCATCGGTTGTAGTATCACGCAGACTCATGCCTGGTACTTATTTCCTGGGGTGCAAAGGGGTAACCTTTAGGTGCACCTCTAAACCTCTTTAGTTCAAGTATTTATACTACTTCTCCATTTTTTTTTGAAAAAATGAAAAGTAGTACAAAATAGTTGAACTAAAGAGGTTTGGAGGTGCACCTAAAGGTCAGTGGTTTGCACCCCCACTTATTTCAGGCTCCAGTATATATATCTTCACATCTTGGTACCATCATCATAATAGCAGTAGAGAGTATACCTCCAATATTCTCCTCTCCAGAGAAATACCAATATGTCACCATCTTCACATCTTGGTACCATCACAAGTTCAGATGACATTCTCTTCACATGAGGAATCATGTTTGCCTTTTAGTATATTTATTATGAAGTCATATCAGTAATCCTGTTTTTCGTGTATGCTTCAAATAGGTATGGTGATCAAATTGTAGTGATAAAGGTTCTTAACCGTGGCAGTACCCCTGAAGAAAAAGCTACACTTGAAGCCCGTTTCATTCGAGAAGTAAATATGATGTGTAAAGTGAAACATGAGAATCTTGTCAAGGTACTTCCTGGTTTGAATGTTATGCATATGTGGCTAGACAAATTGTCAATTTTTTTCGGACCTCCTCACAACTGTTTATGCACTCCTGTAGTTCATTGGAGCTTGCAAAGAACCATTGATGGTGATTGTTAGTGAGCTACTACCAGGGATGTCACTGAAAAGTTATCTGCACAGCATTCGGCCTGCCCAACTAGATACACACACTGCAATCAGCTATGCACTGGACATAGCTTATGCAATGGACTGTTTACATGCCAATGGTATAATACATAGAGACCTGAAGCCTGGTAAGGATGCTTAAGCTATTTGACTTTTGGCATTCTATAATTTTATCCTTTAGTTGCAGCTTTCCTGTCTCTGTATGTCCATTTGAGTGTGTTTTGTATTGCCAAATTATTGTCTTTGATCTTTAAATAGATTATCTTTAGCCATTCAAAATTTTTAGTGAGGTATTTGCATTATATGTGTGGTCATTTTCCTCACTTATTTTAAGACCTACTGGCTATGTATTTGAATATTCCCAACTCTATATGAGCATGACAGCACCAGCCTTAGTTTCCTTCTTATGGTTCTACTTCAAAATGTTGCAATCTGTTTGGTCTTTAGTTTTGCTTCCTTGACCTTCTTGGTTCCTCTAGTAGTTGGTGTTTACGTTGCTTTAAACCCCCTATACTTATTTTATTGACATTTGTGCAGATAATTTATTGCTTACAGCAAATCGTAAGAAACTGAAACTTACTGATTTTGGACTTGCACACGAAGAAACTGTGACTGAAATGATGACGGCTGAAACTGGGACTTACCGATGGATGGCTCCAGAGGTTGTAAACACTATTTTCTGCATTAACTTAAAGCTAGTGCAATTACATACTGAAACCCAAACCACTGAATTTTTTTTTGCTCCTGTAGTAATGTGCTAGGCTGGTAGCTGTATCATCTTTTGATGGTTTTTGGTACCATTTATGTAATTAAAAAAGGACACTCTAGTACTGATCTGTGCAAAGGGTAGCTCATATTCTTTCTTTATGTGATTGTGCAGCTATACAGCACAGTCACACTTCGACGTGGAGAGAAAAAGCATTACACAAATAAAGTGGATGTGTACAGCTTTGGTATTGTTTTGTGGGAATTGTTGACCAATAGAATGCCATTTGAAGGCATGTCGAATCTACAAGCTGCATATGCTGCTGCTTTTCAGGTAAAGATGGAAATACTGTTGCCTATACTTGCAAAAGTTAGTAATGCCTTCTTTTGTGCATATGTTGCTGCTAAGAAATTGTTTGCGCTTGTATGCTTAAATTTCTCATCGAAGGACTTGCTTGTCTGCCAAAAGTGTGAAGGTTAAAATGTTAAAACATTAAATGACAAAAAAAATGTTCCAAAGAAGCATTGTTCTGAATTTGATGGTGTCATCGAAGGAAGCTTTTGGAATTTCAAATTCTTACCCTTACGTGTCATGATGATGACTGGTCTACTGAATTTGTTGTACATACACTGTTTGGAATTGAAGAACTGGGTGTTAACATATCTTGATAGTAGTTTCCATGGGAACATGTATCATAGCATCATCCAACTGGTTTACATAACATCATTGCTTTTCTTTAACAAATCTCCATTTTATCTTGTAATAATTTGAACAAACTCATACCTATAGTAGCTATTTGTGACATTATTTTTTCAGATGCACTACACTGTTGTTCTTGATTGCAGTCTACTGATGCGGATAATATTTTTCTCTTGTTAACATCAACAGCAAAAGCGCCCAGCTCTCCCTGAGGAGACCCCCAGGAGCTTGTGTTCATAGTACAATCATGTTGGGTCGAGGATCCTGCCATACGACCCAGTTTCAGCCAGATCATCCGAATGCTTGAAACTTTCCTGATGGCAATACCTCCGCCTCCGCTTTCAAAACCAAACGAAGATGAGGAATTGGAAGAAACGAGGTCATCACTGAGCAGTAGGAGCTCCTCTAGCTCCTCGCTCGTTTCTCGTGCCACAAGCAAGTTCTCGGTCGTCTGCCACCTCTTCGCCTCAAAGAAGACAGGCAATGGGAAGGCGTGATGCGCCATGCCCTGAGACGTTTTCCTTCGGTGCTGTAAAGATGCTAGCCTAGGTGACGCCTAATACAATAGGGAACCTGTTCTGTGTAGAGTTTGTTGTGTGTAGAGTAGCTGTTGTATAGATGATACAAAAGGAAAGTTGAAGCGCAACTTTTGCAAGCTATTATGTAGCTCGCAGCTGCTTAACTGGAACCTGTCCATGCTTGCCATCGGGCATCCATCCCCTTCATTGCACTGCATGTCTGCATATTTGACGCCACTGCAATGAAACGAATGGCAAATGATATCCAAATAAACCCTGACAGGATGATTCTACGGTACAAGTCAATATAGAGCATCAAACCATTTCTTTTAACACGATGATATACAAAAGTGCTTACTGTTTACTTGTTGTTTATTCAAATTATAGTATTCAGTTCACTATACCTTTCGAAAGTTTTGCTGATATATATGATCGGAGAAATAAAATTCAAAGATGTGATATTGGGGGGTCTTACATATAGTCAACAAGTATATTGAATTTTACGTTATACTATAATTTAGTATATTGAATTTTACGTTGTACTATAATTTTGCTACTGCTACTAGTAATGCACTCTCTTCATCCCAAATTACAAAATATTTTATTTATTAACAAGTATCCTAAGTTTAACAATGTTTATATTATAGAATAATAATATTTATGATACTAAATAATGTCATTAGATTTTTCATTAATTATATTTTAATAGTATATCTATTTGATGTCATAACTCTTTATAATTATATTTGCATAGTTTTGGTCAAATTTAATATGTTATAACTCTTCCGGAAAGTTAGAATGTTTTATAATTAAGAATGAAGAGAGTATAAAAAAATTCTAAAAAATATAACACTTATTTTAGGCAAAACGTGAAAATTCTTGAAAATTGCTCTGAATGTGAGAGATCTTTTCGAACGGGTCACCAACTACAACAGCACTTGCTGAAAAAAAGGCGACCAGCAAACAACACGGTCTCAATCCCCACCCTCTCCCCCGGCATTGGTCCCTCGTTCCCAGCTCCGAGTCGAAAGAGCGTATTCGCTAACACAAGTCATCGGCCAAAGGGGTCCGGGGGCATCGGTTCAACCTGGAAGAAAGCCCCTACGGTCCCCAGCTTATCCACGCCGGCATGCAGCTATGAACCTGATGAACGCGACGCTAAAACCCAAACAGTGGTGACCAAAATTCAGGAGCAGCGATACAATAACCTCGACACAAACAGCATAAAAAATATGCTACAATGCTTAATAGATAACATTACTTGTAGCAGTTCTGATGTTCCACCTGTACAAAAACGAAGTTCAGGATATCTATACAGAACTAAACAGGCTCATCAATCTGAAATTGCCATTCTAAAGCGTGGGGGATCCATCCAAGAGTATAATTGCTCATCAGAAAGTACTAAAATAAGTGAATTGAGTATTTAAGCCAAACACAATGGAAAACTTGTCTATGTCAGAAACATGGATCTGCAGGGAAAACTAGTAAAAACACAATGGCAAACTGTCTTTATCAAAACACTGGTAAAACATGGTGGCAAACTTTATCTTTATCGAAACATGGATCTACAAGAAATTCAGAAAACTTGATGGACATCCTATGGTTCAACCTTCATCACCTCCTCCCATTGCCCATCTGACCCTTCCTTCCAGAGGGTTATGTTGTTCTCACCAGCGGCTATGGATAATATGTTCCCAGTCAAGGACCAGGACACCCTCCAGACAGGGAAACCAAAGTCATGCATGAGCTTTCCCTCCCACTTGTCTCCATCCTTTCCACTGGTCCAGATGACAACCTTCCCGTCTTGTGAGCCACTGGCAATGGTCGACTTGGCCAATCCCAAAACTGGTGCCCACGCGACATCCCTCACACAATCTGTGTGCATGTCAGAGATAAGAGCACTCTCCAGCTTCCAGCTACCATTGTCGAATCCCCAGACCTTAACAACAGAGTCAAACCCTCCTGAGACAAGCTTGTAAACAAGCTCCCCTGCACCACCTAGTAAAGCTGTTGCAGGAGCCCAGGATATGGCAGTCGCACCAACAGGATGTGCTCGCTCAATGGTTGTAGTATCCCAACCCCCATCGGCTCGCATCGTCAAGATGGATATTCTTCCACCAGAAGATGCACAGGCAAGGCAAAGGCCAACCTCATACGGAGCCCAAGCAATGGAGTTGACAGATGACTTGTGGTCACTGAACACATGGACTTGAGACCAATTGCCTCGTGCATCCTCCTTCCAAATAATGACATGGCCATCATAACTGCAGGATGCAAGGATAGAACCATACTTTGGATGGGCCCAAGCAACACGCCACACAGGACCATAGTGGCCACTAAGCGTTGCAAGGACCTGGGATGGGGCATTTGCCGCACCAATGTTGACAATCTTCACGGTAGAGTCTGAGGAGGCAGTGGCAAGGCGCTTGCCATAGTAGTCGATGGCAGAATCATGGACCATATCCTTGTGATCCAACTCTATCTTCTTTGATGACATGTTTCCAAACTGAACTATGATGCTGCCTTGTTCACAAGTCTGCATGGAATTAAATAAAATTATCAGCATAAACTCAAGAGCATAGCCTGTTATACTGACAATTGGACAAATGAAATCTCAATTGCATGAACGATAGGCAGCTTGGTGCTAACATCGGTAACAAATTTCTAGTTTAATTAAATAAGCAAGCTTAGCATCAACTCTGAAAACAAGCTAATACTGCATATCAGGAAAGAAAATGTCTGTGAACATTTAGCAGATAGTAACCATGAAAATGCAATTAACATGAAAAAGAAAGAGGTTCTGAAGCTGCACTTGGCAATACAAATGAGCAGCTTTTTTGGAATAGGAAATCTACTATAAGCTAGCCTCATACACAATATGTAGAGATAGCCTGCGATCAAGAAGTGGTGCCCTGATGAGCAAAAATAGGACTAAGAGTCCTTGCACAGTTGAACATCGAATAACAAATGTTAAGCATGTTCACATATATAGGGCAACACAATAACCACAAAACAACTGGAAAGGTTGGGGTGACAGAAGTAGCTACTTTTCACAACTGTAACACAACATATAAAACAAAAAACTAATGATTGCATATTTAGCACTTTCTTCATTTTGTTTCATACCTCACCAGATCCTACAGCAGGTAAAAGCAGAGCGGGGATACTGCTTGTGTTAAACAGAAACAAAAACAGTATGATTGGATCCTTATGAAGTCTAAAGTTGAAACATTTCATAGCAGGGTGAGGCAATTCGAAAAACCAATACAAATTATCATGCCTGGGAAACTAACTTTTACACAGCCTATCCCCACAAAGGTGGTCAGCAGGATCGAAACAAACAATCATGGTCGCTAATCATCCAGACTGTTCGGCAATGGTTCATCACATCAATGAGTTGTTACTGATCACATATGAGGCTATTAATGTTTGCCATGTCCCATGCAACAAACTTTTGGTCTCCCATAATTCCTCGAAGAGCTATATTCTATTGGCTAACAAGAAGTTGGGGTTAGGATTACTGGGTGTGTGGGGACTACTAATAAGTTGTAGTGCTCATACAACATACTGCAGTTCAAGATTTTCAGGTTAGCTGAACCCCACAGATCACCTTGCTCCTTCCTACATAGCCCATATTGTCTATTGTCCCCTTTCCCAGGAAACCAAGCATGGTAATGAGGCCCCAAGCCCCAAGCAAGAAGCTATGACAAAACAAACATGTCACCATTTATGATCATTGTCCAGCTTACTTAGAGCAAATTTACCAAATTAAAAATACAAGTATAGTTGTCCGAGCCTTAACTGCAAGGGATATTCATCTCAAACACATACTGTCAAGTTCACAAATCGTACAGAATATGCTGAATCAATAACTCATGTTTATAATCTCGTGCAACGCCAAACAGGTTCCAGGTGCTAGGGCCTCCTTACCTTGTCAAGGGAGCCGAGATCCCGCTGGGTATAGCAGGATGCTGGTGCTGAGGGACAGCACCAAAGATGGGGAAGAGCGTCGCCGGTGTGGGAGATCGACAGAGGGAGGGTCACGGCCGCCGAGATCTGTCGCTGCGGTCGCCTCTTCTGTCTGTCGCTGTGCGCAAGGAAACAGACGGCTGGTGAGACGCCTCGCACGCGCTCGCCGTGACCGTGAACCAGATACGAAGTGGGTACAATAATAAACTTTTTCCCTTTCTTTTTAGCATCGGGAGGGAGGCCACGAGCCACTAGCCCAGCCCATTCTGTATGTCCTGATGGGCACACGGAGATCAAGGGGGCCCAATCAAATGGAATTCGGCCCAATTCTGGAATCTGAAGATTATTATTAAGCTTCGCGTGTCAACTGTGTCACCTCAAGGCTCACCGGCGGGCGGCGGCGGCGGCAGCGGCGGTGCTGCGCACCAGCCACAAAACCAACTTCTTCCCTAGAGAAGATGAACCACATACACCCGATGCGGCGGTGCCCAGCCAACACCTCGCCCAACTACGCCATCCCATAGTCATGGCCGCCATAAATTGGAGCCCAGGGAAGATGAGAGAGGAAGAAGTGCGGGTGAGTCTGCAATGCTCCTTTCGCTTTGGAGTTTGGAGACGGCGGTCTCGTTGTCTTCGCTTATCGCGGATTGGCCGCATCCTGATTCGTAAGGAGATCTTCAATCTCCATGGCCTTCCTCCACCCGTATGATGCATTACTTTTGGCGCTATTGAGTGCTCTCTGCCGTTCTCGTAGGCTGCTTGGTTACTGACATTTGTTGCATTAGGGATGATGACGGTTAGTCGACCACCTTTGTTCTCTCTCTCTCTCTCTCTCTCTCTCCAGATTCTAGGTAAAAATTTATCATTCTATGGGAGTTAAATAGAATAGTTATTAACAAAACTTTGTACTTGTACTACAAATTTTACAATTATATGTGTTCATTCCTATCATGGAAGGTAAAATGGAATTTTACTCGAAAAATGTTTGTTTAGCTCTTGAAAGTTGCAATGACACATTTGACTAGTCGAATGCCAAGAGGGATATACTTTGTGAAATGATAGTGTTCACAATTCATGGGGTAGAAGAAGAGAAAGTAGATGGAAATTTGAGGATAAATGTAGTGCTTTCCACCCTGTAACTTCTGCTTGCCTCTAAATTTGCTCTCAGTTTTGCAATACAAATGTTCATGCTAGACTTACAAGCACCATAAATTCCTCAGAAAGCAAAAGAAAATCCCTGTTTAGTTCCCTTCAAAATTCCAAATTTCCTGTCACATCGAATCTTTATTGGATCTTTGAACGCATGCATGTAGTATTAAATATAAATAAAAACTATAACTAATTACACAGTTCATCTGTAATCTGTGAGACAAATCTTTTGAATCTAGTTACTCCATGATTGGACAATAATTACCACATACAAACGAAAGTGCTACAGTATCAAAATTCCAAATTCTTTTGGATCTAAACAAGGCCTAACAAAAAAATTAGGTGATCCGCGATATAACACTTTGACATGTTGGTACTGTCAGAGGCACATGTTCCTGATGATTGGAATGTGGTTACACAGAGACATGGCTACTTGCCAGTATTCTTGTTTTCATGTTGTCTATGAGAAGTATTGATTGAACCATCTAGCTGTAGATTCATACGTTTGGATACTGCAATCTGATGGTGGATGGAACCTATAAGGTATAATGCTCTTGAAGCAACATTCATAATTCAAATGATGATCTGTAAATGAAGAAAAGATGTATATAAATGAGAAATCTGAACCATTGTTTATGCAGAACAGAATTGCAGATCTTACATATTCAACAGAGAGCTGCCCTAACTTCAATAATGAAGTATGGGATACTGTCATCAACATTTTCATAAATATGTGAGTACCCTGGATACTTTATGTTGTAAACTTTTTGCTTTGCATGCATGCATGGGAAACTTGCTCATAACATAGTTAAAACCTCTTCTGTTTTTGCCTGAGAAGATTCTACTTGGCCATGGTTGGTGATCTGAAGTAAACTGTTGCCAACAGGCTTTTTGAAAACATTAAACATTAGGTTTTCATGATAGTAAAGGTAAACAGTGTTGTCTTTTGTTGTTTCATATTAGTTTGCTTGTTGTACTGTAAATGGCTGTCTCTGGTTGCATTATTCTAAGATATACCGCTACTTGTCAAACACAAAGGTTGAAATCTTGCATGTACTTCATTGTGGCTGATTTTTGCGCAGGTTTGTATATTGGTTCTTTATGATTACCGCTTGACATATAAAGTGCATTCAAGCATAAGTATTTGTCGCGTACAAAATTGATGGAAAAAATGAGTATACAGACATTTGCCAAGAATATTTTTGTGCTTGCTGTCATGTGTGTGAAACAGTAGCTGAAGATTCATTTAGTTCGTACCTCTGTTGTGTTGCTATGATGCGTTTAGAATAATCTTCTTCTTATGCCCCAGTCGGTCATGGTACTATCATCTTCAATCTCTATGGTTGGTACATGAGCAATTTTAGGCCAATCTTGACCATCATTTTCTTTGCAGCTCTTTGTTAGCAGTGGGCATTCTTTGATGTACAATTCTTTTAGTGATTGTGGGAGGCCCTGTTCTGGCAAGCTTGGTATAAGAGGACAGTTGAAAATGGTCATAGTTTCCAAACAAGATACTGCATCTATGCCAGGAGGCAAGTATCTTAGGTTGCTACAATGGAAGATCTCGAACTTTTTCAGAGTGGCAGGAAGCTTTACTGGAAAATAGTGAAGGCTGGCACAATCAGTTATGGCAAGATTTATCATTGAGGATATCTCATCAATCTCTTGAAGAAGAGGATTGATTAGATTGGAGCACGAGCTGATGCGTAGATCTTCAAGCATGGAGGGCAGCAAACTATGTTGTTGGGATGATTCCAGCTTCGGACAATCATAGATATGAATACTCTTAAGAGCAGACAGGGCTCTGAATCCTTCAACTGGCAGGTGAGTTAATTCTGGGCAGCCTGTGATGGTTAATTGCTGGAGCGTTGATAATTTCTGGCAAAACAGTCCTTGCTCTAATGATGTAAGATTTGGGCACTGGTGAATCTGTAGGCATCCCAATGACGATGAAACTTGAGAGCTTGGAGTATGTATTTCTGGAAGAATAGCGAACCCTGTTTCAGAAATTTTGAGCTTCACTACTGATGATGGGAAAAATGGGAATTCTTCTAGTAGTGGGCAGTCAATCACTGCAAGTTCTGTGAGCAATGGAAGCAACTGATCATCTTGTACAGAAGCCCAACCTTTTAGGCTGCACATGTCTTCAAATACGAGTTCCTTCAGTGATGGAAACCCCTTGACTTCACTGGTTCCTGCAAACTCTTGATTGATGTGAACGATGGCATGGAGACCCCCAATATGTAAAAACTTGAGTAGGGGAAGTACTCCAAGTGCTGGTAGAACTGAACAGTTTGTACAGTCAGACAGGTGGATGGTTTGCAATTGAGTTAGTGTACTTAACCAATTTGGAAAGTATAAGCCTGCAAAGGCCTTGACTGTTAGCTCACTGAGTTCATGGTGTGGTTGGAGGTGTTCAAGTATCTTTATGTCTTTATCTGATGTTTTTGAAGTCAAATGCCTCCTTTCAGACCATATAAGGTGTAAACTGTTGATGTTTGTCTTCTTCATTAGCAAAGCTTCATTAGCCTCTTCCAGACTAGCCACACTCTCAAGATTCTTAATGCTGATATGTCCTGTGATCCCCTTCATTGCCTTCAATTCACTGATCTTGTATCCTTTGTCCTTACGGACAACAAATTCCTCCAGCTGTTGGAGGCAAGTCAAGTTCCCTATTCCAGCTATACCAGTGATCAACTCTGTCCTTGCTTCTAGCCATAGAAGATTTACAAGATTGGTTATGGTCTTTGGGAGGTAATCTAGTGCATGGCAGTTTTGCAACTTCAGTGTTTGCAGGCTGAAGAGCCTACCAATTGATGAAGGCAACGTTGGTATTCCAGTGCCTGAAAGATTCAAATATCGAAGCAATTTTAAGTTACCAATAGAGTCAGGCAGCTCAGTAATGTCTCGTCGGTTCAGATCGAGCACATGAAGGTACTTCAACTTGAGGAACAGATCACTGGGTATAGAACTAGTTATTGATTTGTATCCATTTAGTAGAAAAAGTGTGCGAGCTCTCTTAAATCCAAGGAATACTTCAAATTGGGTCCAGCTTCTGTTGTCACAAGAGAATGATAGATGCTTGGCACTTCTTGCAGTGCTGCTGCTGTGCAGAGGATCATGCAGTCTCAGACCTTCATCCAATCTTAGGCATTCATCAATTGAGACAGACTGTGCTAGGTCATGCATAGCATCATGCATTACATATCCACTTTTGTGATATTGGAAGAAGGATCTGCTTTGTAATTCATCAAAATAGCCACTCCTAATTTCTTCCATTTTTCTCCTTCCTTGAGGTTGAATGAACCCAAGGGCCATCCAGATTTGAACCAACCTTTTTTTCTCAAAGACATAATCTTTGGGAAACACTGAACAAAATGCAAAACATCGCTTCAGTGTGGCTGGCAAATGGCTGTAACTTAATCTCAAAGCTGGCAATATGTTGTTCTTGTCTGATGGCAATTCCCATATTTCACTCTTTAATATGTTCTTCCAATCTTGCTCTGCATCCCTTGTACATAGTAAACTGCCTACTGCTTTGGCAGCTAGTGGCAGGCCTTTCAACTTCTTCACGATGTCCTTGCCAATTATTTCCAATTCTGGGTGTGAACTGGAGTCACCATCTTCAAATGCGTGTTTCTTGAACAACTGCCAGCAATCATTGTTTGATAGCTGCTTTAGATGGTAAGGAGTCATCCCGCCCATTAGTATCCCCACATTTTTGTTTCGTGTGGTAATTATAATCCTGCTTCCCTCCCCCCCGCTAACTAGAGCACAGCGATATCTGTCCCATTTTTCAGGATCCTCATTCCATACATCATCAAGGACTAGAAGAAATCTTTTACCTTGCAGCTTTTTTGACAGGTCTTCTTGAAGCAGGTTCATGTTTGTTGTGGCTGAGGAGAACCCACTAGCAACTGATTCAATTGTTTCCCTGGTAAGCTTCATCTCATCAAAAATTTCAGAAACACACAACCACACCCTTAACTGGAAATGCTCCTTTACTCTTTCGTCATTGTAGATGAGCTGTGTTAAAGTCGTCTTTCCTAGCCCCCCCATGCCCACTATGGGAATAATAGAAAGGTTGGCATGGCCCGAGTTATTGGGGGCCAGCAACATCTTCACAATGGTTTCTTTATCTTCTTCTCTTCCAAACACACTTGAGTCATCGATCAGTGAACTTGTTTTGGGCCTCTCCTTTATCTCCTGCCTGTCAGTCCCACTGTTCATGTTTGGACCAATAATCTGTCTTTCTTTGATAAGCCTATCGAGTTTCGCCTCAATCTTTCTTATTTGCGGCACTATCTTATGGTTAAATAAACAATTGTTGAACCAAAAACAGCAGAAACAGCTCCTAACCTTCTTCAGATGGTCATGGTTGGATGGACCTTCTAGTTTGGATCGCAGAGTCTCAGCTGCATACTCATCAAGCAAGTCATCCATCTCATCCGCGACACCCATCAGCTTGGCAAGCCAGCTGCGTGCAGCCTTATCCTTCAATTGCCGCTCCTCCGCATCTTTGACATGAGATTGAATTGTTGACAGGGTGCTCGATAAGTTATGCAGTTCTTCAGTGACATCTCGAGGGAATTTCAGCTCTCCGATAGTAGCAGCAAGCACTTTCTCAAAGAGTGCCTGCATGAAGGCAGATAGCACAACCTCCCCAATCGGCATAGTGTTTTTCCTTCTTTGGTTGTCTATTGTCTCTCTCCTAGCAATGCAAATGGGGAATGCTGAATTGCTGATGAGGTGGTAGAGGGCACACCACAGAGTTATTTCTGCACCATTGACCCTGAAGTCGTTGCTCTTGCTACCTGTAGAATTTAATAACATATTTTTCCGAAGAAATAAGTCAGATTTTTTTTTCATGCTTGGCAAGTCTGGCCAAATGGGTTGTGAAAGGACTGTTATCTGATTGGTGACGTCTGTATTATGGCCAATTATACAACGACGTCTAGGCAAAGTTTATTTCATAAAAAAATGATCCATGTATTACATATGTTTCTATAGCTTGTATAGTTCATCTGAGTTGCTTGATGTTTCACTACGGAAATTGTTTATTAAGCATGCAGCTCTGATGCCTTCTGCAGTGCAGGCAAGGGGATAAGTTGCCAATTCCTTACTGTCACGTATAACCGTGCTTATGGAACGAAGTGAAGGAATCAATCCTGGCAACTTCCTGGAAAGGCGAATGAAGGGCACATATTGGACTATATATCTCCTTCCATTGCCTCTCAAGTCAACGGTGTTTGGCCGATGCTGGATAGAAAATCTTGAAAAGAAACTCCATCTACAGGTGCACGCCAGTACGCCACTTAGCATCATTGACTGGATCATCAGGTGCACACAAGTCGCTCAGTAGATTAACATATTTGCTAGATTACATGTACTGTATTAAGGTCCGTGCTTCGTTATGCTTGCTTGACTTGCTTCATCATGTTCCACACCGTAAGTCCCCTAAGCTTTTCGCGAAAGGCCATAGCACAGAAGCAAGCAAGTCGCTGTTTCTGCTGTTCCTGAAGAGTTTAGGTCAGTCTGTCGCTTTCGACATGCTGTTTCTTCGTTTGTTCTCCGAGCTTTCTAACAGGTAACAACGGACGAGCTCAGGCACTTTTTTTTTTTTACGATAATATGCAGCTGCTCGTTTATTAATCACAGTGGATTTAATGCAACTAATTTGGTGCTGTAACTGTTGCTACTTTGTTCAATAAACATTGAAAATTCCAAAACCTATAGTAATAAGCATGAAAAACCTCCAACTCTTAGTTGTTTGTTCATGTTTTCGATCTTGTGTAAGAAATCTGTTCATATTTCGTCGAATGCTTGTCGACCACACCTGTCTCGGTCCTTGGCTGCATAGCGTCCCAGGATTGGGTTTTGACCCATGGTTCCGGACCTGTCTCTTCCTGACGCTGTTCCGATGGATTTTCATTTTTTTTACTATTTTTTATTTAAGGAAGGCGGGCTTATAAATAGCTTATATATTATAAACGTATCAAGTTTCAATATAGCAGTGTAATTTTTAGCAAAAATATTTTTAAACTATACATTGGATCTCTTACACATATTACCTGGAAGAGTGGTTTTTTATTATTTTACATAGATTTATATATATAGAAAGGGAGATGTGCTTATATAGAACTTAGCATATAAACGTATCAACTGTTAATAATATAGCAGTGCACTTTTCAACAATTTTTTTTTTAATTTATATATATACATCATCATCATCAGACATACATCAAATACAATACATGTCTGTCTACAATACAGCACAGGTCAACATGCCCGCAGGCCTGTACCCCACTGGCCACCTTTTAAAGCTCATCGTCCAGTGCTAGCCAAACGATGTGGGACAAAACTTTCGGCCCAGTGCATGCAGCCTAAACGTAAGCGCCACCGCCACCACCACCACCAGCTATCCCACTTGGAACTTGGAAGGGTGGGGTAAAAAAAAAAAAGAAGAAAAGAAAATACAGAGAAGACCCAATCCTGCTTTGGTGGGCCCGGCCTAGCTATTAAGACCCAATCGCACTAAACCCCTCCGGAATTTCTTATCCCTCCTCATCTGCTCTACCTCCGATCACCTCCGACCTCGCGCGAGACGAGCAAGCCCAACACAAGCATGGCCGGAGCAGCCGCCGCCGCCGTGGCGTCCGGGATCTCGGCTCGGCTGGCCGCGCCGAGGAGGGCCTCGACGGGGCGCCGCGCTCGGCCGTCGGTGGTGCGGGCCGCGATATCCCTCGAGAAGGGCGAGAAGGCGTACACGGTGCAGAAGTCCGAGGAGATCTTCAACGCCGCCAAGGTACCATCCTCTCTGATTCCTTTGCTCTGCAGATCCTCGATGCCGTCAGCCATGGTTCCCCTTCGTTTCGGAGAGCCTTGTGGCTGTGGCTTCTGAGGCGTGAATTCGGAAGAAGAGACGTCGCTTGCGGCACCAGCTGGGGAATGCGTTGTTTGTGGTTAGTGGTTGCTGTGGAAATTGTGGCAAATCGGTTCGCTTTTCTCTTCCTGCATTTCCGCCAATGGTTTGCTGGTAACGCAAAAGGAGGTGGATTGTCAAAGACGTCTTGGAACATGGAAACCGTGGGCTGCGAGAGGGTCTGGAATGGGGCCGACATTAGAGCTTTTACTAAGGTCAACTACGCTCTTGGACCCAATTAACATATGAGACGGACATGCAAATGAAAGGATTACCTAGGTGCAGGAAGCATTACTTTTGATGTGACAAACCAGTCAAATACCATACTTTTATGCAGTTAGTAGCCCTTTCTTTGTGAGTCATGCTTTAGTCCTGTATCTGTGTATCTATAAACTGCATAAAATGTGACTTATGAGTACAACCCTGATTGTATATATAAAAATATCATGAAATGGTGTGGACTATCATCACCATGACCACTGCTAGGATCTTTCATCATTTGAGATCTCCCTCAGTTTGTCATCATTTTTTCCCATGGTTCTG